>CM049846.1:6266012-6383512 GCA_027422415.1 Schizothorax lantsangensis
TGTATAAAATAATGTTTGAAGTTGTAAATAAACAGATTATTAGAGGACATTTAACAAGAAAATACTGCAAAATGTCATGCTTAAGTGTGTTACTTGCAATTTCTTTGTAATTATTTGTTAAATTTACTAGCAATTTCTGAGTGAAAATTGTTTCTACACCCTTTTTTCAGTGTATGCATAGTCAACAGTCATAGTTCTGTTCACAGATTTGTTACTTAGAAATCTCATCTGTGTTTCAGTAATGTTCTTGCTTCATACATAAATAAATGCCTGAGATTTACCTGTGGGATCAATGACATTTTGATATTATTTTAAGAAAGAAAACACAGCGAGTGAGTTATCGCACTCAACTTACAGATCTGGTTACAGATCTGATCGGTACTCAAATGTATTTTACTGGCAGGCAGCAATATGGACGGCCTGTGGGGTCCTGTGAAGTTTCCCTCGGTGCAGATGTCCGATAAGGCGAGAGAAGCATAAAGCTGTTAGACTGGACCACAGGCATTGCGTATAACCCTGAATATACTATGCTTTATACTTGCCCCTTTCCCATTGATGCCAATCTCTGCGGACGGAAGAATACAGTAAGACACATATTCTAAGGAAAGAAGAGAGAGAGAGAGAGAGAGAGAGAGATTGGTGAGTGGGCTGGGTCACAATGTTCTTATCTTGCTAAATTCTTAGTAGAGTTGACTATGTAATGAAGTCTCAATGCTGAAATCACTCCACAGCAAAATTCCGGCAAATGACAGCTTGCCTTAGGCAAAAACTGAGTTTGCAATGCAAAATTAATGTGTACCCCAAATCCTTGCCAATACAGAACATTTTGGCCTTAAAAAGATCCATAGTTTTTAAATGTAGGGTGTAACTCTCGTCAGTTCTCAAACTCAGTTCCTGGAGGGCCACAGCCCTGCACAGTTTAGATGCAACCCTAATTAAACACATCTGATCCAGCTAATCAAGTCATTAAGGCTTATTTGAAAACTTCATGATATGTGAGTTGGAGCAGGGTTGGAACTAAACTCTGCAGGGTTGCGGCCCTCCAGGAACTGAGTTTGACACCCCTGCTGTAGATCATGGAGGATTATTAGGAGGCATAAGAACATCTTTTTGATTGGAAGTGTTGTCTTCAGATGAGACAATTGCATGGAATTTAATACGTACAAAGCATGTATTGTATCTGTATGAGTATCTTCCAGGATTCACACTCACTTTGTGAACTCTCTGACCATTCTTCCTTACGTAACTAACACTTCTCTTCCTCCACTTTCTTGCCCTGCAGCCATCGTTTAATGCTGAAACTTGACTTGATATATGGTACACTGCAAAAAAAAAGTAATTTTCTTATTTGTATCTCTGCCTTGTTTTTCAGTTTTGGGCATTTGTCAGCTGGACAGCATTGAAGAACTGATGTATTATCAGCTGATCATAAGCCTGGCCAGACGTCAAACCACCTGGTTTTAAATTTTACTATCCAGAATTATTTTACTTAGATTTGTCATCTTTGCTTTAGCTTCCCCTCCTCCCTCTGAGTTTAAATGGCTATCTGTCCATCGTAGCAACGCCCAGGCCACAAAAGGGCCCACAGACAGTAAGTACCAGTGGGAGGAGGACAAAGCCCAGTGGTGTCTGTCAGTCACTAGTTAGGCAGGAAGTGCCGATCCCATGCTTCTCACCCTCGTTTCCTCTCTGTCACAAGCTGTGGGACTTTGACCTACTGCCACTGCAGCCCTACTGCCTCTGCACAGCTGCCAGTTCAACAGAAGAAAGGATTGGAGGACAGAAAAGGAGAATATTGTGCAATACATTTTCATAATTCTTTATATTCAGGATAAAATATTAAAATAATGAAATAAAAAAGATTGAAATATTTAAAAGATATGCATTTTAAATAATTTTTAATAATTGTATTTTATTTTAGTCTAATCCAAAACAAAAGTTTTGAAACAAAAGTTTTCAGAGATTTTAATTGTTAATTAGTTTAAAGTTTTTTTTTTTTTCTGTGTCTTATATATCACTATTATTTTGTTAAGTTGATGTTTTTCTTCTAGTGACATCATCCTTCAGGAAGTGACATCATTTTGGAGGGAAAACAACAGCACAAACATTAGTGAGTGAGTGAAGTGACGTGTGCCAAGTATGGTGACCCCTACTCAGAATTTGTGCTCTGCATTTAACCCATCCAAGTGCATACACACACCATGAACACACACCCGGAGCAGTGGGCAGTTGGGGGTTCAGAGCGCTGGTTATTCACTCCCCTACCAACAATTCCTGCCAGACCTGAGACTCGAACCCGCAACCTTCGGGTTACAAGTCCGACTCTCTATCCATTAGGCCACGACTGGCCCTTAGTAAATATTAGCAATGGATTCTGTGATGTAGTGGTATAATTTGTTTGTCTTGCTCTAAAACATTTCTTCATGTTTGATAAATTTACATTTGATATGATAGAATTAAAAGATGGTTCAACATGACACTCTCATTTTAGCTAATAATCATCACTTAGAAATGGCTAACATTACCTTTTTATTTTCATCCTGTTAGGTTTGCATTATGCTGTTTGTCTTGCTATTGTATAAAATTATCAAAATATAATACACATTAAGTGTCTGACATTGACCTGAACAAATTTCTGAAGGCCTTATAGAAATGCCTCCATAAATTACATCACAAACACACAGTATTCTTTATGTAAATGTAAGAGAGTTCAAAAGGTACTGCATAGTGCAGGAATGACCCAGGAGTTGTCTCATTATTCTGATTTGAAGAGGCTAGGGATATTTAAACTAATTAAATGGAGGTGTAGACTTAATATGATTGGCATTTTGAGAGATACACACACACACACACACATTAAACTAGTAATAAGGCAGAAAGGTTAAGCGTGTTATTTTCAGTGGAATACCATTGCAAGCACATCATCTCAGGTTTTGTGCAAATGAAAATGGATACCCTCAGCTGACAGGGTAATTGAATCATAGCAAATGGCTTTGATATGATTCACGAGGAAAAGTGTCCACTGGGTTTCATGCCAAAGTGGAAAAGCCCAAGGAATGGGTGGAATCAGAGCTTGAGAGAGAAGACAGGATGGGAAGGAAAGGTGAACACCCTGACGAGTGTGGATTGTGAATGTGGGAACATTGAGGCAAGAAATGTCCATCTTTGTGGTTTATTCAATGGGCTGGAGGGTTTAGTTTAAGGTGAGGGCATGTTAGTTTGAAATGTGTGGTTTTAAAGGTTAAGTGTGTCATTTTTTTTATGGTAAAATACGCCTATCCTGTTTAAAGGAGTAATTCACCCCAAAATTAAAATTTACTCACCGTTAGGCCATCCAAGATGTAAATGAATTTGTTTCTTCATCGCAACAGATTTGGAGAAATTTAGTATTACATCACTTGCTCACCAGTGGATCCTCTGCAGTGAATGGGTGCCGTCAGAATGAGAGTCCAAACAGCTGATAAAAACAACATAATAATCCACAAGTAATCCAAAAGACTCCAGTACATCAATTAATGTCTTGTGAAGCGAAAAGCTGCATGTCTGTAAGAAACAAATCCATCATAAAGGCATTTTAACTTATCCTCCAGTAAAAAAGTCCATCCCCTTTTGCCATTTCACATCAAATCTCACTGACATATTTGTTTAGATCAGTTTTGGGCCGTTTTTACTTGTAAACAGTGCTTGATCTGTGCATATTTATCTCTGATTCAAACAAGATGACTTTTTCACTGGAGAAAGCAATACTATGTATAGAGGACTTGAGTTTTAGCCAGAAGCAGTAGTTTAAAGTTAAAAATGTCTTACTGGATTTGTTTCTTGCAAATGTACATAATGTAACATTCCCTCATAACGTAAACAAGTGTAAAGCATCCCAGCGAGTCCGAAACACCAACATCGGCTCAACCAATGGAATTAGGTTGGGGTGGGACTATATTTTTGGATATTTTCTGGACAAATGACAGTCAAGGGGTGTTTGGGAAACCTGTCATTATACACTTCACTTTTAAGTACTGTTCTGGGTTCATATTTATAAGAGATTTATAAGAACAACATGTGCTTGTGTGTGTTCCTGCTAAATTCTTAGCATTTTTATGGTTTTGTTTTGTTACCGAGATAGCTTTTGTTAACACCCAATGTCTCAGGGCAGACACTCATTTGGGGTGTTCGTCTGGGTGAGACATTGAACACAGCCTTAAAGCAGAATTCAATACAAATAAATGACTTTAGTCTGAACCAGTGGGTAGTTCCTGTCAGTTTATATTAGGATCTTTCTAAACACCCCAAGCACATATTTAAAGTATCAAAGCCAACATTTTACTTACAGTATCTGGTTAATCCTTTCCATGTGAGACATGGAATAGTTTGCCCATATATGAAGCATTGCATGCAGCTCATCTCCCTTCTTGTTAACGTATTGTTATTAATGTGAAGGCATTCGTTTTGAGCTTTTACACACGAGTCACATGAAAGCTGGTGTATGGTTGTTGTAGGTCATAGTGATGTAAAGCTAAACACATTTTAACACCTGCATCATTACTCATAACACCTTACAGCTTTTTCTGACATCTTTTAGTGGCTAAAACACACACACACACACACACACACACAAAAAGTTCCCCCCATTGTCGAGGCACAAGCAAGAGTGTGTCCACCAGCTGGCTGACATTACACTTTAAACAAATTTTCTCTGAAACTATTTCCCAAACATCCCCTGCAGGTCAGAAGCATGTAATCTCCCTTCTGCTGTCCACTTTTCTCCGTTCCATCCTCCTTAGTTCTCCTTTTCTCCTAAAAAATCCTATCAGTTTTGCTCCACATGCACCCAGACATCTCACACTGGGGTCTTTATAAAAATCTCTCAAAGTCACTGAAGTATTTGATTTATTCAGCTCAAGTTACATTTGATATTTTCAAAGCTGCAAATAGACAGAAAGGAAAATTTTATTGTTCACAGGTTGTTCTCTCATAGCTCGGGAGACTCAGAGTTCACAGTTATGTTTCATCAGCGTTGTCTTAGATTTAATATTCCTAAGGAGAAATAAAGATAGGAACAAATGAGACAGTTGTTGGCATAGAGTAAGAATACAGAGCTATACTGCAAAACCAATGTGGATCATTTGATTTTGGAAGAGTTTTATTATAGAGTGCATACTGAAATGTTTAACGATTTGTCTAGGAGAAACAATTATAACATTTTTTTTTTCTAGGGAAGTACATGAATGAATCCCACTTATGATCTCCCAAGAACAAACAAAATGATCTCTAGCGAACGCACAATGTTTACGTTTGGATTCTAGAGGAATGGAAGCTCAGAGGAAACTGGTTTCCTGACAGATATCGACATGTCATGTCATAGGTATGTGGATAATACTGTATGACACACTGTAAACAAATAAACATATCTGGTTTGTTTATGTGGAATTCAGATTTATATTTTAGCCAGACCTCATCTTAAGTTGCTGTCAAAACACATATGCTTTACATTACTTTAGTGTGTCGTCATCTATTCAAAGATAAACACTCACATATACATGTATTTCAGTTGTTTATCTGTTCTAGCATGATGTCAACCAGAACAGACACACCTCTGAATGTCACTGTAATATATATATATGGGTGTGTTTATGTGTCTCGTATGTTTCAGATCTCTGCAAAAACCTCGGCCGCACCAAAGAATCAAGCTGTCTGGTCAAGAAGAAAAAAAAAAAAAAATCCTATGCACAGACGCTTGCCAATCGTGAAAAAGTGAGGGGTAAATAAACACATTACAGAATGAGAGAAAACTTTGCTTGGCTGATTACATGTTTTCAGTGCAATTGTGGTTAAATGGATTTTTCCCATTAAGTGTTTACCTATGGAAGAGTGAGACTATGTAGACTGCCACACTGTTTATTTACAGCGAATTCACTCAGGGCTTGTTGGAAAACAACCTGTGCTCGGTTGCATACTGAACGTCGGAAAAAACACAAACAGCAGATATCAGGGCATCTTTCTGCCTGCTTTGTCAAAACAGTGATTGTTTTTAATGCAGTGCCACAGACGAGGGGACGACTGGTCGGGGATCTGAACCGGCAAAATTAAACAAAGAAACTTTAATGTTCTGATCAAGATGGGAAATTGTTCTGATGGTTGTCGGTGAGAATTAGTGCAGGGCGTAAATTTTGCTTCTGGATGGATGGAGTGCTTTTAATGGTCCGGTTCGGTCGTGAAGAATGCTGAAATCCCCCTTCAATCTCATGGGTAGTATGAGGAAGAATGTGTAATAATGTATGCCCATGTGTTTCTGAAGAACTCATACTGTACAGTAACTCTTTTTCCCGGACACATCCTGCCCGAGATTTCTAAATTGCCAAAAATGTCTGGGTTTTGACTAAACTCAGTTTGACATCAAAATGTCTTTGTTTACACTGTGAAATGACCCTCTCCTCAAATGCACAAGCACACAAGCATCATTCACATGTACTTTCAGTGGAAAAGTACTTTGAATTGTTCAGAGTCCAGAAATCTTCAAATATTAAGAAAAATTTGAAAAAATAATGACTTCTATAATGCTGATAAATTCACTTACATTCCCAACTAATCTGCATTTCCATCTTCGTGTCATACAGACAAAAGGCTTCAGTCAAGTCAGGTTCTTTATGTCATAGTACAAAGAAATTCCTTGTAATACATCCAGATACTTAGCAGGGAGTTAACACATTGAAAAGACAGTATGTACAGCAGGAGAAAAGACTATATAAACATCTTACATGCATATATAGTATGCAAATAATGAGTCGCGTGGTATTGTTTGAGGGGAATATCCTTGCAACAGTACAAAACATTGACCAATAATAAATGCCCAAGAATAGAATAAAAAATATGTTTTCTTAAAATTTCCATTAAATGTTCTGGTCAGAGTTTCTAAATTGCCTAAAATATCCAAAGCAAAATGTTTCTGCTTTGTTTTCCTATTGATAATGACTGGAAAGTAATTTGACCAATAGTGAGCATGCATTGTACATAATCGACCAATCCAATTATGGCATGCAAGAAGGTGGGATCTACAGAGAACGATCAAAGCAGTGCAAATACAGGTATAATGTTTGAGGACGGTGACAGGAAAACAAAGCCAAAACCCAGACATTTTAGGCAATTTATAAATCCTGGCCAGTACAGTGTATGTCCGGGAAGAAGAGGACGTATGGTCACCCTACTTAAAAATCAACACATACTTTTTTTGCATTATTTAGGCATAGCTTCATTATTAGATCTTCTATTAATAATTTAGCATCAAACCATACTATCATTTTCACTCTCTTTTAAGGAACATTCCTGTGTTTTGTTATATACAGAATATAAGTGTGTGGCATGTTTCGCCACCCATTCCCAAACCCCCAGTGGACCTTCATGGTTGATAAACCCCCCACAATTTCTCAAGTGACTGGCGTGATTTCATTATTGATACTTATCCTAATCATTGATAAGCCTGGATAACATGGCCTGTTGCATTGTGGGAGTGCTCAGCCAGAGGCCTGGCTCATAGACTGCACTAATGGCATGATTGGCTAATCACTCTTTCTCTCTCTTTGCACTAATAAGTTGTTCTGTGTGGGGAACGGGAACTAAAAGGTCCCTTGGTGTAGCGTGTTGGCTCTGGGCCCTCAGCACAGTAGATCTCTACTACAGATTACTGCAGAAATTACTCACAGATTTCTCTCAGCACTCTGGTTTAGGGTAGATGGAAGCTCAGTTGGCTTGCTGTTGGTAAATGAAGACTGTTTTATATCAGAATTTCAAAAACATTTACTGCTCTTCCTAGATTACACATTTAAAGGCTAAGGCCCAAGTCATATTCTATGCAAATGTTAACATGAATGTTTCTATTTACACTCTTAAAAAGTTTCCGAAATGGGTTTTCACAGATTTTTTTTCTTAGAGAAAAGAACATTGAAAAAATCTGAAGAACCTTTTTTTTTTTCTCACTATAAAGAGCCTTTTGTGCGATGGAAAGGTTTCATGGATGTTAAAAGTTCCTCTTAATGGCAACACATAACCTTTTAAGAGTGTATACAAGCTCAGATGTACACATTGTTGCCTTTGGAAATGTGTCAGGACAATTATGTGTTGCATATGGCATTGCAACCCAAAGAAAAATCACAAATGAGACCTATTTAAAGTCACAGTTGTTTCTCAGACATCAGTTAGATAAAATTAAGTTCAAATTGAGACTCCCAATTCTCAGATTTTTCTCTTGAGAAAAAGAAAGTTATATCTCAACAATGCCTAAAAAAGATTTGACAAGATATCACAATCTGCAGTCAAATTTTGGAGATTTCAGTCATTGTGCTATGCTGTCCACATTATTGTTATTACTGCATATCAACAATTGTCTCAGTTGTGTTTGCTTTTATTTCTTGATAATGCAAAGAAATATAACGCAGAACTCCACTATGTCTCCTGAGCTATGAAAATTTCCATCTAGAATTTCCTTTGGATAAAAGATATCTAGTTAATTGGCCTTTTAAATGTTATTGACTAAAACTAAAACCATAAAGAATATAAAATTGAAATTAAAAATAAAACATTTATTAAACATTAAACATTTCTTCCTTTTTTAGTTTAACTTGAGGTATTAAAATAACTAAAACTTAAATTAATATTATGGTCAAGTCATATTTAATAATAATTATAAACTAAAAAAACAAAAAAACACAACATTTGTCTAAATTCTAACTAAAATTATATTGAAAATTAAAAAAAGAAAAGATTAAAAATATGAATCACCAAAATGACACTGTCTGCTTGAATTCTATGGTTTGTTACTGTAGCACTCGCACACTTCCAATGCAGTGGCCACGCATTTGCATCTGGGTTTGTACATTTGCATGAAGTATGTTTCTAACTCACTCACACACACACACACACACACACACACACACACACACAGATATACACTTATAGACAACACACAAAAGTTCTTTCCAGGGGAATATTCCACTTCTTACGTCTTTGGCAGCGTTGTGGGACAGCAAGCCACTTTTCTCAACAACACCCAGTTGTTTTTACACAGACTGTCCTGCATTTTATCCAAAGCACATCCCAAAAAGGTCAGTAAGCATTCAGCACTGCCCTTGGTTTTTAGGAGTTTCCAGATTAATCACAATATTTCAGTTGCTTACAGTATATTTTGCCAAATAATACAACCGCATGTTACAATCCCCAACAAGAAGGCTTTATGATTTGATTAATATACCCAGAATTGCAGCTGAGTTTAGATTCACATTCTGAAGCTCTTTGAGTGCAGTATGTCTCGATGAATTCATGGGAAGGGGAAAGTATAGCGGAGCTCAGTTTCAACCTCATGTATGTAATGCTACTCCAAATGTGGAAGTGAAAAATCACATCAATTGAAGGATGTCATTTCTCAGTGCTCGCTCTCTCTCCCACTCTGGCAGTCTTGCCAGCCAAAGTCTCATACAATGACTGAATTGTACACCGTATTCTGTTCAGTAACAGGCTTCTGAATTTATTGTATATGTCAGCATTCATAAAGAACTATGTAAGTCACTGCAAAAATGAATGACATTAACTATCATTAATGACGTTTGTAGCCAGAGAGAAATTACTCATATTGAGACCTCGACCAAGCCTCAAATATACAGTGCAGTAGAGACCACTTTTTCAGGGGCTTTGGATCCAGAATGATTTTTTCCATTAATTTTTTCTAAATCGGTGTATACGTAAGGAATAATTGACAGGCCATTGAATTATTAGAAAATAATGCACACCCGGCCACAATGGTGATGTGGCCACAACCGAAGCGGAATGGCTGTTACACCGGGGGTGTGCATTATTTTCTAATAATTCAACGGACCAGAGTAAATTATTCCATTTATATGGTTACCACACTGCAATACTTTATGTTGGGGTGCAGTGCATAAAGTATTGCAGAAAGGATACTACATAAAGACATCAATCAGATTATATATTTACGCATATTTAGAGGTGTTACTGAGGCCAGCAGGGGGTGCTCACCCTGTGGTCTGTGTGGGTCCTAATGCCCCAGTATAGTGACGGGGACACTATACTGTCAAAAGAGCACCGTCTTTCGGATGAGACGTTAAACCGAGGTCCTGACTCTCTGTGGTCATTAAAAATCCCATGACACTCATCTTAAAGAGTAGGGTGTAACCCCGGTGTCCTGGCCAAATTCCCTCCACTGGCCCTTGTCAATCATGGCCTCCCAATAATCCCCATCCACTTGATTGGCTCTATCTCTCTCTCCTCTCCACCTGTAGCTGGTGTGTGGTGAGCGCACTGGCGCCGTTGTCCTGTGGCTGCCGTCGCATCATCCAAGTGGATGCTGCACACTGGTGGTGGTTGAAGAGAGACCACCACCAGAGAATTGTAAAGCACTTTGGGTATACAACAATACACAATAATGCGCTATATAAATGCCTCATTCATTCATTCATATTTACTTCATATAATTACTTACGCATGGCATCCAACAACTCCATTGCTAATTCCAAAACGTCATTTTAGACCTAGTATCAGAGGCTTGAGCCATTAAAAGCAGACTAATGCAGTTAACAACTAAGTTACGAGAGAGAGAGATTTAAGAGTGTGAATTACCTTTCTTGTGTCTGTGCATCTCTCAACAGTGTAAGTATGTGCTTTCCGTACATAGCTAATAAAACGTAATTTCGTAGCAAAAATACTATTCTGTCGTTTTTATTCTGTTGTATACTGTAATCATTTGTTTGGTCAGTGTTGTTGTGGGTTTTGGTTATTTTCCTGTTTTTGGCTTTAAGGACCTTTGAAATAACTCAAATCATTCGGCGAAGTGATATTGAGGTGTAATGCGGTCAAAATCTGCCTGGAACTACATTCGCTATGGGTTTGCCTGAAAATAATTGCACACCTTAGAACGTTCGTCAGCCAATTATATTCAAGCATTCAATGGCTCGAAGTAAACACAGCTTCATTGTTTGTAGAGAGAGATGAGCAGTAACTCACATAGCCTACATAACTGTAATCTCTGTCTTTCTTTCTCTCGGTCGACAATTAATTCAAATAAATGCTGTAATTCATTCAAATAAATGTGAGCTTACCGCACTATTTCATCTCTGTGTCTGATTTGAAGTGGACAGAATGCTAGAGCTAACATGCCGTGACTGACGAAAATAACCGCCATTTTTAACTCTTCCTGTCAAATATTGCGCTACAAACAACATCAACAGATTTAAGTTATCATTGCTGGCAAATGACCTGTATAAGCAGGATAATGCATGGCTAGCTGTGCGTTAAATTTTTACACCCCACTTCATGTAGGGTGGTTCTTGGCCTCCACGTTGTACATTAAAATCGTTTAATGCACAGCTAGCCATGCATTATCCTTACTTATTCCATGGTCTGTCTGAATACTGGATTCTGATTGGTTGGCAGGTATGCAGTAAAACCGTTTAATGCACAGGTAGTTCCAAGTCAGTTTAATCACTGTTCCATATTAATGCGCTGCTTTAATTTAACACTAACCAACACGCATCACTGGGCCGCACACTCACACACACACAAACTTGTTGTTCCCCACGATTTTAATTTAATTTGAGCTAAAGTGCTGTAACTGATGGAAATAGGCTAACTGTCATTTTTACCCATTCAGTCAAATATTGCGCTGCAAAGAGCACTAGTTTTAACTTGTCTATAACTTGGCAAATGACCATGGAATAAGCGGGATAATCAACGGCTAGCCGTTCATTAAAGGATTTTAAATGCACTTAGCAGAGGCAACTTCCTGCATTTAACATTTTTTAATGCATGGCTAGCAGTTGATTATTCCTTACATAAATGTTAGGCCCTATACATTATAAACTTCAGTCAGTGCTCATCAGGCGCAGACATCTTTATACATCAATCGAGGCTTCTTGTAGTACTAGTCGCGATTAATCGACCTAATCCGACTTCACTTCACTATTCGGTTGTTCAACTAGTGCATTCGATTCTAGTTGTTATTTTCACCTATGAAAAAGGTCTTCTCCAGTCAGCATTTTATTCAAAACGAATATATATATATATATTTTTGTTCATAAAAGAAATATAGTTTAATCGATTGAAATTGTCAGCACAAATGACAGTAGCCTATCTCCAACTCAAGGGAAAAGTATGAGTAGCCTATGTTGAAGCCTGCACTGCTCTCTCGCGCTCCCCGCCCTCCAGTCTCTGCACGCGGCGCTAATTGACGCTCTCAGCTCGAGCCAGCAGCCACGAGCGCCACAGACGCGGATACCTCAGCCAAATCCAGCCCAGTCACACTCAGAGAACAGTTCATTAGTCTTCTTTATTTGTTTTCGTTTTATGTGTCTCCCCTCATTAAGTTGAAGAGAGCTTAGTTTGGGAACAGTGGACACGTCTTGAAGACATTTAAAGCATGACTTTGGATAATAACGGATCTTGAAGTGTCAAACTGCGCCTCAGACTTCCAGAAAACAACGACAGACACCAGCTCTCGCAGGTACCCGTTTATTATTAACATTTCAACATTTTATTGTATTTCATTGGTGGATATTGAGCTAAAAAGTTTTAAAACTTCTATCTTAAGCAGTTCAAACATATTTTTCATGAAGTTTTAAGAGCATCACTGAGGATATGACAGTTTGTCTTTTAATTTTGACGGACTATAGTCGAAAGCGATAGTCATTCGATAGTTGTGTAATATATGATGATATTATTATCACATTCATATTAAAGATACACCAGCACTACAGTGGCATGTCTGCTCTGAGTGACAGACTCCAATGTGTAATATTAATTGCTGCTCTCATGAGGATAAATATTTGCAGTGCTGTTGTTTGAGGCTGTTAATCATGCGTGGCTCTCCCCTTTTCTCCTCTCCACTCATCTTTAGGTGATAGGAAACATGTTTCATTTCAGAAGATTTAAATCGCAGCTGCGCTTTATTAAACACTGTCTTACTGGCAGTGGCAAGTTAGTGTAAAGCAAATGTTTGACTTTAACAAGTGCATATTGTAGAACGGCATCTTCACAAAAACACACCCATTTATCAACATGCATGCTTGCTATTGTATTTTATTATTTATTTACATTATATTTTATTTACATATTTTATTATAAACACAATTATGTAATATAATAATAATTTGTAATTTAATTAATATATTAATAAAATGAATAGATTGCTTAATGTATAATTAAATAAATAAATTATATACCCCTTTATTTACATTATTTTATTTATTATAAACATATTTATTTTATTTACATAGCTATACAATAATAAATATATGTAAATGATTTTTTTTTATCATGCATAATTAAAATATTAATAAAACAGCATTATATATATATATATATATATATATATGCACACATACTGTATGTAGTTTGCTAGGCCTATGTGTCAGATTAATATTGGTGTATGGTTAAAAATTATACAAATTATTTGAGAAGCAATTTTCTCTCCTGTGTCCATTGTAGTTTTATTTAATAGGAAATTGCCTTAGGTTTTATTAGGCGCTGCGAATTGTGTTTTGATTTAGCCATTTCTAGTCAGTGGCAGGTGGTATTAGAGAATGGGACTTGTGAGGGGCGTATGATGTAATTTTAAGTTTTAGAAAAGTGCATACTGCTGCAGGCTCCAGGACAGAGTACTGCTTGACAGTCTATGTGGCATTACATCACCAAAGTGTGGATTCAGAGGAGGACCACAAAGGCTTAGGGTGTCATTTGGCACAGTGGGTCATCAGTAGGATTTGTTTATAAGTTTCTCTAAGTTTTAAGTGCATTCTGTATATCTGCTCATTTGTATCAACTTTCTAGCATACTGAAGGCCTCAAAACATGGATCCTTATATATGATTTCATGGGTGACTTTAAATTAAGGAAAAGATTAATAAGGTTATAAAAGCAGATAAGGTTTATTTTCAAATGGCTGGCCAGATTTGCTGGTGAGGAATGTATGACGGGAGTAAAAGCGTGTCTGTGGTGTCTGTCAAGGGAATGAAAGATGGGAAATTCTCAGTCTGCCTCTGGTTCTCCTCACACATCCACGCCAACAGCTGAGCTGGGATTGGCATTAACTCTCGACTCTGTGCTTCTTCAGAAGAGTAAGAGGACGAAAGCAAGCCAGAACGTAGTACTTGAGTGGATGAGAGGGGGCTCTTTCTCTTCCCAGCGGCATTTGCCCCGTGTTAACGGGCCGGATAATACCTCTCTGTGATGCACACAGACTTTATGGAAACTCTCGCTCACACACCCTGCGGTTTTATGGGGTGAGACCAAGAGAAAGTCTCAGTCATAAGCCACAGATGTCGTATACACACTTTACTGACTATATACATGTGTGTGTTTCTTATTAAGTATTGATTAAAATAAATATTAGCAGTTCATATATCTATATTAAAAAATACAGTACTTCCTTTTTTAAATAGTAAAACAGCTGTTTTTATTTAATTTGCATACACAAGCACACATGCCATAAAGTATAGTTGTATCTATGTTCTCACTATTATGTTTTGCTTTGCTTAATTCAGCAAGCTGGACCTCTGACATATATTTGGAGAGGAAAACATGATACCAGAGAGGGTGGGGAGCTGGATTTCCTCTGCTGAAAAATCAAAGTAGGGCAGTAAGTGGCAGAGTGATGGATTCTAGATGCTGTGTGTGTGTGTGTGTGTGTGAGTCCGTGTCTAAGTGTGTTTACTGTACGTCCGTGGAGCATAGTGCCACCTGGGTGTTAAAAGGCTCTAGCACAGAAGAGCGACTGATTTCTTAGACTTATGGCTCTCTTTCGTACATTTTCTCTCTGTCTGTCTCGCCTCACTGTCTCTCCTCACTACATCAGCAGTTTATGAGCCAGTAAGACAAACCAACCTTGATTCTTTTAAATCCCAGGTTTCTTGACTCATTTAGAAGGCATTTTTTTATTTTATTTTTTTATTTTATTTTTTTCATTTTTATGAAGAAAAAGTGATGCTTGCCATGCAAAAGTAGCCGTCAAGTGGTTGCTGCGGCATTTCTAGGTGGTTGCCAGGGTGTGGTTGGCCCATGTCTATATTATTTAAGTTTTCTCCGTGTTGCTCTTCAGTGGAAATTTCTTTCTTTTTAATCATCCACCATATGGAAATCATCTGATTGTTTAGAAAATGAATGGCACACCTCACAATTTTAAGTATCATTTAGTTAGTGTTGGGAAGGTTACTTTGGAAATGTAATAGGTTACAGATTACAAGTTACCCTATTTCAAATGTAATAAGTAGTGTAACTTTTCAATTACTTTATTAAAGTAATGTAACTGATTACATTTGATTACATTTTGATTACTTTTCTAAATTTCTAATGTTTTCTAATGTCATTTTAATATCTTTTTAAAACATGTAAACCAGGCAGGGTTAACCTTACAGCAGTACTCAACACTGTCAGACTTTCGAAATCCTTCATCACTTGTATTAAGATTATAATAATTTAATTTTAAAGCACAGCCACCACAAAATCAGACTTGCTTTGAGATCATTCTGAGGTTAAATAAAGATCTAAAACCATAACAATAAATAGTTTAATAATAGTTATGATAATGTTTTTTAAATCAAATCTTTGCATAGTTATGACAGGAAACACTGGCATCTAACAATAGCTTAGAAAAAAAAAAATCATAAAAATAAAGCAAATACATTAATCCAAATAGGAAATAAAACAGTTACTGAATAAGCATGTGTCCTAAACTCCTGAAACAATGGTGTCTCATATTTTAGAGCAGTCAATGCAATTTATGAAAGAAATCAATTAAATCTTTATGTGGGAGATGTAACCACCTTTGTAATTCTTAACATTTTCACAAGTAACTGTAATTTAATTAAAAAAAAATTCTCAGTAACTGTAACTGATTACAATTACATTTATTTTGTAATTAAATTACGTAATTCCGTTACATGTAACTAGTTACTCCCCAACACTGCATTTAGTGAGCCACTTCAATAGTGGTTAGTTGAAGAAGCTCAGTTTCAGAGAAAGTTTAGAGTTCACTTCTTTGCTGAAGAGTAAGCGATCGTTACGAAAAATAGAATGAATTGCAAAAAATTTGTAAGGCAAGAAAAACACAGCAACTGCCACAAAGTTTTGAGACAGCAGCTGAAAAATATCTGATTATATTAATGCAAATTAGTAAACAGAACTCATTTAATTAATTTATATACAGTAGGTTTATAAAGAGCTTAAAATAAAATGTAAGTTTAGCAATTGTAAAAGCTTTATATATTCTAAAGTTTGTACTTCTATGTATGTAATTTAATTTAAAAGTTAAAAATTAATTGTCAAATTGTAACACTTAAAATAATCATAATTTATTACTATTATCTGTAATAAATTAAGGATATTATATATTATATATAATTCATATAAAATAAATATAATAAATAATTAGCAGCAAAAGCCAGGAAATTTCTTTAATTTGGAGCAAGAGTTACGGGATGAGCGGCTTTATTGCATCAGATATATGTCACTTTGCTCACTGCTGATCAGTCTAGTTTTGGTTTGCAATCTCTTACCCAGAATTAAACCTGCCCTGGAGCAAGTTAGTGATGTAGCACAAGTTACTTTGACAATGCACACTGCTAAAAAACAATCCATCTTCTTGCACAAAGAGTCTTCTCAAACTAAATTCAAACTTACGTAATGCCGAGTTCACACTGCATGATTTTCATAGTCATCGGATCAGCGTTGTTTTCACACTGCACGACTATCTAGGGTAGCATTCAATTGTTGCTGTGTTCACATTGCATGATGGATCAGCGACAGGAGGTTACACACTGCATGACTTTACAATAGGAAGAATCGCCGACAACTCTGTCTGATCCGCATTCTACAGCCAAACACACACGAGAAATGATAAGGAAATAACGCAAGATCACGCTGATATTGTGGTATAAGTCCTCCCTGAACACATAACAATTAACAAAGATGACTTAACAACATACTTCTGCTGGTAAAATTTTATATACACAAATCTAAGTACTTGAAAGTGAAACCAACGTTTTGTGCATTTTATAATGAGTTTATTTCTTATAGCCTACAGAAACCCTCAAAGTGATGAAAAAGAAAGTCATTTATAGAAGAATATTGTTTACAGGAAAAACCCTAGCCCGCCTTTATGTGTAATTTTATATATATATATACAAACCCGATTCCAAAAAAGTTGGGACACTGTACAAATTGTGAATAAAAACAGAATGCAATGATGTGGAAGTTTCAAATTTCAATATTTTATTCAGAATACAACATAGATGACATATCAAATGTTTAAACTGAGAAAATGTATCATTTTAAGGGAAAAATAAGTTGATTTTAAATTTCATGGCATCAACACATCTCAAAAAAGTTGGGACAAGGCCATGTTTACCACTGTGTGGCATCCCCTCCTCTTTTTATAACAGTCTGCAAACGTCTGGGGACTGAGGAGACAAGTTGCTCAAGTTTAGGAATAGGAATGTTGTCCCATTCTTGTCTAATACAGGCTTCTAGTTGCTCAACTGTCTTAGGTCTTCTTTGTCGCATCTTCCTCTTTATGATGCGCCAAATGTTTTCTATGGGTGAAAGATCTGGACTGCAGGCTGGCCATTTCAGTACCCGGATCCTTCTTCTACGCAGCCATGATGTTGTAATTGATGCAGTATGTGGTCTGGCATTGTCATGTTGGAAAATGCAAGGTCTTCCCTGAAAGAGACGACGTCTGGATGGGAGCATATGTTGTTCTAGAACTTGGATATACCTTTCAGCATTGATGGTGCCTTTCCAGATGTGTAAGCTGCCCATGCCACACGCACTCATGCAACCCCATACCATCAGAGATGCAGGCTTCTGAACTGAGCGCTGATAACAACTTGGGTTGTCCTTGTCCTCTTTAGTCCGGATGACATGGCGTCCCAGTTTTCCAAAAAGAACTTCAAATTTTGATTCGTCTGACCACAGAACAGTTTTCCACTGTGCCACAGTCCATTTTAAATGAGCCTTGGCCCAGAGAAAACGCCTGCGCTTCTGGATCATGTTTAGATATGGCTTCTTTTTTGACCTATAGAGTTTTAGCCGGCAACAGCGAATGGCACGGTGGATTGTGTTCACCGACAATGTTTTCTGGAAGTATTCCTGAGCCCATGTTGTGATTTCCATTACAGTAGCATTCCTGTATGTGATGCAGTGCCGTCTAAGGCCCCGAAGATCACGGGCATCCAGTATGGTTTTCCGGCCTTGACCCTTACGCACAGAGATTGTTCCAAATTCTCTGAATCTTTGGATGATATTATGCACTGTAGATGATGATAACTTCAAACTCTTTGCAATTTTTCTCTGAGAAACTCCTTTCTGATATTGCTCCACTATTTTTCGCCACAGCATTGGGGGAATTGGTGATCCTCTTCCCATCTTGACTTCTGAGAGACACTGCCACTCTGAGAGGCTCTTTTTATACCCAATCATGTTGCCAATTGACCTAATAAGTTGCAAATTGGTCCTCCAGCTGTTCCTTATATGTACATTTAACTTTTCCAGCCTCTTATTGCTACCTGTCCCAACTTTTTTGGAATGTGTAGCTCTCATGAAATCCAAAATGAGCCAATATTTGGCATGACATTTCAAAATGTCTCACTTTCAACATTTGATATGTTATCTATATTCTATTGTGAATAAAATATAAGTTTATGAGATTTGTAAATTATTGCATTCCTTTTTTATTCACAATTTGTACAGTGTCCCAACTTTTTTGGAATCAGGTTTGTATATATATATATATATATATATATATATATATATATTTCTTCATGTAACTGTTCTGTATATTCTAACGTATAAATGTACTGATATTGCCACGTTTTTTTAATACATTGCTAATTGCTTAATAAAAAAATTAAAAAACGCAAAAAAGTCCCCTCCGAACTTCCTGCTGCCCTGTATCTTGCTCTCTCATTGGCTGTAGGTCATCGCCGATGTATTTTTCAGTCAGAACTCATTTCACACAGCAGGATTGTGAATTGCCGACAGCTCCAGATATTTAGCATGCCAAATATTTCACTGGGCGTCGGCGACACATCGGCGATTCTCTCAGATCGCGTCTTTGATAATTCGCACTGCGTGATTGTCACTCGCCTGAACGAGCACCGATTTGCCTCCGATTTCGGGTATTTGTCGGCAAAATCAGGGCTAAAATCGTGCAGTGTGAACTTGGCATTAGCAGAGCCACTAAAACAGGCCTCATGAAATAGGCTATGTTTGGAACAATTCTGTTATGTTTTGGACACCCCCCCCCTAACTGGTGTTAGCAGAGTTCCTGTTTTTCATTGATACTGTTTTAAGTGTGTGAATGTTTGTATCTAAAAATGATTGACTGACATGTTGCGTTCAGCCTTTTCTCCTTCAAAGGGCTCGGCCTTACACACCTGAACACTCTTGATAAAAACACAGAACAATGTCAAACACCTCGTCCTTATCCTTCCTTCACACGGCCTAAACCTTACACCATCTGCCCCCTCTTCACCTGTGTGTGGGTAACAGTACAGTTTTTAATCCGTTCACTCCAAACACAGCTAATCGACAGGAGACATTAGCCGAGCACTTTGTCTGCTCTCCATTACGGCTATGGAGGTTCCTCTCAGGATGTATTGAATTACCCATAATTCCCTAAACCTGTCACTCACAGACAGACATACAGAGTGTCAGGTATTCCAGGCATATAATGAGGTTTGGGAATGTTGGCAGAGAGGAATTTCTTCACCGCTCTCTTTCTGCTCTCTGTCATTAGATATGCACCTGGCTCTCTCTGAGCTAAGTTCAGGTATGAAAGCTAAAATGTTTCCTCCTTTAAAGATGAGAAGGGGGATTAAAAACATATCATTAAACATGGACTTGGCTCAAACAAACAGGACTAAATACAGAGTTTCACCCTTTTAAAAGTCTGCAGAACAATTGAAAGCTTTTTTACTGTACTCTTTCCTCTTTCTAACAATGTGGCGATACTTGATATCTTTTTCAGTTGCCTTTACCATAACAGACTGAGTGCAACAATCCATGCATGATGATGATAACCTTCATGAGCGGCTGTGGATATATATAAAAAAACTGCCTTAAGTCAGACTTATAGACTGTAGGAAACAGTTGTTGAGGATTAGAAATGAAATTTGAGATTGCATCGTTATGACATCGTCTATGTGTCTGCTTTTGTGCAGTGTGATTGGGCGTATAAGTTGAGGCCAAAGGACTGTCCAAATTGTCATATGAAAACTATTCAACGAGTTCAAGTAAAGGTCTGCTTTTCCTTTCTCTGCATATGTAAGCTGTCAGTCATTCAGTAATGTCCTGAGGCAAATATAATGTATTCACAACAAATGAGGGAAATAAGATTTTACAAATGTTTTCGTTATAGGTATTGGGATGGGTTGTATACACATTACCGGGTCACAGAATCACATATACACAGATTTTAGTGGAGTTATGACTGGAATAAATGGTGTTTTTTTTGTAAACGAACAACTTTTTATTTCAGTCTGTGTGAGTAAATGCATGTCATTACATTAATTTATTCACTAAAAACACTTTTTTTTTTGTTTTACTTTTAACTGATTTTTCCAAGCATTAATTTCTTAGAAATTTTCAGAGCAATTTTCATGTTTACGTTACAGACCATGCAGCACATTTTCACTGCTCTGAGGAGTTTTCAGGTTTGAAGAAATGAACATCAATTTTATTAACTATCATTAATATTTTACTCACATGAGATATAGACTCCAAACTCCAGTCAGTCTTCTAGAATAAATTTCTTTGTGGGAGATGTGCCATGTTAAGATCACATGATCACAGCTGTTACTACTAGTACTGTTTCTGATAATAATAGAAATACGAATAATAATACATTTACTTTTACACCAGTAGGTGTCAGTATAAAGTCCAAGACGACTGGGACAATTAAGCCCCAACAAACACAAACAAAAGCATTTACATTTTGTGTGAGTAGCATCTGTCACTATTTGCACTTAACAGTAGTGTAAAGAAATGCAGTTTGTTGCTATTTATACTTGGTGCAAACAGTATCTACAACTTACTCTCAGTGTAAACAGTCTGTGTCTTTTTTTAAACTTAGTATAAATAGCCTTTGTGTTATTTTGAATAATTCAACTTCAGTCATTAGAGTACAATTAGAGTCATGTGAAATAATAAATGAATGCTGCCAAACTACTTTAGCCGCATTTCAGTTCAATCAGACCTTTTTTTTTTTACTATCCCTGGCAGCAACAAAACCATATTTCCATTTCTTATAACAATATGTTTTTAGCTTTCGAATTTGTCTGTTTTAATGAACAAAACAGTAGCTGTAGAGCTTGCAGCCATGGGAGCTGAAATTCTAAGATCCATGGGAGGTAAATGTAATATAATCTAACTGGGCTATATAAAATATTGAAGCCAAAAAAATATGGTGTCAAATGATAGGATATTATTATCTTCTCTAAAATCCAGTGTTAGTCCAACCGGCACCTTGAAAATGATACGAATTACTTGTAATGCTACGAAGACAAATTTTCGTTGTATGTTATGATTATGAAAACATAACATGGCCTTGGTGTCTGCGTGTGGTTATGTTGATATGAACATTATTTACACAGAGCGAGGGGTAACCCTTACACCCGACTACAACCACAGCGAAAAGATTGACTCCTGCCAAGAATAACACAAATACGTAACCCGAGCTCATAATAATGAACTTGGGCTGACCTTTTGTAAGGGTGAACAGTAAAATAATGTAGTGGACTATGTCTGTGGTAGGTGTAGGAATTCGTCCAGGAGATGTTTGCAAGAGACAATAGCTGTGATGTCAAAGAAGAGGAAAAATGTGTCTTTGTGGAGGAGGAAGAAAACATTTAAAAACTTTGGAAAGAAGTTCTATTATTTGATATATGAACTTAGAAGACTCAGGCATTACCCAAGAGCCCCCATGCTGATATCCTTGTGACACTTGCTCTCTGAGATCGCTCCCTCAGCCCCTTTAAATCTGCTCTACATGTCATGAATGCAGTATGATCCATCATAATCAAAGCTATCTGTGATGCCGCCTTGTTCTTTAAATAAACAGACAAATCTGACTTATCTTTATGTTAGAGTTAGAGATATGTCTGTCTGCTGTTGATAAATGTGCAGTATTAGAGGAACATTCCTTAGTGACAATGTATATCTTTATCAGATGCCTAAAAACTAGATGTGTTTGGGTTGCAGTAGGTCTTTGAAATATATGAACACTATTTACATTAAATTCAATATGGTGATTGATGTTCAACAAATAAATATGCTGCAATCTAAAAAAAAATATTGGTTAGAATTAGAAACAACCCAGTTTGTTTCATTTTTGCTGGGTCAAAAAGGGATGAACCTGGTGCTGGGTTGTTTTGACATTCTGGGTTGTTGTTTTAACTCAACTATTGTTTAAAAATAACTATACTGGTTAAAAAACCCCAAAATGGGTTGGAAATAAAAGTCACATAACACATGCAGAATAATTACAGTAACAACACAGGAAACTGGAAAAAAAAAGAGAAACATTTCCAACCTTGCATAATTTGGTTTCTGCTTATAAATAATTATCAACTCAAACTGGGTCTAATTAAATAACCCAGTGTATAACCATTTATTGTACAGAACTGTTATAGTCCTCATAATATATAGAGATGTAATGCATAATAATGGCGACATTACTCAGTAAGTGATTGGAAGTCTGACAGTAATTCTCTTGAAATTTATTGTCAAAGATGGTGAATTTGTTCCAAAATGTGTTGCTTTGGAAAAAGCGGAGCTTTAAAAGATGAATTTGAGATGAAACTTCTCAGGGAGGATTTTACTGTCAGCATGCCAAAGCACAGCACGCTGTCAGCACGCTCAAACCCTCGCTGAGAAGTCTGCTAATTCATTTCCTTTAAAGCAACACTGCTAATAATCTACGTAAATTCACTAGCTGGTTGTTGGACAACATAGTATAAGTCCCTCCATGCCCCCTTTTCATTCACTCTTTCACTCGTTCCTTCATTCAAAATGATTGGACTGTTTTTAGAGCCCCTGATCTGAAGTGTGTGAATCCTTGTTCTAAATGATTCCCTGCTGAAGGAAATCTCCTAATGAAGACAGACTACTACAGTTTTCTCACTCTCTCCCACAATTTCATGGCACTCTGTTGACTAATGAAGCAGAGATTCAGACATGATTGTCGCCCCAGCCGAATACTGTTTGTTGGAGAAGTGAGAAAGGGAGACGGAGACAGAGCAGATGAAAGATGGTGTGAGAAAATAAAAGAAAGGCATTTGAAAGAAGGCTGAAAGTGGCTGCCCTCATCAAGCTGACCTTTTGTTTAGAGACAAACAGATTTAGAAAGAGAGGGAGAAAGTAGTGTGTTGGTGGACAAAAGAAAGGACTTGAATAGAGCAGCAGCTGATGCAGAGCTGCTAAAATGCATAGACATGCCTGAAAGAGACCACAGTAAAGCAGCTGAACATTTGCTTGGGATTTAACAAGACCTCAAACAAACACACACACACACACACACACACACACACACACACACACACACACACACACACACACTCCCACAGAGATGCCATGCCACTCCCTTGACAGATGACTCCATCTAACTGTCCATTCCATCACAGGTCCGCAGCAGCAGAACTCTCCTCTCTCATCATGAAGACTGCCGAGGAACCAGACAAACAAAGACAGAGGAGCAGACATCAGTGTCTCCTGATGGGGTGGTTCTCCAGTGTCTGGTGGTCTACATTGGTGATGCTCTTCTTCTCTCTGCCGGAGGTGAACTCTATGAAGGAGAGCGTGCCAAGAGTTAAACTCGACTACAAAGGTAAAGTTTGTCCTTATGTGACTTTTAAACTTTATGTAACATTCTGTTTATTCCAAAAAGCTTTTACATTGCTCTATGTAGATGATTTCTTTCTAAAATTATCTATTAAATCTTTAGTGTTTTGCTGAATTTCCATGTATTTATTTTAAACATCTGCTGGAACATTTGTCATTTTTAAAGGATACATTTTGAAGTACATGTAGGAGTGTGATGAGAGGTTTACAACTCACTTGTATGAGGTCAATATTTAGACTGTGCATGTGACTGATTGAGTGTACATAAGGGATGTGCTGGATATCACAGTAGCAGTATGCACATTTTGTATATTGTTTTTACTGGAAGCACACATATATACACACTTCACTATATAAATGATATACTGTATGTCGTAGACATTTAATGTTTTTATATGAAGCTGATTTTAATTGCTATAGACCAAATTATTTCTAAAAGAAAAACTATTGTCTTTAGAAAGATATTATCTTTGCTTTATTTATTTATTTATTTATTTATTTATTTTGGTCCTTACACTGTAGATATTCCTTCTATACACATATACATTGTCTTATTTCATAATGGTGTTCAGACAAACCATTTAGCAACGACCTAGCAGCCACTCAGAACACCACAGCAAACATATTGCAATGCCTTGGCAACAATATACAACCATAGGAAAAAGAGATTAGATTAATTTGAGATTAATCTTTGCCAGTTTAAATGCTTTGCCAGTTAATTTAAACCATTCAAGTGCAACAAGTCGTGAAAGAGAACTCGATATGTTTTTTTGCACCTTATTGCACTTAATTGATCAAATTAACGCAAAACTATGTAAAAATTACCGTTGTGATTATTCATGTAAACACAGTAGGTTATGTCTTAAGTCAATGTAAACAGTTATCTTTTAAAGTGACAGCGTCCTAATATTCCTGCTACTTTTGGTGTCATTAATGTTAATCAAACAACAAAAGACGGTAACACTTTATTTTACGGTGTTCTTGTTACACGTTACATGTAATTATTATTATAATAACAATAAATTATTCTTAATTACATGCAAGTAACCCTAAACCAAACCCTAATCCTAAAATGCATTAGGATTAGTTTAATCCTAACCCTAACCATATAGTAAGTACATGTAGTTAATTAATATTACTCATTCCATACATTAATTCTATTTCTGTAGCATTTCTTTTGACCAATGAAAAATGTCAAGCACTGTATTTCATTTGTCTTTGTTCTATTATATTTATTTGTTTTCTTATTTTATTAGTTCATGTTTAATTGTCTTTAATAAGAACCTTTTGAGAACTTTTTGCTTTACGTACTAGGCCTATCAGTTTTTGCTGTGATATTAAAATTGGTGTCAAGAATTGTAAAATTTCTACGGTATCTTACTTTTTATATCATAACTTTATTTCAAGCTAAAGTAACTTTAAAATGACTCATATCATAATGTAAGATTTGGGTCATATCACCAACCCCCACCTCTCACATGTAAAAATCTTGTTGTATGCATTCCATGTACACCTGCATTTGTTTGTTTATAAGCATAGTGCAGTATATTTTGCTGCATCAGACGTTCTAGAACAAAATGACCATTTTATAATGAGAGGTTAAATAAGGACTTGACGACTAAGGTCTGGGATTTTACCCAGTACCTCACTGTAACTGTCTGCATCTCTTGTGGTATTTGCTAACCACTGTTTCATGCTGTGAGCGCCCTCCCTCCCTCTACCTGTGGTTGTGTTTGATCGCTCGACTGCAGCTGCGGCTTCAAAGGTTTGATAAGTCAATAAGGCGTTAACTCTCTGATTTCAACAGCGATCCCACGGGCACAGCACATTTTAGCTTATCACTGGAGTTACGCTGACAACACCATAGCAGTGCCACACTCTCAAACGCACACACACACACACACACACACACACACACACACATACATACATATGCCGTGTGTATTATGGGTGGGATTTCTGGGCAAGATAAACGCATGATGCTATAAAGTAAGTGAGGCGTAAAAGAAACAACTGTTAAAAGTAACAACATGTCCTTACTCATTTAAGTGCGCTGACACATGGATTGTTAAGTCATGCATACTTTCTCCACAGTTGTAGACACATGATAAATCTGCACTGGGCTTTACAACATCAGTAGCAACTTTGATTAGATACCATGTTGTTCTAGAACGTGTTTTTGATAGTGCTGACAAGTGATAAAGAATCCTTTAGACATTCATGTTTTTTCTAACCAACAAGAAGAGATAAAAGTCATTTTCTCTGCTTATTTCTTTTCTTTCTCTCTTTTTCATTCTCTTCTGTGTTCAGTCCCTGCTTCGATTTGAGGAGTTAACTGAATGCAGTGTTTGTTTTATGCCACTGAGGGAAATAAAAGTTATAGCTCCTTAAAGACTGACCAACAGCATTCCAGCACTACTGAAACAGACCTTCATCCGTATCAGGAAACTCACGCCAATAATAATATGAGTGACTGTGCAGGGGCGTCTGTTTATTTTCAGTTTCTTTAGCATAAAAATCCTACATGCTGTGTGTCAGTTTGCCATAACTGAGCTGGCGAGAATGACGTGAATGAGAGGAGAGAACAGACAGCTGTCTGACTTGTGCTAGAAATTATGATTTGTGCATGCAATGACTGAGCTCTTGAAGAGATTTTCTTGAAGTGTCTACAATTGAAATTTGAATGTTGAACTGTGTTTTATGTTTTTTTTTTGAGAGACAGATAATAAAGAAACCTTTATTTTTATATTCATATTAAAGTGCAAATAAACATTAATGTTTCACTGCAAAAAAAAAAAAAACATTTTAAATAAGCTTTCTTTCTTTCTTTCTTTTTTCTAACCATAATTCTAAAATGTAACAAATTTTTGTGAGAAAAAATACGTATGTTAATCTATATCTAACAGTAAACATTCTTGCACTTTCTGCAACCCTCAAAACAACTTTTATTAGATCCACATAGTTGCTAATGCAGTGAAGCTACACTTTTTTAGATACTGACAGCTCAACTGAAATGTATCTTTCTTGGAAGAACAAACTTCACATGGGGTTTAAACAAGATAAATTTACTGGGAAGCCCAACTATGCAAGACAAAATAACACACTAAATAAATAAAAGTGTTTACATTAGTTTATTTGTCTTAACACATTGCTATTGTTTTTTGTCTTATATTGTTTTAAAGGATAGTCTAAAATCTAACAAATATTAGTATGAAAAAAATAAAAAAATATTTTGGAATAATCATTTAAATCTGTCTAATATATCCTATACATTTATGTATAATATATTGGTTCCTGCTGGGAACCAATATACTGTATCAGTTTGATCTTAAAACTTGCTGTTCCGCTCCATGTTTGGTCCTGTTTGGAGAGGATGCAGAAGTACAGTCTTTCACAATCCATCATCTGAGCAGATGCTCTCATAAAAACATCGGCACTATTTCTGTACCACTGAACTCCTTTAAAACAGAGTGTGTCATTATCCAGAAGTATGCAGGGCTGCGTGCACACCTCAAGGCCGATCGGCAGTAATTTCCTCTTGTTTTTCTCTTAAAGGAAGGCTAAAAGGGGAACATCTGATCTGCATTAGATATAGTACATCTCATAATGTTCTCTGGAGTCAACTAAACAATATTCTTTCTGTCCCTAACATCACTCCTAGCTGACAATGTCCAGTGAAACGCATCAAAATATTATCTTCATGTTGTGTAAATATTTCTATTAAAGACAAGTCTCCTTCAGCACGGGGGTCTTGAGTGAGGGTAATTGATGTTTTTATGAGTGGTATATTTTCATGTGTTTGACATAAAGTGCACATGCATGATGGTATAGACATGCATGGCAGAGTCATGAATGTGAAACATGCAAACGCAAAGCCTTGTTTTGCAATAGGAAAACAGCAATTTAAGAACTCACAGTATAGTTTACAATGAATTTATAACTATATGGCTCCCAGTTGGCTGTGGCTCTCTAAACAGATGTAAAACTAGCAGGTCATAAATATGGTCATGCGTCTTCCTAATGTACTGTACACAGAGTTACACTATTTCCACTAGTTTGGCTCTCTTCCCAAACCACAGGCAGGATATTTATTACACCTAAGAGTGTAATCCTTTACAGTCTGAGAAATCTTAAAAGAAGTCTTGCTCTGTGACATTAGTGCTCTGTTTTTGGCGAATAGCTGGGGGTACCTTCATTTGTCAACCCCTCAAATTGTGCATTACTTCATAGGTTTGTATTTCACTCATCAACCTTTATGCTTTGCCATTGCCTGAAGATAAATTATGTACCTGTAGGGCTGAAATAGCTTGCAGTGTGAATGTTGAACTGTACAGCACAATGTAAAGATTGAACTGAATGGACAATGCATTCTTTATGTTTCCACAGGGCGTCTGCATTTCTTATAAGAATAATTATTAAGCCACTACGATCAGCAAACCGCAGAAGTGTAGCATTACACTACAAGCTTATAAAATTGGACTTATAAGAAGTTCTTGTTAGAGTCCGTTTGCTCTGTGGCCATTTTGGCAACGGCCCATCTAGACATGGAAGTATAGCTTCTTTGTACCTGAATGGGATTAGTTTGAAATTTCCAAAACTGTTTGCCAAACTTGCATTTCAAAATATTTCAAATCACAAAGAGTATAACAAGGGTATGCAAATTTAGTCTCTTCTGCTGAAATAAACAGTTTATTTATTTATTTATTTATTTAAATTTTAGCTAACATGCTTGCATGTTCCAGGGCAGATGAATGAAAATTGTTAATTTTAAAATCTGCACAACATTCTTTCTTCTGTGGAGCACAAAATGAGTTATTTATACCAGAATGATTCCCTTGTTCATACAATAAAAGTGAATGTCGACCACAGCTGTAAGACAGATATTTGGTGAATAATGACTTAAAGGTGCCATAGAATGGAAAACTTTATTTACCTTGGCATAGTTGAATAATAAGAGTTCTGTACATGGAAATGACATACAGTGAGCCTCAAACACCATTGTTTCCTCCTTCTTATGTAAATCTTGTGAATGCAAAAGACCACTGAAAAATAAGCGAATCAGAACATAACACTGACTGTGACGTAACAGTCGGGATCACTAATAGTTATGCCCCCAACATTTGCATATACCCGCCCATGTTCTAGGCCAGCCGTCAGCTGAACCATCTGCAGGTATTGTGAAGAAACAAGCGAGGACAACAGCGAAAGTGGCAGATCATGGAAATAAATGTTAAGTTCCAGACTGTGCAGGGGATGTGAAGTGCAGGGATGGGTTGGTGTCTGTATTCAGAAAGGCACGGAAAGCACAATAACACGTTCTAATAAAATAACGCGAGCCACTAAAGGGACATGGTTAGCTCCTTGCTAGCAGTAGCCTGTTACATTACAGTACATAAGATTTTACTTACCACATAAACAGAGTAAGGAGAGATGACTGAGGATGATGGCGAATGATTTACAGATCCTGAGCACCACTGACAAGCATCTGATCTTGTAAAATGTGTGGTAAGTACTGCCGCTCCATAGTGTAAACAGAGTATGTGCGATCGCAAAGTGAAAGTGAAACTAAAAAGCGATCGTGCATTTGAAAGCAGTTTCAATGCCCAGCATATTAATAGCGGCTCCCTGATGCCTGCATTTTATTTACAGTATAATTACCAATGATAACTGTGCGAGAAAGTATTGAAATATATATTTTCCCTCTGTTTCCTTCCTGTGAGCTACTGAAATGAGCCGCACTGTGAAACAGCCAATCAGAGCAGAGCTCAACATTGAGCCGCATTGTGAAACAGCCAATCAGAGCAGAGCTCAACATTATTATTCATGGCCCTTCCAAATAAGATAATAACAGACCATTACATTCTAGGGAGAAATCCTAGGGTTGTAAATGAACATGTAAATCCATTTCTGGAGAATTTTTGCCCTTACTTAATCCACATACCTTCTATGTAGATATCAGAGAACAATTTAAAATATTGTATCAATGCATTCTATGGCACCTTTAAATATGCATATTTGAGTTGTCTGGACTACTTTTAGTCCTTTTTTTTGCCCTTTTTTGGAGCTTTACAAACCTTGGTTCTCATCCCCTTCTGTTGAATGGAAACAAGCAGCTCAAACATTCTGCTAAATGTCTCCTTTCATATAGAAGATATCATATACGTACTGTAGGTTTGAACTTTATCCATTTAAAGGCAAAAGATCAATTTTCTCCTCATTATATTCTCTCTGATATTACTTAGGAATGAACATTTAATCTTTGTAATGGATTTGTCAATGCACATCTTAAATATCCTCAAAAAACATTGTCTAGCTGTTATTTACAGACTACTGCTCTTAGGGGATGCGAGAGTTGATTCCCTGAGGGGTGCAGATAAAGCTCCAGAACTCCAGATAAATCTCTGTAGACTTCATTGCTAAGCAGGGATCTTTCAGCAGGGCTCTGACCTTAAGCTGTTTGCGGAGTAGATTAACGTCAGCTAGTCAGGCATTAGCATGAATGGGGTTTTATTTTGGAGAGGATTTTTTGTCTTATAAATATTGATCAGAAATGACCTGTCCTCGACCCTGCACCCCAGAGAATAAATAGTTAAGTCCTAGGATTTATTCAGCTTCTTGACGCTCTAGACTCATAACCCTGACGCCCCATGACCCACCCCTCCCATGGCTGTTTAAACGATGTATGTACATGGCAGACATGCAGGGAGGTAGCTGAAAACAGAGAGGGAAAGAATGAATGTGAAATGGCATGTATATGTGAAATTCAGAATTCAAAACAGAAGAAAAAGAGGATCAGAAAACATAAATGAATCTACAGACCTGCTTTCTGTGTGTCATGGTGTTTAAGTGCACACTGCCAGATTTTCTTGCTTTGAGGCTGCTAGCAGATGGTTATGTTTGTGTGCAAGGAGAGCCGAACATAGGGTGGAGAAATGTTAGGACTCTGTCCAAGTCTACTAAAAGTGTGTGCTTTAGTCAAATGCCATTACGTGTTTCAAAAATATCCTAAGAATTATGTATCTAGAGAGTTCAGCTTGTACGTACCAAAGAGAGTATGAACAAGGCTTAACGACGTCACCTTTACAGATTTTCCACCTCTCTTATGTTGGTGGTGATAGCTTGGAACTTTTAAACTTATTTGTGTTATCATGATAACTTTTGGCTTACGTTCATTGTGTGCAAACGCCAATCTGAACTCAGCTGTCTAAGCTGTTAACGGCACTCTTCAGCGAGAATAACAGAATGTGTCATTGATCCCTCAGAGAGCAGAAGAAGTGAAATATGAAACCTAAAGCAAATGAACCATCGAGCTAATCTGCCGCTGTGTCGACGTGTGAGAATTGATCGGTGGAGCGATTAGATCCAGCTGAATTCTCAGACAGCTCAGAGGCTTTTGGTTCATGTTCGGCAGGTGAAGTAAGGGCTAGAGGAGGGAGGTTTAGTAGTCGGGCTGATTTTAAAGAGAGGATGAAACCTTATCAATATAGAATCAGAACACATAGATGATAGATAGCCCCGAGGTTATGGTTACTGTAGATAATATGAAATATAGAAGTAACGAAGCCTCTCATTATATTAGAAGTGTGAGAGATTCAGAAGAGAGGGCAATAGCGGTGATATGATACAATTTTCAATTTATTGCTACAAATGCACACTTGTGCACATACTCCTTCACACATAAAGCTCTTGCGCAAGTGTCTATTCTGATACACAGGTTATTTAGTATGTTTGTGCATATAGTACATGCTATGTGTTTATATGTATGTATTCACCCTCATTTGACTTCTTCAGAGCTGATCCATTCTCGAAGCGTGGTGCCGTTTGTGGGTTCCAGCGAGGGGCAGCGGTTTCAGACAGTCCTATTGGATGAAGAGAGAAGCCGATTACTGCTGGGAGCCAAAGACCACATCTACCTACTGGACCCAGACGACATAAATAAACACCCCAAAAAGGTAAATACACACACCTTAAAAGGCTCACACCTGCAGACATGCAGAATCAGGTCTCTGTGAAAAGGAACGTAAAGACTTTACACTATGTGTGGTCTGGGGCGAAACATAACAAATTTTTCCATAGAATAATTTAGAAGAGCATTCACTCACTTTCAGACTGGTTGACAGATTTCTTTCATTTTGAAAAAAAAAAAACAGTTTTCAACAGATGTGTGAATTGTAATGGATATTGTTTCTTGATTGACAATATTGCTTCGCCAAATGGTTTAGAACAGTGTTTTTTGTTTATTTATTTATTTTTAATCAGGTTTCTCTTGTAATTCTATTAAACCCTCTTTTCTCATTTAGTGAATAGAACTATATCAAATGCAAGTTTTGAGTGAAACATTGTGTGTAAACTAGATCCTGTATATTTTTTGAAGAAAAATGGTGCTTGCCAGTGCAAACGTTGCTGTTATGATCAGTGCGGTACTACTTATTGCCAGAGTGTTGTTCGTAGGTGGTCGCTTTACTGGTCCAAGAGCCTATCCCCAAGTCAGATTCATTTAATGTTTTTATGTATTTGTCTGTCTTTTGTCAAACAGGTGCATGTTTTATTGTGAGGACAAAATTATTTTCTCTTTTTTTGTTATAAAACTGTTGACTTGTCGACTGGTAATACTCCTGTGCTTGGACAACATAATCTGGTTTAAACTAAGAACAAATCAAAACTGTTTATAATTTTAATCTTTAAAACATTAAACCTTTTTAATCTCACAAAAATGCCTGATAGCATGGTGTGAGAGTCTCTGGATATGTTTAGCTTATGGAGTGTGTTTATGTGTCTCTGCGTGTCTCTGCCTCAGGAGTTACTTTAGTTCACTTTGTACATTCATTTTAAGAAGTTCTCACAGTTATTTCAATGTCACATCTAGATATTCCCACAGCATCACCCTACAGAGCTCCTGAGACGGCCCTACCAAAACATTTTTTGTCTTTCTCACATACAAGTAAAGACACCCATACAGCAAAAATATGTATTTTCAGATGCATTTCAAAATATACCAAAAATGGCAAAAACAGTAGGTGGAGGCAGAGCTTGAAATGCAAAAAAAAAAGAGGCCTTGGTGATGTGTTGACCTTTGTATGTGAGTGTGTGTGTGTGTGTGTGTGTGTGTGTGTGTTTATGTAATGTGTTTGTCTGTTCATGCACATGTTCTCATTTGTATAGTGAAGTGTGCATATTGAGCCCATTTTCAGTTTGCGGTAGGCACGCCAATCTTCAAAGCACCATGTAAAGTCGTCTCACAAGCATGTGTTATCATGGGTTGCTTATTACATGTAGAGACGGCTCTGGTAGGTCAAGGTCAAAGGTCAGGCCTGTGTGTGCTAAGCGCTTAAGCTTTTTATAACATGTATGCAGAGACAGGGCCTGCAGCCCCTTCATCACTCTTTATCTGTACGTCATCCTCCCTCTCGTGAGCTTAACCTAGAACTCATGTTTGTACAGTTTGTACAGTACAGCTTTTCATCTGTTAAATTTACAATGGATTAAACTCTGTTAAAAATCTTTGAGTTCCAGCTTAATCTTAGTCTAAATCAAAGTTTTTGTACAGTTTACACTTCAGGGTTGAATTATCTTTCCATGAGAGACAATTGTAAACACTTATGCTGACTATGTAAATTACAAGGTATGTGTTGCTTGTACCTGAATTTAATTGCTTTTTGTGTGTATGTGTTTCTCACTTCCAGCTGAGCTGGCCAGCTCCAAGAGACAGGGTGGATATGTGTATACTGGCTGGCAAAAACCCTCTCGTAAGTATCATTCAGGATATATGTCTGTTGAATGAACATTTCAATACACAGCCTGTCCTCTCTAATTCAAATCTGTCTTGTAAAAGAGAACTGTAAACTATTTGTTTCACTGCATGTATCATGATTTCCACAACAATAAAGCTGCACAACTGTTTTCAACATTGATAATAAGAAATGTTTTCTTACCAACCTTTAAACAGTAGTGTATATTATATCACTTCATCCCAAAGTGATTTTTAGTGAATGTATTAGGTCAGTCCCCTCAATCAAGGTATTTTTATACAGAATATTGATTATTTTGTCATCTGAAATCTTGCAAAATTCTTTTTGTGAAACACTTAAGAAGTATGCTGATGATATCTTTCATGATAAAGACCACTTTGTTAGATATTCTGCGATCTAATGCAATGACATTGATACACTAAATGTGTTATAAATATCCAAATAGTTTTTAAGGCCACTTCACATGCTCACATTCTCTCTCTTTCTCTCTATACCTCAGACCGAATGTGCTAATTTCATTCGAGTTTTACACAGCTATAACCGGACTCATGTCTACGCCTGTGGTACTGGAGCGTTCCACCCCACCTGTGCTTTCTTAGAGGTCAAAGGTCACAAAGAGGCAAGGAATTAAATTATTGACTGTTTCCACACAGATTATATTGAGTTTTTTTTTTGTTTGATTCACTGGTATTCTTGAAAATGTGTTAAGTCATTACTCCTGTATGGTAAATAGTAATGGTGAGTGTTTTGTGTAATCATTAGGACAGCTGGCTGCACCTACACAGCAACACTGTGGAATCTGGCCGAATGAAATGCTCTTTTGATCCACACCAGCCCTTTGCTTCAGTACTAACAGGTGAGCCTGAATCTAACAGATCTTCCTTCTCTAAACACAAACCTGATGTAAAGAGCATTTTACTCATTGCACGTGATCGGCTTTCTTCCACGAAAAACCTGGTTCGTCTGTCAGACATTTGTTTTTGGCTTCAAGTTAAACCGTTAAACCATTATGTTTCCAACGGAGGGCTGAAGAGAAATGTCACACCCTGTCAAGAGAACCAGCTGTAAACTTTACTTTTTTTTTTCTTTCGGTCCGTTGTTGTGGGTTGTATTGAAGCCTGAATTTTTCCAGCTGAACAAAGTTTGATTAATTACAGCCATTAGTCATTACAGACCCTTCCTTCCTACCAGAAATTGGATTGCTATAATGTAATCTTCATAAAAAGACCTGAACTAGGAAAGTAAAAAAAAAAAAGTTTACTCAAAATGGAAAATTGTCATCATTTACTCACCATCATATCATTCCAAGATTGACTTGCAAAAAACACAAAAGGAGTTTTGAAGAAATGTAATGCAATGAAAACATTTTGTGACAAGCTCCAAAAAAATAAAAAATAATCATAAATGTCATCCATCCTTGTGTGCGAAATGGACTATAATTTAAGTCAAAAATTTAAGTTAAAATCCAAAGACAGTATTGCAAATGAGATTTTTTACTTTTGGTTGAACTCCTCCTTCAACAGTGTGGTTGAGTGTGTTTGTTTATTTACACGGACAACCATAATCATCAGGGAACAACTCTGGGAGAACACAGAGCACGTTCTCCTCGATGCCATCGAGATTTGCTCCAAACCACATGCATAGAGAGAAGGGTGAGGTAGGGTGGAGGCCCAAACACCAAATGATAACTCAGATAGAAATTGCTAAGTGATTCTAAAAACATAATCCATAAACCCATTTTAGCTGTCATGGATATTATGGAGACTTATTTAATTTATTTATGGAACATATTGTATGAGATCAGTTGGGCTTGTACATCACGTATGAGGAAAAGAGAACAAGAGAATGCTGATGCCGAAGACTTGATGGTCAGTTGTAGTAAACATGCCTACAGCCCGACTGACCGCAGCTCTATGTTTACGCTGAGATGCTCCTTTTTTATGTTTTCAGATCAGTATCTCTATGCTGGCACGGCGTCTGATTTCCTGGGCAAGGACAGCACATTTAGCCGCTCTCTCGGGCCGCCCCCAGACCAGCAGTACATTCGCACAGACATCTCTGAGGACTACTGGATCAACGGTCAGCGCTCCCCACCAATCTGCTTCAATACACTCATACCAGCACTCTGTTTTTAGTTTAGTTGTTAGGTTTAATTTATTGTCCTTGAAAAGTTCTGAATGAGGGAGTTTAATGAGGGAATTATGCAGTGATGGTTTACATGTTGCATTTTTGTTTTTGAAAGAAATCAGTTATGCTCACTAAGTCTGCATTTATTTGATTAAAGCATACAGTAAAATATCAATATTCTGTAATAGTATTACAATTTAAAATAACTGTTTTCTATTTTTATGTTTTTCAAATTTTATTTTTTTCCTGTGATGCAAAGCTAAATTTTCAGCACATATTACTCCAGTCTTCAATGTCACATGATTCTATCATTTTATTATACTAATCTGGTGATTAAAAAAACATTTCCTATTATAATCAATGTTGAAAACAATTGTGCTGCTTAATATTTTTTCAGGATTATTTTATGAAATATAGAAAGTAAAAAAAAACATTTATTGGAAATAGAAATCTTTTGCTTGTCATAGAATTAATGCATCCTCTCTGAAAAAAAGTATTAATTTATTTCTACAAAAAAGAAGTCTGTCTTACCCTAAACGTTTGTGTATCCTAAACAGTAGTGTATATGAAAACAGCATTTGGCCACACACATAAGCTCACACTCATGCTAAAACACATACAAAACATAAGTGACAGAATGGGAAAAACCAAAACCACAGAAAATAGCAAAGGCACAGTCATTAATATACTGATACCACAAACTGATTTATTCTCACAGTCTGTGGAAAAGTTATTACGGCATTAAAATGTGCCACATTTGAGGCGTTGCCTGTGTGTCTAGGATACATAACTCACATGATTAGGAGAAAAGATCCTTACATCATAAAAACTGATGAGTCAAATCATTCAGTACAGAAGATTAAAATTTATGGTCAGGTGTGTGTGAGTTGCCAGTGTTTACAAAAATTGCATTGACTGTTATTAACTCAACTTGAGGTTTTTAGAGACAGCTTATAAATATTATCTTTGGACTTCCACCTCTTAAATATCTTGAAAAACTAAATGTGATACAGTATATCTTCTGCTTGGACTCTGAATAACTCTGAGAGTAGTAACACTCCAATCCTTTGCTGCTGGCATTTTCATCTCCTCTTCTCCCCTCTCTATTTGGGTCTGAGTCATTTGCAGAGTCAAATATAATACAGTTTGTCTAGTCATTGAGTTAATGACTATCTTTCTTCCACCTTTGGTTTCCTCCTCAATGACGATGCACTTTAATGGAGTTTAAACCCACACAGTCTATTTTCCAATCCTAAACACCCATTTACAGTCTGCTGTGAGTCTAAAAGGAAATGCCTAGCATTTACACTAAACAGTAGGATACAGTTTTGTCTTTATACTCTGTCACACACACACACACACACACACACACACACACACACACACACACACACACACACACACACACACACACACACACAAACAAACAGTGAGTCTTAGCTCTGTTAATAGGCCTCTACACTTTTTCTGAGTATAATAAAATGATTGGTGGATTGGCATCAGGGCTCTGAACCGGTTCAAGGAACGAAAACGAAAACTGGAAACGAACGAAATTTTGACAGGAACAGAACCAGAAACAAAATCAAATTTTATAGTTCCGAACAGAATCAAAAAATTTAAATGGCCATTAACCGGTTAATAACGTTATTTTATCGTTCCATTTAATATTTGAAATTTGCTGTCAACCAATCAGGAATTCAAGTAGTAGGCTACAGCCTATATTGCAAATGTGGTGCTGACGCCTCCAACGCGTGAAATGCCCGCCCGCACTCAGCTGTGAACTCTTCATAGGCAATGCACCGGCTTTAGAGTTTATCCGAGGATTGTGTACGATGGATTCAACAGATCACACGCACCTGCAGCGCTTCTGTGAACGGAGAAAACAATAAAACTATAGGCTTACATAAAAAGGAATATGTAGAGGCTATATGCACGAAATATATTTAACTTAAATCATTGACAGATTAACAAAACGAAAGAAAAAAAAGAGCTGAGTTTCGGTTTATTGTGACACGATCCAAAGTTCACGGAAAGGAAAACGACAGCAGAAAGTAGTTTTCTTTACTTTGCAAAAGCTTGACAGTTTTGAACGTCTTGCTTCTGTATACCAGTATGGCTATCGCGCCGGTGTATATTTTTGCGATATTGCAGCCTGTTCATTATCAAAATTCATTATCAAAATACAGTTAAAGAACCATATAAGTTACACTGCTCCGTTGTACAATCTGTTGCATCAGCTTGACCACTATGCTGATATGGAAGGATGATGATCGATGCGAGTGAAGCACAAAGCATATTTCATAAATAATAATATTTTAGCATCCAGATACGTCGCGGATATGAATACATTTGGATTCGTGCTGAATGAGAGAGGTAGGCATCAGTTTCACCTTAAATTAATTCGTTTTTGGCTTTACATTTATATAGCCTAAACGCTTTAAATCGCCTTTTTCTGAATGAAATCATAAAATGTGACTTAGCCTGTTTTTTTTCCCCTCAAAACGCAATTTTATAAGAGCGTTTAATAATGCAGCAAACATTTTTAAATATCTTGAAAAAATACTTTAATGTCGTTAAAGCGTTAGCAGATTTTTTCTTTTGTTTAGTAGGCTACATTTGGCCAAAATCTATAAAAGAAGATGCTGTATTGGCTATGATTAAGCGCAGCGGGTTAAGATATCAGATTTTCTGTGTTGTTTTTTTCTTTTTCTTTTTTGAGTAAAGAAAACGCTGCACTTTATTATTATTATTATTATTATAGGCAAATAAATAAAAACAAAAATAACGTTATTAACCGGTATTAACCGGTTTCGGAACGATAATAATACATGAGGAATGCAGGAACAGAAACGTTAAAATATCGATTCTGCTCGGAGTGAACCGATTTAATTTTTTTTTCGTTTTCAAGCCCTGATTGGCATCACAGAAATAAATTAAAGCTGACCAGCTTTTCTCTCTTTTTTCTCCACAGAAGGCAAGTTTATTTCCGCCCATCCCATCGCGGACACCTACAACCCTGACGATGACAAGATTTACTTCTTTTTCCGTGAGGCGTCCCGTGATGGGAGCACTACGGACAAGAGCGTGCTGTCTCGTGTCGCCCGGATCTGCCGGGTAAGACCTGTCCTCACGCTGCCTGATCAGAGAGGAACTCACCTCATCTCTCTGATCCTTCCTTAGCACATAAGATTAAATGTGCTTCCCCTGGGAGGGGAGGCTTCCTGGTACGTTCCCCTTGATGTGATCTGCTGAAAGCGGACCAAACCACTGTTGTCAGGCGGGGTAAATCATAGCAGAGGTCTGGCCATGTAATTGCTGCCCAGGTCGTTGTTCATGATGACAGTGGAAGTCCCTTGCGTAGTGAAATAAGGGTGCTAAGTGACTCCATGTAAACACATTGTGTTCTGCCCATCCCTTAACAACAGTTCACTATGAAGGCTGGGGGCATTACATAAAAACCATCCATAAATAAGTCAGATTTGAATTCATCTGAAGTCAAGATAAACTATGGGGAACAACAGTTCAAATATCACACTGACCGCAAATGCATCATTTTTACATCCACGAACACTGCGGGAAATTAACTCTATTCACAAGGTCGCTCCCTAAAGAAAGTGAGTAATTGATTCCCTTCACAAAGGTCTCTTCCACAAGGCTGTCATCAAAGCACACAGAAGATGGAAGTAATTTTGACATTTGCTATCCTGGGTGGCGATTACTCATAAAAACCTTCAGTTTAATTGAATAATATTAGCTACATTTAATCTTGTTTTGAACTTTTAAAACACTCAACATGTACACATGGATAATCAATGCAATAAACAAATGGCATGCGTTTTAAACAAAAACATATGGAAAGACAGCTGTAGATTTTCTTTTTCTGTTTTTTAATTCATGAAGAAACTAATGTATAGTCTGACTATATATTATACTGCTTATTAAATACTGTTTTGAGTTAAAATTATTGTATTATGTGAGAAGAAACCACATAGTAATATGACCATGAGTGATACAAGAGACATTCAAAATACCGTTCAAATTGTACCGGTATTTGGCCATAAACTATTGGCTTCGGGCTCCAGGGTAAAAACCACCACAATTATTAATTCAGTTTATGATGTGCAAATAAAGAAACTTGCAATATTTCACAATGTTACTGTTTAACTGTATTTTCTATCAAATAAATGCAACCTTGGTGAACATAAGAGTTCTTTCAGAAACAGTAAAAAATCTTTCTGACCCCAAACTTTTAAATTATTAATATATAAGTGATACAGTTTATACTGTATGTTGAAAACACTTATTGATATGCAAAAATATTTCAATGCAGAATGCTGCATTTGACCAATCAGAATCAAATATTATAGAGAGCTCTTTAGTCATTTTAAGTAATTGTCCATGCAAGTCACCTGTCAGCATGCAATTATAAAACGTCAATGATTTAAAGCAGTTTCCTTAATGCTGTAGGCTCATCCTCCCGGACTGTATGCTATAAAAATTCCAAGCTCTATTGCAAAATTCTTGGTCTGAAGCGGGTGGGTTTTTATGGCTTTAGGAGTGAGCTGTAAAGCTATCCGAGGCCAGATTCCTCACTGGATAACTGGTCTAACACTAGAGAGGGCATCTTTGAAGATTAAAGAATTTGGATAACACCACTCCTAAACCTCTTATAGGTCTTTCCCCCCCCTTTTTCTCAAGTGTGTGTGTTATTCAACAAGGATAATGGCAGAGGAGGAATATGTTTGCTGCTCTAAGTGGGTGTAGGTGAAATCATTGGAATCCTTTGATTAAACCCTTCTGGCTATAATGAGGAGATTCATTTAAGTGTTCTCAGCATGTCTTCTCGTTCTAAGACCTCTCGGTGCTCTGTTGTGCATCTAAAGACATAACCCTGCACTTGGAGAATTCACAGAGAGGGTCGTTATATTCCCATTATAAACTCCCTCACTCACTCTTCTCAATTTCTTGAACTCTCTTTCTTTGTCTCTTGTGTGTGAGTTTGTGTACCTCTGAAGTCTGTGTATAACTGAGAGGTTTGTGTTTTTTTGTAGTCTCATGCTTAATTAGATAAGCTGCTCTAATCAGAATCAAATGCTGGTTTTTCACTCTTATTATAAAGACTATAACATTTAGGATTTAAATGATAAACATGCTTTCAGCATGACAGAATTAAGAGTCCCTCTATGTTCTTGTGTTTGCATACAGAATGATGTTGGAGGTTTGAGAAGTCTTACCAACAAGTGGACAACATTCCTCAAAGCAAGACTTGTGTGCTCCATTCCTGGACCAGATGGAGTGGACACACACTTTGATGAGCTCCGTAAGTGATATGTTTTCTGTTCCTGCTCCCTCTCACAAACACATATTTCAGTTATCATTCTTCTTAGCATTTAAAAAGATGCTCATTGTGATTTTATATTTTATTTTGTGTGTGTGTGTGTGTTACAGAGGACATCTTTCTCCTCCCTAGCAGAGATGAAAGGAATCCAGTGGTGTACGGAGTGTTCACCACCACCAGGTGAGACGCAGCTCCTACAGTGAGCATGTCAATATTTAATTGCTTTTGGTCTGAGTACCATAGCTTGAAATCCATTGTGAAATGTTGATTTGGTATACAATGATTTTAAATATATTTTATAGATTAATATAGCAATTAAAAACATGGTTGTTTGTATAAAGCTGCCCATTTGTAATGCCCTTTCTTTTACTGCTGCATTCATGTTGTTTTGTTTTCAACATATTTTTTGGGGTCAGTTCTATCTTTAAAGGATCAGCTGTATGTGTCTACAACATGGAAGACATCCGTGCTGTGTTTAATGGACCGTATGCTCATAAAGAGGGACCAGACCATCGCTGGGTGGAATATGAAGGCAGAATCCCCTACCCAAGACCAGGCACTGTTAGTATAGTAACACTCTATCAGGGCTGTTTTTCGTCTCACTTTTAGTCACTGACACTTTGAGGGACCACTAGAGGGAGACATAACACTATATAACTACCTAATACTTGACTTACTGTGATTCAAAATACTGTTTACACCAGGGGTGTCCAAACCTGCTCCTGAAAGGCCACTGTCCTGCAGAGTTTAGCTCCAACCCTAATTAAACACACCTGAGCCAGCTAATAAAGGTCTTCAGACTCACCAAAAACTCCCAGGCATTGTGTGTTGGAGCTAAACTCTGAAGGACGCTGGCCATACTGGATGATTGGATGTTCCTGGTTAACACAAACACATAATTTATGATAATGCCAAATGCAGTTACATTACTTCATTTGAGTGCATATTTGTAATTAGTTCCAGGATTTTTTGCTGTTATAATTTAAAAATGTATAACTGTCTGTAAATCTTATTTTTCTTTCGCAGTGCCCCAGTCGGACATATGATCCTCATATAAAAACGACTAAAGACTTTCCAGATGAAGTCATCAGTTTTATACGGCTGCACCCGCTAATGTACCGCTCTGTGCACCCAATGACGGGCCGGCCAATTTTCACTCGTATCAATACGGAGTATCGGCTTACTCAGATTGTAGTGGACCGTGTGGCAGCTGAGGATGGACAGTATGCTGTTATGTTCTTGGGCACAGGTAAAAAAGACAACACAAAAGGTTACTAGTGATATGTAACAATTAGATATAATGTTGCGTTTTGCACCAATTAAGAAAATATGATGCATATTTACAAAGACAGCATTTTGCTTGTTCTACATAACTGTGGTGTCCAGAATGCATTAAAGGTTTGATATACTTTAAACTCTGTACACTGAAAAAAAATACTGGTATAGAAACAATTTTCACTCAGAAATTGCTTGGAAATTTCACAAATAAGTACACATTGTAACACACTGAATTAAACTTGAAGTTTTGAAGCAGAAAAACTGAAATAGTATTTTCTTGTAAAACACACAAGAACATTTTTCTTGTAAAACAACCAGCAGATGGCAGTACAGCTTAAGATACAAAAATGTGTGCGTGTGTGTCTAGATATGGGATCGGTTTTGAAGGTTGTCAGCATCACTCAAGAAAATTGGTCCACAGAGGAGATCATCTTAGAGGAGCTTCAGGTGTTCAAGGTAAATGTTGCAAAGAGGATGAATGAAAAACAACACACGAATAAAAACAATAAACAAATACTAATAAACAAAAAGTTCACCTTCTAACAATATTGGTGCATTCATTTATCCAGAGTCCCTCACCCATCCTCAACATGGAAATCTCCTCAAAGCAGGTAAGAACAGAAGTTCAAGCTTGGTTCTAGTAAACTAAATATTTAGCTTGGGAAATAAAGAAAGAAAATGATTAATTTCATAAATGATTTCCTCAAGAATTGACTGACAGCGTTCATCGGCCAGCTGTTTTAGACATTCTACAGGACTGTTTGTTATATTTAAGAAAATCAAACTCAAGCCTCAGTCTCATAACAGATGTGTTATGGCCTCCATTGTTTGTACTGTTTTATCAGAGTCTCACAGATAAATCGGGTTCTCCGTTTTTTTGCCCATTCCTTTCATTTTCCCTTTACACTCCCATTTGTCCAATTATCTCTTATTATCTTTTGGAGTTCATGGTTAAGTTAGAAGTTCACCCAAAAGCTTTTATCCTCCTTTCCTCTGCACAAAGATAGAACCTTATGGATACATCAGCGGGCCACTTGACCAGTTCTATCCACAATTATTACTTTTTTAAAGGCCTTTGTCTTTTTAATAGCAGAGGATAATAGAGTACAGATAAGAAATCATATGGATAATACAGGGGTTGGATGGAAACTTTGTCTCATTATCTAATCTACATTTTACTTCTGCCTCTAATTCGTTACGGTGAATGCTACCACTTGAAATCATTAAATGGTTTCAAATAAGTTCTTGAACAGCATTTGCTTTTACAAGGGTGTTCTACGGGATGCTCTGCTGTGACTGCCTGATTTTTTTCAGACTCATGCTGAGAGAAAAGCAATAGCACCACAACTTTTATTGTGCTTATTGTTTTTTTCTTATTTCTCTGAGTCACGTGTACACATGCTTCTTTTTAGAGTTTGTTTGACCAAAAAGACAAATTATGCTGATTGATAACTCTGTTAGAGAGTTTGCTGCAGTAAGCACTTTTTTTGTCATTGCACCTGGTTTAGTACTTTGTGTATGTGTGTTTGTGTGTGCAGCAGCAGCTGCTTGTTGGAGGAAGCGACGGGTTGGTGCAGGTGTCCCTTCACAGGTGCCATATTTATGGGCAGGGCTGTGCAGAATGCTGCCTGGCTAGAGACCCCTACTGCGCTTGGGACGGCACCCAGTGCTCCAGATACATTCCAGCCTCCAAAAGGTAACACACACACACACACACACACACACACAAACACACACACATGAACCGATAAAGCCATTGTCCCAAAGAGTCAATGCAAAGCCTTGACATTGATTCACAGAGTCAGCACTTCTGTTTAACTGTTCTGTCTTCTTGTCGGCACACACAAAAACACAAAGCCACATGTGTCCTACGATTTTCCCGAGATGTGCACCGTGTGCAGTTTGGTGCTCTGAGGTTTTTGGCATAGCAGAAAGTTAAAAGAGAGAGAGGGTTTTGTGGTGCCCTCTTTCTGACCTACTTCTCCAGGGTGAGTTGTTTCCTGGAGTTCAGCACAGAGAAGAAAATGATAAATATTTGATTTTTCCTGTGCCATAGGGTGTAGTGGGACTGGACTGGACAGGCAAATTGATTAAAGTTGCTTTGTTGTTGAGATGATGTATGTGAGCTGCCAGAAAAGTTTTCTTGCCCTTTCTCTCCCCGGCTCTCCGGTCCGCCACTGACGCAAGGAGGCCAGGTCAGTCCTGCAGAGAGAGCGAGCGAGAGATAGGGAGACACACAGAGAGAGGCATTTTAGTTTGTTTTGGAGATTATTTGGCTGTCAGATGGCTCTGTTTGAAATATGCTTTGTGGCTTCATTAAGATTCACTGAAGTTTGTTGTACTACAGAAAGAGCTGAGGGTATTTTTAGAAAAATCATGGTGGTACTGCTTTTGTGTTTAAAATGAAATAAAACACATAGTATGACTGCAGTCTTACTGTTTTCTTGTTCTGAAGATTAAAATTCAGATCAGCCAGTTTGTATCTTTTGTTCTAATTGCTCTTGCTATTTTGGATTTATCTAGTAGTTCTCAACTTTTTTGACGTCTACAACAATGGTCATAGACCCCATGACCCACTCTTCCAGTAGTTTGTGATTTTCTCAATAAGGATCTAAAAAATATTTTTCACACAATTTCTACCCAATAAAATATTGTATAGCTTGGCATAACAAGAAGAATGCATATCCATTATACAAATTCTGTGTCTGAAAATGTTATACTGACCAGTTATGTTTGTATATTAATGAATGGATGCTGAACAATATTAAAAACTCAAGCTGTATTTGCCTAATTTGATCAGCTGCTCTTTAAATATTTTTGTTGTTTAAGAAGTCTAAAATGTAATCAAAATGAATCTGAATCTAAACAAGGCTTTTTACTTGTGCTTACAGGAGGGCCAGAAGGCAGGATATCAAACATGGAGACCCATCCAGCCATTGCTGGGACACAGAGGATGGTAAGGAGGCATATGAGGGTGTATGTGTGTGTGCGCATATGGAGCATAAAAGCACTAAAAGCTCTGTTTTGTTTTAAAGATGCTGCATTGTCCTGTGGGGCTCACCTAATGGATCTCAACACTAACCCAAAAAATACCTTTACTGTCTTTCTGATATGCTGATCACTCTCTCTCTCTATCTTTGGCAGTATTAGGGAGGAATGTCGAGGAGAAGGTGTTGTATGGAGTAGAGAGTAACTCCTCTTTTCTTGAGTGCGTTTCAAAATCCCAGCAGGCCTTGATCCGCTGGTTCATACTGAAGCCAGGAGCGGACCACCATCAAGAGGTATAATCAACATGCATTGTCTCAGTCTGTGCCTTTGTGTGTGTGTGTGTGTGTGTGTGTGTGTGTGTGTGTGTTCCTGGGTGTATTCCAGTCATAGTTTCTCTTTGATAACAATATATTTTCAATATCACAGGCTTTTTATGATTGGACACACTCTAGAGGCTGATTTACAGTAACTCTGAACCCCCTGATGCTTAGGAAAAATAGATGTTGCATAATTCTGAAGATCATCTTACTAAACAATGCGTTATAACAGAGAAACAGAGAACTGGAAAAGTTCTGGTAATCGTGAAAATGGCCTGAGGCTCAGAAACTGAGGGAACACAAACAGAGATACAGAACACAGCAGTACTGTCAAGAAGTGACCTTCACTGGTGGATTCATCTCTCTTATTCAATGTTTTACTCCTACGCATTTAATCTCATCTCATCTTCACTGCTGTCGATTGGGAGTCACGCACCTGGGTGACATGCATATCTTACTTTAGAAACACATACAAATACATTCGTCTTTCAGATATCTCTGTCCCTTTATACTGCCTGAAGGAAGTTTATTTGTGCTATCTTCTAAATTACAGATTTATGCAGCCAGCAGTCCTTTCAATGAGTAGTAATGGAGCTATGTGTGAAGTGGAAAGGTTATAGTGCGGATACAGAGGTCATTTTAACCTTGTGTCGTGGGTCTCTTGTCTTTATTAGCTGTGATGAATAGACGGGGGCCAAGACCTGACTCTGGAGTGGTAGATCAGCATATCCTTTTATTGATCCATCTCCACAACAACTAATCCCAACAGGAGTATGTGTGTGTGTGTGAGAGAGAGAATTGAAGACACGTATGGGGAGGCATGACAGCAGAAGGTCAAATCTCAGCACAAATGTCACAGGGTAGATGCAATTCAAGAAAAAACTTGCCGTTTCCTGTTTTTAGAAATATCCTGCAGTCCCACGTCTCAAGTAAACATTACTCCTGCTATGATGCATTTGTTTTGTTTTAGTTTCCCTTCCTGCTTTTCTTCTCCTCCTCTCTTTCTCCTGTCTTTCCCACAGCACAAAATGACTCCCTACCACACAGCTGCCCAAAACACCTGCAACACACTCACAATCTCACACGTGTGGTGCAATCTTAAAATATCAGCCCACACTTCACCTCGTAAAAGACAACAATGAATGATAGAAGAGAAAACAGCGCTTGGGTATTTGTGTGAATGTTTATCGAATCAGAGTGAACAGATATCTGGTTACAATAACAGAATGGACCCTTAATATCCCACATAGCTGAGAACACAACAAGAGAACTATGGGATGGGAATTGTAAATAATTTATTTATTCTGTTTCCAATTCTGATTTTAGCTCAATTCTATAAAAACAATTAACTTGTTACGTAATTCTTAAAAAATGCCTAAACTTACTTGGATTGATTTTGTTGTAAAAAAAAAAAAAAAAGTCTACAGGCATGCAAAGGTGATACACACTTAAAAATAATTAGGCCTATGTTTAAGATTTATTTATTTTAATGGTAACACTTTATTTTAGGGTCTCTTAACTAGTTTCTTATTAGCATTATTTATTTTAATTGCATAAATGAAACAAGAAAGAGTAAGTTTAACTGAAAATTGTGTGTTTACTGTTGTCCTTTTGCATTGTCACACACTATTTTCCTATTTAATACTGTAAAGCTGCTTTGACACAATCTGTATGACTTGAAGTCATAGTGCTAATAACCTGAATGTGTATTAAATATGCTTTAACTAGGTTTATATTTATCATCAACAAATCAAAATTATTATGCAAACCAATCTCATATTTTTTTACTAAATTAATCTTTCTTGATCTAGCCATATTTGAACCATGTTCAACTAATTCAATTTGATTGTTTTCACATTTAACATATTTACTGTATGCTAATTCTCTAAGTCATTTGAATAATTACGTTTTGAAAATGTGACATTTCAAATAAAATCCAAATCATTCAGGGCCGACATGACAACAGCAAAGTTTTAGTCTAAAGTTTAAACGCATTAAGTATGCAGCATATTTTCTTATGACATGCTGACATTCTGGAACAATTAACAGAAACAAATGTCATGAAAATCTTGCCAGTATTATTTTAAAAATCTGAATAAGAACCTGTTACTGACTCACAATTCTAAACAGGACTGTTCTCGCTCCTTCACGCCTTCTCTCCCTCTTTTTTCCTCCATCCCTCTACCCATTTTTTCCACGCTCTTCACTACCCCCTTTTTACAACTAAATATAATTTCCCATAGGACTGTGGGTCACCGGCAGGCCAGCTCGTATTTGAGATGTGAGACAGATCCTGTGCTGAAGGTTCCAGACCTTCTCTCTTTTTCTCAAAATCCACAGCCAGACCCAGCAGTGTGCGGAGGGGCCGCAAACAGACAGAGGCCTCGTATCGTGATTTTAGTGCCTTTGACCCAGCACTGAGACCGATGCTGCGCTTAAACCTGCGTCTGTGATCAGAGGCCAGTTTCCTCCTGCCCCCCAGTAAAACCTTCAGCGGGAGTTACACGCCGTGATATACTGCCGAGATACGAAACACAGACACACACGTTCACTTAAAACACACCCACACACCAGAACATCTCCATGACATACACACGAGTTTCATCTTGACACTCATGTGCCCTTAGCCTTTATGTTTTAGTTCCAGCTGTCACAGGTGCTGCAGACAGTGTGAAACCGCCCTATTTCCTCTCATTCCTGACACGTTTCTGCAAGGTATCACTTAAAAGTCACACTCCAAATTTAAAATGCAAATATAAAGAGTTGTTTAGTGCAATCATGACTATTGCATTTCCTTGAAGCGTCCTTAAGATGGCAGAGAGATTAGCATAAATCAATGCAGCGGTAAGCGGTTTGTGTGCGTTTTACATGGATTCAGTGTCTTTGAAGCTTTCTTTCCCTCCTCTTCGTACTGCACAGCTGTATTGATTTAGTCCACGACAACAGCGTGACTAGCAGGAGAAGTCAGCAGGCTCAAAAACACAGATAACAGGAAAAAAAAATAAGAAAGAGAAAGAATAAGCAGCCAGGAATGGACAGGAAGGGAGGTGAAGAGATGGAAAACTGATATTTACAGAAAGAAAATATAAGAAAATATTAGCATGACTTAAAATGGTGGAGATGACTGATTTATGAATAAATTGTTAGTTTGAATCAGTTATTTTAAATGATTCAGTGAAACTGATTCATTTGACTAAATCGGAATCTGTGAAAAGAGCTCTTTCTTTGCTTGAGAGAATCAGCCTTGAACCTAAATTTATAATAAATGTGAATAATGCAATTTAAATCATCTTGATTTATACAACGAAATCAAAAAGATTGAGATATCAGCAGCATTTAAAGCTACACTATATAACTTTGGCGCATGCCTCTTACTGAATAACTTTTCATGGATGAGTGTGGTTCGAGGCATCGTTGCACAGATGGATATAGGACATCTCGTCTTTTTTTGTTGCTGTTTTTACAAACATTATTTAGAAAATTTGTCATTTTGAATGATCCATGGTCAATTTTTCTTGTTTGTTATGACAACAAACTTTCAGCTTCACGCTACCCACAGCCTGAGCTACTTTTTTCTGTGTAGAAACACAATGTTTACACAGATGGCCAAATAGCATGCAAATAATATGAACTTTCCTGTGAAATCTGTCCAGACACTTCTAAAATATAAATCATTATTATAGGTTTATCATATATGGGTAAAGATCTGATTTGGAAGATGTTTTTTTGCACTCTGAGTAAACAAAAAGTTACTTAAAAGCTTTTTAAATGATGAATCAAGTGAATCAAAGTGACAAACAATTTTTTGATTCATATGAATTAATCAGATTTCACAAACAGGTTTGTATTCACTGAACACAGAGCACTTCTATGTCAGAGGTCACCAGAAAGATGGACACCTTGGATATATATCAGTGCAGTAGATCATGCAAACACTTTTAAGTTGAAAGTAGACCCTGAAATCACAAGACCAAGGGCATAACACTACTCTGCCCCCTTTTTCTTCTGTCTTTCTCCCTCATTAGCATTAACATGTGGTCAGCTTGTCTCATTTGTCTAATAAGATTCTAATGATCAATCAGATGGTGTAATGTGAGGTCAGCAGGAAACGGAGCGCAGCGGTTAAAGATTGATCTCTGACCTTGAAGGAGTCTCGCTGTGGGCTCCTGGCCAGAATGATTTATGAGAATAAACCCAGCAAGTGACACATAAATTCACTGTTTGTCTGTGATTAAGCTGTTGTGTGTGTCCAAGAAAGTATTTGTTGATACGGTTGATTTTTATGAAAGAATCAGTAATTCTGTGTATTTGTTGCAGATCAAACCGGATGAGCGTGTGCTGATAACCGAGCGAGGTTTGCTGATTCGTTGGCTCCAGCGTAGCGACGCAGGTTCATACTTCTGCACCTCCCAGGAGCACAGCTTCACCCGTACCCTCCTCCACCTCTCTCTTCACGTCCTGGACCACGGACAGATCCAAGCACACCAACCTGCTACACGGGAATCATCAGAAAATCCATCCATCATTGAACCTCGTCAGCACTATAAGGACTACTTGCGCATGTTGAGCGGCCCTGTGCGCTCTCTGGATGAGTACTGCCAAACGCTCTGGCACAAAGAGAAGAAGCAAAAGCAGAAGGGCAAATGGAAGCACGTTCAAGAGCTCCGCAAGAGCAGGAACCGACGCCACCACTAGAGGCATCAATGAGGCCTGGAATCGAGTGTGAGGTTAGATGGGTCACAATGCCCATGGAATGAGCTCTTAACCAAATACAAAGACAGAAATTAATCATCTCTTGACCAGTCAAGCAAAAAATCTTTCAGAAATATCAGTGAAATGACACATTAATCTTGTTTTCATTTGGACCTGTCCCTTAAAAAAAGTGACGCACAGTTTTTTTACCATTTAAAGATGAGCTTTTGGAAAAAAATACCCACTTGAACACCAGTCATCTTGACTGATCTTGAAAATACGTCAGAATCTATTAGTTTGGTTAAAGCCCCTTTGGGCAAGGTATGGTATACTAAAATGATATTCCTGTAAATCTATAAACAATGTTCAAAACAAAGATTTTTCCAGTCTAAAAATGTCTGGATTGGGACGTTTTTCAAAGCAACATAACACCAGTTCATTGCGCTTTAATTTTAACCAAGAATAAAATTGCATTCATGTTGAATGTATGTAAATATTTATATTATTTGTACATGAGATTGTGCATGCTTTAGGATTATTTACATAGAATTCTCTTTTGAAATGACATTTTTAATCAAGCATTTATGTTTCACTGAGTAAATTACATTATTTTTGTATTTTTGCAATGTGTCTTACTGTAGGTAATTTGTTTACGGCATATGACAATATTTAAAATTATCATGGTGTTGAAATAAACAGTTTTTTATTTCTACTTAATTGTGCAATCAAGAAAAGACAATGACTTTATTATTTAAAGAAGTGGTTCACACAAAAATTTAAATTCTGTCTTCCTTTCTCCAATTCACTCAAACCAAGTATTTTTTTTCTTCAGGTGAGCACAAAAAGAGATTTAGCTGTTTATATTGACCATGGTCTTGTCAAGCTCCAAGAGTGCCAAAAATTGGGTCCATATGACTCATGCACTATATTTTAAGTATTCTGAAGGTATATGATAGCATATGAAAAGAGTTTGTGGTGAGTAGAATTGTATTTTTTTCAGTGAACAATCCCTTCAAGTAATCCTTGACAAATTTAAGGCTATCAATTTTTTTTTTAAATAATACTAATAATAATTTGCTATGGCACAGGCAGCCAGATATAATATATTCAATTCATTGTCTTCACTTCAGTATTTTATGATTTAATATAACATCAATATGCCATTTTTTTTAATCCACAAAATACCACAGAAAATTATTTGCTATTACCACTACAAATACGATGTAAATAATCTTCAAATGATTGCTTTTAATTTTTTATTTCATAGTATGTCTTGTTATTTTATGTTTAGGTAAAGATGGAGTTTATTCCAAGTATATTATTTTTGTCTCACTCACTGTTCCTCCCCCAGGCTCTCCAATATCTGTCTCCCTCAGGATACAATAACCATTTAAGGGTTAAACACAAGAGTTCGATACATGTGATGTAATATAGATTAAACAACCTGACCCCATATCTCTGCCACAGACGCATAATCACATGTACGCGCAGACACACACTCCAGGCACAGTTATATCTCATATCCCATGACTTCACCTCTGAACGAGAGTCACGCAGCGCTGCTGTTATGATTGATCTGAGAGATTCATCGCTGGACGGTGTTTCTGCCTCAGATCAGGTTAGAGAGGGAGTGAACTCCTCACACATACTTTACCTCAGATAACCTCACCGCCTGAAGCATGTGTGCTTGTGTTTTCAAGGTCAGGGCTCCTCTCCAATCAGGATTTCTCATCTCCTCCATCGTTTGGTCAATAGTGCATGCGGTGCCAGCTGAGGAAGTCAAGGTCAGTAGGTCACAATCGCACACACAAATCCACACGCACAAATTCATTGCATCTTAAAGGGAGAAAATAAACAACAGTTTAATCCTTTATAAACCTAATTAATAATCATTTTACACAAGTAAACAAGTCCTGAATGAACCACATCATGCCAGAACACCAACACGGGATCCCTCTTTGCTCTGGGTTAGACAACAAGGGTTTTCTGTCTGATTCGGGGCACGGACGCGGACAGCAGTGACAACCACATGCAGAGTGCAATGAAATGGAAATGACTGTTTCTGGGCTGATGGGAGAACTCATTTATCAGTGCTAAAGTCTTGAGTAATACCGCTGTCTTCCTGTACCTCCCGCCATGGCCAAGACAAGCAGAAAGTGATCTTTTCTTTCCAGAATGCCCTCCTGTAGTGGTAATCGCTGGAGCTCTTTAACCATACAAGAGCATCTATTAACAGAGATGCTCTGCTTCGAGCTGAGGCAGGTCAAAGGTGGAGCGGGTTGATGGAACAAGAGAGAAACAGACAGAAAGAGCATGAGAGGTTCAAATCGGATAGATTAGGCTCAGCTGGGGGTTGTCTATATAAATGAGTGTCTTTGCCAATAATCATATATTTAAATACTGCTACTCATAAGTTTAGGAAAACTACAATTAACGTAAATTTTGGTTGGAATAAAAAAGTTTTATATTTATTTTGTTTTAACAGATTTTTTTTTTCTTTTATTTCAATTTCCCATTTTTCTTTTATTTTTTTTTCAGGTGTTTCACATTTACATGCAGCCACAGAGCATGATGCAAATTCATCCCATAAAAATATTGAGCAATTACGTCATCAGGTGTGTTCGAATAACTTTTAGTTGGATCAAGATGACAATGTAACTTTTCTACATAAAATTCATTTTTTGTTAAATTTAATTCAAAATATATTTTTTTTTATTCATTTATTAACTCTACGTCAATGATGACTAAAGAATGTGCATAGGGTATGTTTTTGCTTTTTTTTTTTATTTATAAAGGTTCTGTAAATCGAATCATTATATATTCTATTGCAATTGTACAATACTATGGTATTTTGTATATGCAACTTAGATTCGTTGGAAAAGAAAAGAAAAAACATTAATTTTAATAATTAATAATCCTACGTGTTTTCTCAGTGACGCCCCCAACTTGGAAACTAAAGAAAATCCCATTCATAATTATGAAATTTGATCTTACATGATTTGAAGTCACCATATGACCTGAAGGCCACAAAAGAGTGAGTCTGACCTGATGGGCAAGCTCTGTGTTTTGTTGGTAGAAATTAGTGTGGTTGCGTCAGTCATTCGTGTTCCTTCTAGTCTTTTGGAAGATATCGAGACTAAATTGGGCCACAGTTTTGCTACTTGGCTCTGATTTTGCATATTTTACCAATGCTGGCTGCCAACTTATGAAAGTAAAGATGTTTTTGCCCAGCTACCATGTGTTGGGTTGGACCGTGATCTGAAATGTTTTATAATCATCTCCTTTGTTTAGTATGGCTCACTGCTCATTTCATCATTACAACATCACATTTTCTGTGAAAAGCTGGTGTTTTAACAAAACCAATTATATAATATGCTTAGTGAACTGAAAGTGCTTTAGCTGCACTTTCTTCAGATAAAGTTGAGTATAAAACCTTATATAGAGTATGCATATGATGCTGAACAGTTTTGTAGACATTAATTTTGTGCAACTGACAAGTACAATGAAAGTTTGATACAGACCTATATCATCGTATAGTGGTAGAATTAATTGACTAGATGTGCAACCCATAATACAGACTCTGCTGTAGGTCAGTCCACTCTTGATCCCAGAAAGTGCACATGTTTGCAGATATGAGTGTCCTGACTCAAACTAACTAATGTATCTTACACTCTCCCAGTGGACACAGGACACACGATGACCGTGTCCTCTACAGGACAAAGACAAAAAGATGATTTATGAGACCTGGAGCGAAAGCACATACCATTTCAAGCAGCATTATCATAACCATATAAAGTTGCTTCTGCTCCAGCTGAGATCTGAGTATTTGAGGAATTTGTGGTTGTATCAGCAGTAGTTGCGTTGAGTGTTTTTGTGTGATTCTCTCCCGCGGTGAATCCAGCACACAGGGTTCACGAATTCCTTACGGCAAGCCTGCGGTTTTCCAAAAGCCTGTGGAGAGGAGAAAAGACGGATATAGATAATTATATGATCTTCATGTGGAATGGATGTTCTACAGTATTCTGCTTGAATTAATTTATCTTTGAAAAGGGAGAAATGAGCAGGGAAATATTGTGTTGATTTCTTATCTATTATTCTCGGCTCTGTTGTTGAGTTTATAAGAGCGCTTGCTCTCTCGCTCTCTCTTTGTTAACAAAGCTGCTGAATATTTCAGACCGTGCGTTTGAGAGTTTTTGAAGCTTCATGGTTTATTTAATACCCAGAACAAATTGGAGCACATATTGCAAGAAACCAGTGGAAAACTCGAGGCCAGTCGTGATTCTTGCTACTAAATTTAAGTTTTATTTTTCCTAGTATCAACTGATGCACACAATTATTCTCATTTTAGTAATAGATATCAATGTAAGCAGATACTAGTTGTGAGATGGACATGAAAAATAAATACATTAAATTGAATTGGGCTACTCCACAGGAAGTTGAATTGGGATGACAGGAAGTAGAATTTATTCTGAGAAATGCATTCTGAGAAAATGTGTATATAAATACTACCGTTTGTCTGCAAGATTTTTTAACATTTTTAACATTTTTGCAAGTAATATTGTGAAATATTATTACAGTTTTAAAATATTGTTTTCTATTTTAATATATTAAAAAATATATTTTATTCCTGTGATGCAAAGCTGAATTTTCAGCATCATTCCTCCAGTCTTCAGTGTCACATGATCCTTCAGAAATCATTCAATATGTCGACTTGCTCAAGAAACATTTTTTTAAATTATAATCAAAGCTGAAAACAAGCTTTTTTATTCAGTTTTTGTAATATTTTCTTTCTGGAAATCGAGACATTTCCCTCCCAGAATTCTTTGATGAATAGAAAGTTCAAAAGAACAGCATTTATTTGATTATCATTATGAATGTTTTTAATGTCACTTTTGATCAATTTAATGTGTCCTTGCTGAACAAAAGTATAAAAAAAATAAAAAAAGAGAAGAAGACTTTGAAACAACAGCATGTAAATATTATAAACAAGGACTATTGAAAAAACTGTATTTTTTTAATATAATTGACATAAGACTGATTTGAATCATTTATCTGCATATAAGCTACAATAACACACACAAGTATGTTTGTGTGTGTTTGAACTCAGGAGCTGACAGGATTGACTTCTCAACACAAATGTCATGGAAAAAAGTAGAGGATTGAGATATCAAGGAGGGACAAGGTGTGTTTGGCAGAATATTACAGGCAATTACGCTGCTCCAGATGTGTACAGCAGTGCTGACAGACAGAAAGAGAGAGAGAGCAGCTTCCTTTAAGCCAGTGACAAGAGAGGAATATTGATAGTGTCCTGAGGGAAGAAGGAAAGAAGGAATGTATGATGGAGAGGGAAACAGTTGTTACCTCTGAGGGGGTAATGACTACCTGTGCAGCTCACACCTGATTTATGCCCGGTATCTCTTCACCTGAGTGCTGCCACGACACGCTGAACTCACACACACACACCTGTGGAGTGATGGCTTCATTCACAGGATACATTTGTATGTCTGTGTTTAGGAAGCATCTTCAATTTCCACGTACCACCATCTCTGACATTACAGGCTGCAGCTGGTTTAAGATCCGAACAATATGGGCCTGTAGATACAGGGAATTCCTTTATTCCACCCACAATGTTAAAAAGGTGCCATTAGGGTAACGCAAATTACACTAAAATAATGCAATAAACATTAAAATAAAATGTATAACCTTAAAATAAAAAAGAACATACAATGTCACACAAAACACCCAATTGATTACAAAATAATAATAAACAAAAGTATTAAATAAAATATTATCACCTATGATTTTGGAAAGATCCCTTTACTGATACCTTATAAGGTGGCAAGGTGGCTCAGACATTGTGAATAGAATAGCATTCATTTTGTGAATAGATAAATTAGGTGTGACATTCACACGTGTTTAAAAAGCAAAATCATCAATAAAGAGTAAATAATCTGCCTGTATTGGACTCATAATTAGCTGAATTGATTTAGCTGCTGGAGTATTTTTAGTTCAAGGGTCAGATGGTTGGGGATTGAGTTACAGTTCCTGCATGGACTCATCTGTATTCCGTTCTGCCCCGTCTTGATCATGCGTTGTGGGTAAATGTTTGTTGATTTAGGGTCAGTAGGAGTTCTGGGAAGGCCACTCGTGTCGCTGACATCAAAGATGACGGAGGGTGCCTTTTAGCAGAAACCTGCCGTTGCTGAGCATCGCTATGCAGATGTTTTGGAAGATGAAAGAATCCTCAGTTTCGAAGTACGTTTGGTAATAATTATCTATAATGTTTGAAGTTTGTGAAAGATGCAATATCTTGAATGGTGAACAGTATCTTTGTGATCGATTAGTTGTTGTTTTTTCCACTTGTTTAACTAATTTACTCACCTAACAGATATTTTGAATAACTTGACAATCAACTCCACTCAAAAACCATTGGCCTGACCTTTGACCCTGTGCTCCCAGGGTTTGTGGGTAAAAGGTTGTGACAGGGCAGCACAAGCTTTTCATGGATCACTCAACACAGAGAAACAATGTCATTTGCAATAACACTAACCTGATGTAACCTAAAAAGATCAAACATCAAACAGTCTGTGTCCAACAATAATTGTCTTGAAATCTATTGTTGATTTTTTTTTCATTGTTTGTGGCTGTAGCGACATTATAAAAATAGTTCCCCCAAAATGAAAATTAGCTAAAAATCTCTTTACTCTCAGGCCATCCAAGATGTAGATGAGTTTGTTTCTTCATCAGAATAGATTTAGAGAAATTTATGATTACATTACTTGCTCACCAATGGATCCTCTGCAGTGCCGTCAGAATGAGAGTTCAAACAGCTGATAAAAACATCACAATAATCCACACCACTTCAATGCATAAATTAATGTCTTGTGAAGTGAAAAGCTGTGTGTTTGTAAGAAACAAATCCAACACTTCTCTGTTCTCTGTCCATAATACCCCCCTTTTTTTTAAAGTCATCTCATCTGAATTAGGAGAGAAATATGCACCGATCAAGCACTGTTTACAAGTGAAAACAGTCAAAAAATCTAAACAAATATGTATTTAAACAGGAGATTTTTTCACTGGAGAAAACGTTATTATGCATTATTTTTGGACTCGTATTTTGGTTTGAAGTTTAAATGCCTGATGGATTTGTTTCTTACAAACACACAGCTTTTCACTTCACAAGACGTTAACTGGATTATTGTGATGTTTTTATCAGCTGTTTGGACTCTCATTCTGAAGGCACCCATTCACTGCAGAGGATCCACTGGTGAGCAAGTGATGTAATCCTAAATTTCTCCAAATCTGATTTGATGAAGAAACAAACTCATCCACATCTTGGATAGCTCAAGGGTGAGTCAATTTTAAGCATTTTTTTATTTTTTGGTTGAACTCTTCCTTTAAATGGATGAATTTAGAGGCTCAAGTTGTCAGAAAGTGTTTTGGCTAGCAGCTGGGACTGTACAGTTACTGTTAGTGTGCTAAAACGGCTGAAAATCATTAATAAATAAATCAATTTAAAAAATGGCTACTTTACTGCCTGTCTAGTTGACTCATCAGTAGACAGAATTGGCCAATATTATAATTTGTTGCAGCTCAGCAATCATGTTACACTCAAAAATAAAGGTGCTTCACGATGCCATAGAAGAACCTTTTTTGTCTAAATGGTTCCATAAAGAACCTTTAACATCTGAAGAACCTTTCTGTTTCACAAAAGGTTCTTTGTGGTGAAAAAAGGTTCTTCAGATTATAAAAATGTAAGCAAGAGCCGGTTCTTTGAAGAACCTTTGACTGAATGGTTCTTTGTGGAACCAAAAATGGTTCTTCTATGGCATCGCTTGAAGAACCTTTTGAAGCACCTTTATTTTTAAGAGTGTAGGCACAAAAACATAATGAGAAAAATATTATATCAACTACTAACAAGCTTTAAAGCAGTGCTGAGTTTATAAATTCTGTCCCAGATTAAACTCTAGGAATGTTAGCTTGTGTAAGACAAGTGCAGTTTGACAGGATTTTGGCGACTTTTCAGAGCCGCACTCTGGAAACCACAACGAACCTCTCAGTGCATGTCAGAGATCATTTCATTCAAACGTCTTGCTATCGTAAACATTCAGTTTCCTACGCTGATTATTTAATACAATCACAATATCATGTGGATTTCATTGGGCTTGCTGAGGCAAATAATAGAGCAGAAAATTTAGTTGAATGCTGTCAGTCTTATTTATTTATTTAGGTCCACTGGTCTTCCAATATCTGTTGGGGCAGAAATATCAAACTCTTCTAGTTTCACTTGTCCAAAACTGTAGAACGCACCTGAAAAACCTGGAGATAAAGAAAGCAAACAATCCAAAAAGACAGTAGGTTTGACAATTGATGTGGAAATTATTGACAATTTCTCAAAAAAAATAACTCACTCTGTATGATTTTTAAGCGTTTTGAAAAATGTGGACATGGGGCAATGTCCTCATAAGTCACCTTCTCCTTGTAATATCTATGTCATACCTGTGTCATTGTACAAATGTATGTCCTAATTTGTCACAAAAACGTGCACATAGTGTGTGTGTGAGTGTGTGTGAATAATTTCCACATTTAAAGTCACATCAATTGTCAACTCATTTCTAGATATATAAATATAATCTAAATCTAAATATGTACTGAAACACTACACAAAAACACAGTAGGCTAACTACAAATCATATGACATCATAAGACACTGATAAACTAGCCGTAAGGTTTGGTGTGACAGGTTTTCGAGTGTGATTCAGTAAACAGCAGTCAGTAAGTGTGTTCTTGTGCTCTATTGATCAGATACACTCTCCACTCTCACTCACTCACTATAGGCCAAGACCAGAGTCAGGACGGAGATCAGATTCACCCTGCACAGGAATTAAAAGCACATTGACTGGTAGCAAGTTTCTGAAGAACACCGCAGAACTGGTGTCAGATTGTCTTTTACAATATCCCTTACTTCTTTTCTTCATGCTGTCTTCCTTTCACCATCTCTTTATATCCTTGGATGATGGTGGGTGTAGCTGACAATAAAATCCTGCCTAAAAAACATATTCAGAAGTACTGATCCAGTCAGTGTTTGTCACTTATTCCTGGTATGACTTAAGAGTGTGATAGTCATTTTATTTTACTTTTATCTACTGTAAAGACTTTTATTTTGTAAAGACTTTATATATGTATGTGTGTATACACACACACACACACACACACACACACACACATACTGTATATAAAGTTTAAGTTTTTGAGTTATTTTTATGGAAGCTTGTTTCCATCCCAGAGTTAAGTAAGAAAGTAAATAAATAAGGTAATTATTACATTATTTCTCACAATGACTTCGTGTTCAACAATTGTGACTGTATTTCTCACAGTTTGTTATTATATCTCACAAAGTAACATTCTTATTTTAGCTTTATCTCATGATTTTTTTTACTCTGAGGCTCTGATTAACTCTGATTATGTTTGCTGATTTAATCCAGCAGATTTGCGCAGGCGGCAGGCATGAATAGTTGCATTCATATTTTGTCAGTGTAATGAAATCAGACAGCACAAGGCAGGCTGATCAATGGATGTATTGTTAGTCAGCTGATAAGGGTCAAGACTTTTTGTCCAGGCGTTTCATCTCTGCAATTATTTCAAGGCTTCTCATAAACCTGCACCGTTGAGTCCAGGAAAGCAGCCCACTCTATATAAAACACCTCAACACATGTCAGTGCTGTTAGCTGCATTTTAATCACAACTTCTCAGCTAATGTACACTGAAATATTAGTTTTGAGTATCTTTGAGCGAAGCTATAGAAAGGCATATGGACATGAGACTTAAATATAGCTCTTTAATGTCATGTTTGTATGCGTGTCTGTATGCATAATGCTGTAAACAAATAATGAGAAGAAGTGGGTCAATTTAATTTAATCTTTTTTATAAAGACCTGTTCTGTTTTATTAAGGAAAGCCTCCAAAAAGCCCTTGTAAAAAATGCTAATTACTTTAAATCCACTGCTTGCTGGAATTTGCATGAATGTTACATAAGAGAATAACCCCAGCTGAGTAAACATAGAGCAAACAATGCCAAAAGAAACACTCAGCATGCATTGTTAAATCAGGTAAATGTTACTGGCAGGAAAAACACGTAAAAGAGCTGCTTTCATTGTACTTCAGTCTTAGGCAAATTCATACAGCTTTGGTGTGTTTTACAGATTTAATTCAATATTTCAGATAATTTGTTTTTATTAGATTATCCGATTATATTTATAGCGAATTATTAAATTTAGGTACTTTTTTTGGTATATGAGTTTTTATACCTTTCATGTTTTTTTTTTTTTACAGGCTTTTTTTTTATTACAGTCTCTTTATGCTCATCAAGGCTGCATTTATTTGATCAAAAATAACTGTTTTCTACACTGTAAAAAAAAAAAAAAAGTTTTGCAACCAGCTTCAGCAGATTTTTGCGTTTTCTCAACTTATTTTTTGGGAAATTTCTCTTTTTGTTGTATAAACTTAAAACAAGAAGTTGAGAAAACTCAAAAATCTGAATGCTGAACTTTGCCTTAAAATTTTAAGTTTGCCCAAGTTTTTTTTTTACAGTGTAGTTGAATATGTTTTAAAATGTAATTTATTTCTGTGATGCAAAGCTGAATTTTCAGCATCATTACCACCGTCTTCAGTGTCACATGATCCTTCAGAAATCATTATAATATGCTGATTTACTGCTTAAGGGACATTTTTTTATTTATTATTATTATAAATATTAAAACGAATTGTGTTGCTTAACATTTTTGTGGAGACCAGGATCATTTTAGTTCAAAACAACAAGAATGATTTTAAGTTGCTGTTTTTGTAAAGGTTTTTAACTCTTTTCGTAAAAGACTTTAATGTAACTTTTGGTCAGTTTAATGCTTATTGAATAAAAGCTTTAATTTATTTTTTAAAAATGCATTTAATCAAATTATGAAGTTTGGTAAAAGTGCACAATAGGGGCACTAGTGAGCTTTGTGAATAATAAAATTGACAAATGAGACTCAAAATGACTTTGTGGAGTATACAAAGGTTGTGATACCACAAGTCCATATCAAGTGTGCCATTTGGAAAAGGGCTTTACAATTTACTATAGTGTATCTCTGACAAATAGTGCACTAAAGCCAGGAAGAGGTTATTTGTCTGTTTTGGGGCTTGTTTCATTCCTCAAACTGAGTAATTTTGATGAACTTAGTGGCCTCGTTACACTCCAGTGTCATAGTAAGTAAGCAATGACTCTGATGACCGTGGAGTTGGTAGAATGAGACATCTCATCTCAGAGGAGCTCTTTAACCACTGATTTATCACTGTTAATTAACGTCTGCGAAGCGAACAGATGTTTTCATTTCCATTAATGCACCTGAAATGGCACCATAACAACCATTTGTTGAGTGAGTGTTGAGAGAACCTTCACTGGGACAAATATGAGCCTAAGCAGACTGATAGATATATTACATTTAGCTGTTTCCATACGCTTAAAACAATAGCACATTCAACTAATGCCATTTATTCCACGCAGAGCGCCAACAAGTAAAATACAATTTAACAAGGAAAGCAAATTGGTGTTTTTGATAGCAACTGCGTCCATAACACAAGTGCAAGAGAGTTTTTTAGGAGTCTGTGAGAAGAAGTGAAAGTGATTGATGAGCGCTGTATGCATGCCACCTTTCTTTCTCTCTCTGTCTCTGGCTGGTTTATTGGTGGGCTGCTTTGGTTGCAGTAATCTGAAGCAGATGGCAGTTTGTTTGAAGTCTCTGCAGATGGTCATCACTGCTCCGCTCTTCAGCACCTGAGCCGTGAGGGATCCAGACGCCACACAGAGGCCTAACCTGCCAGAAAAGCTAAATTAACATCGTGCAAAATGACCAAAATAACCTATTCTGAAGGATGAGTCAAAACCGCGAGCGCTAATCAGGTCTAGAAACCCTTCCAGTGTGTCAGCCATGATTAAAGATCTTCATGCTGTATAAAAAACACGCTGTGTTTAATATAATCATGAGTGGCTATTTTAACCAAAAGAACCATATTAGCATAACAGGAAAGCATGTCCAGACCTATGTTATTTTAGTTTTGCATTAACCTGCATTTTTACTGGAACATCTCCATTAAAAACTTCTTTTAGTCTTAGAGTATGGTCAATTTATGTCTGGAGTTGACCTACGATATTAGGTTGTTTAAAACAAACACGTACTCATTGACACAGTCTGTGCAGAGCACTATGCATTCTGGGATTGAAGCCAAACGCAGCTCTTCCAGTCAAGCAATGCAGATCCAAAGGATGTTTAAAGGCCATATGCTGCATACATAGGAAAATGGACATTCAGAAGGGCGAAAAAATACTGAAAGTGAGCAAAGTTTTCATTATAGTTAAAGGTTATCTAACCCATCTTCTGCTTTTGCTTTAATCTGACAGAGGCTGAAGTGTCATTTCATAGTCTAGAAAGCATGAAGGATACAGTCACGGGCATGGCAGAGACTTTCCAGTCCTCGTCTGTGCCAAATCCCTCACAGATGAACAGCATTAAACAGTTTGTCTGCCCTTCACGGTTACGCTAAGATGCAAAAAACGATTAGTCGGCACAATCGTCATCGCTTTTTTTCTGTTCACTTGGTGTCATATGTCACGGTGCTCTGAGAATATCACTATGAAATGTAACTTGTGTGGTTCAGTGGAGCTTGATCTTTAAAACGTAACATCTAACATCTCGTTTCATTGGCTGAGCAGATGATAGGATGTACTTGGCAGGAAATGGCCATTGTGACACGCTCAATAGTGTATTGCCTTTTTCCTATTGTTAAAGCTGAGTTGTGAAGGACAGTGAGACCGAAATGGAGAAAAACTATGTTTTTCTAAACTTTTTCTAAACCCCATTGTTCTGCTAAACTTAGAGTTACATAAAATTTGTGTGTGAAGAAGTTCAGAGCTCAGGAGACTTAAATGACTTAATGATCAACTTTGTCTCAGTTGTTGGCATGTGTTAAGAAAATGAATTTGGATGGCATAGCTTGGATTATTTGTACTTTTATGAGAAATGTTGGGGATTATATTGTTTTTTTTTAAAGAGATCTGGTTTGTGATTTGACTTTCTTAAGGGTGAGAGTGATCCTTCAGCTGGTAACCAACAGGCCTTTTAAAGAGTGCCTTTACACCTGTTGTTTTAGTGTTTATTCAGGTGGTGCTACACATAAGGTCTGGCGAAAGAGTTGCTCTGTGTCTGGATATATTTGAATATGAATTTGCAATCCATAAAATTGCTGTACTAAAATTAATAATCTAACTCATATAAAAATGGTTATTTCCCAGTATAAGAACAGTGTAGTGTTGTTGCTTCAGGGTGGTGGTTCCTACTATTATTTTTTTTTGTTCATGTTGAGCAAAACTTTTATATCTTTGTTTCTCTACTAGGCAAAGAATAGAATAGAATAGAATAGAATAGAATAGAATAGAATAGAATTAAATCTAATGCAAAACATTTAGGCTATTTGTCACACTTTATGTATATTTAATTTATAAAACTTTCATTTGTGCTATTTTTCTGTCTTATTTCAGTAATACAGTATAACTTTAGAGGAAAAAACATAACATACCAAAATCACTAAAAAATAATACTGTATGGCCTCTGTGGGCTTCTGTATGATTTGGAGCAGTTATTATTCATTTTGTAATAACGTTTGTTGCCCCTAGTCTATAACTTGAAATCACTTTATTGTTCTAGGATGCTAATATCGTCATTATTTACTCACCCTCATGTATAACTTTCACAATGTATAACACAAAATTAAAAATCCTGAATACTGTGCTGGTTGCTTTCTTATTAATATGATCTGTAATTAGGGACTGGGGCTTTTAAGCTTCAAAATGAACACTGGAGTTAGCATAAACGTATCATAAACATGGCTTGTATGTTCATATTGAATTCATATTGAAAGCATGACTTGCTTTGTTTTGTGAAACACAAGATGATGATATTTGGAGAAATGCATTTAAGAAAAATGTATTTTATCCCAAACATTCTTCAAAATATCTTCTTATGTTTCACAGAAGAAGGAAAGTCATTCAGTTTTGGAATGACATGAGGATGAGTTGTTATTTACTGAAAATCCCGTATGGACGATTTTATGATACATTTATAGTGCTTTGCATTGTTTTAAAGCTTCAGTAGTACACTACTATTATGCAAAAGAGCAACTAGTATAATTTTTCACATTTTTCACTTTTGCACAGTGGAGGACAGAAAGCCACACAGGTTTGAAACAACATAAAGGTGAACAAATGATGACACAATTTTTGGCTGAACTATTCCTTTCCAAACTGAATTACTGTCTTGCTAAGAAACTGACATGAATATTCAACCTATTCATTTGAAATAGCTGCCTCCACATCTTCCATCTCACTCTTTCAAGAGGATAATGAGAGGGCTTTGCAGTGGATGCGGTCAGCTTATCAGACTCACACCTGCATCCTGAGTGACATCTGAGCCTGAGTCTGTCCATTAATCAACCCCTGCACTCTCTCTCTCACACACACACACACAGCAGAGTTGTTTGTCCATCGCATGTCATGTCTGGTCATTGAAAGACGCCATCAACCACTTTATATAAGAGGTGCAGATGGGATACAGGACTTTGCTTTTAAGCACACACATACACATGCTGATAGCTCGAGATAATTGGCTACTGAGACTCTAGGAGATGTGCTATCACATCATTCACTAGCACACAACACCTACACACACTTAACGCTAATGTACTTAGCTATCACACACACACAAACACACACACACACACACACACACACACACACACACACACACACACACACACACGTTGTGCCTTACAGCTCAGTCAGTAACTTTTTTCAATTTGTATTCAATTAGTATTTTAAGGTAAGTCAGTAAGTGACTCCATAGCAGAGTTGACTTCACAGCAGGGTTATAGTTTCAAATATTTATTATTATTTTTTTTATATATTTTCAGCTTAGCTTAGTTTGTTTACTTTTAGTTTAAATTTATTTAAATGTATTTTTTTATTATATATTTTTTTATTATTATTATTTTAATGTAGCTTTATTATTTTAGGGCTGCCAAAGTTAATTCTCTAACTGGTAAAACTAAAATTAATTTGTTGCCATTTTTATTTAAATTAGTGTTGGAGTGATGAAAATGTATAGTTTAGTTTAACTTTTTCTTCAGTTCTGCTTTTATAGAACTTACAGTTCAGTCAATGAAAACATTTTTAATTTTAGATTTTAGTTATCATTAATTATTATAATCACAGACAGTGTTTTGAAGGCACCTCTTAAGGACACTGCTTTCAAGCAGGCTTCCAAGGCACCATAACGTCAAGTCTAATGATCTAAAACAAATTCAAGTGCACTTTAGAGATAACTAAAGAAATATTTAATGCCTATTTAATTGCCACTATAAATGGATTCATACGTTGAAAACAATAAACATTTATGAATTGATTCACTTTTATCTATTGCTCCAGATCATGTTATGAATACCTTTAAAATAACAAATCATCTTTGTAGACAGGACATGAGTTTTTGTGTTTGATTTCAGACAGCCACTGGAGCCAATCCAGTCTGCGTCACATCCCTTTATTCTTTTGAAAACAATTAGAGACAAACAGAATTGTGCTGTAGAGACTCAAACCTTGAGATGACACTCTGCACGCGTTACTTTAAAAGTATATCAGCCCTGACTGTGGGAGGTGAAGTTTTAACCCCGTGCCGTATGGATGTCACTTTAGGAATGTTGAGGAGAGACCTTGACCCGACTAATTAACCCGTCCATCTTCAGAGCCTCGCTCAAACTCTGAGATAACTAACAAGAGCGTCACTCATACTGTTTACATCCACTAAAAATAAGAGGTCGGACACATACACTCCGAGCTCCCGCGTCCCAGTGGAAACAGACACACTGAAGACACAGAGACATTAAAACTACGCCGACATGAAGACGTCCAATCAGCAGTCAGTGTGATTCTGTCGACACCGTCCTCGCACACAAGGCCTTTAGGGTAATAGAGGAGCTTATGTCAATGTGTTTGAATATGCGCCTCATGGGAGTGATCAGGGTGTCTGTGGAGCGGGTTTCAGTAGCTTTAGCACTTCCGATACATCTTAATTTGATCTTTATTAATGGTTGTAATGTTATAGCTAGTCAAAGGCTGTGAAATACACTGCTTTCTCTTCTCTTTTACAGCGAGAGCCATATGTGGTTGCCAGCACAGTCTAGATTGACTTCTGTTTGCATAATATATTGGTTATCGGCCAATATTGGACATTTTCCATATACATAAATTGGTACTGGTTAATCGTAATCTATTGATTTAAATAGTAATCTAAGATTAACAATAGATGATGGCAAAAGTAATCAACAATACAATTTTAGTTACTGAGTGTGCACAATTAATTATACTTCATTTATTGCATTTGCCATAATTTAATATTAATCTTGAATCATCAAAACACTAATTTAATGACATGGTTAATTGTAATTATAGCAAATCCCAATATTGTGAAAATATCTATTTTTCAGTTTGTACATTATTGTGATGGCTAAATTCACCGGTAGCATTTAAGTGATTCATTTTAGTTTTATCATTTTATTTTTTTTAAACTTATTTATACAAAATTACTATATAATAATTGAATAAATAAATTGTATTTATTTATTTATTTATTTTATTGGTAAACATTTAATTAATTGTTTGTTTGTTTGTTTACCTTTGCCATAATCTAATGATAATCTTAAATTAAGGTTTAAAACAATAATAATTTAATAACTCATTTAATAAATACATGTAATTTTTAACAAATTTAAAAATGAATATATATTTTTAAATTTGAACATTTGATTTTAGTTTTATTGTTTTTTTTCTTCTTTTTTATTTATTTAGATAGAATAATTATTGGCTAAATTTATTTTATTTTATATGTTTTTTTGTTTGTTTGCAATGAATGATACTTTACATTTTTGTGGATTGTTGAGGAGTGTTGTGCTATTACTCTGGGCTTAGAAACAACCCTGAATATCCTAGCAATAAGTATATATATTATATATATATATACATATGTATATATATATATATATATATATATATATATATATATATATATATATATATATATATATATATATATATATATATATATACAGTATATAGTATATTATATTATATTTATTATTGTTGTTGTCACAGGGGAAGAACTAAGTATCTCCTGTACTAATTTAACCCAGTGTTATTTTAGTATAACTAATAAATTATTAAAAATAATTTTCTTTATGCTTTGAGTTTTAGTTAACAATAATAACCCTGATTTGACCACAGCACTATGGAGGAACTCCTGAACAGCTGTAGTAATAAATAAATGGCAGATATGATGAAAGAGTCCTTTATAGTTATTCAACGCAAGTGTACGTACTCACAGAACAAAAGCTGAATGAAAGCGCTGATCGGTCATTAGCTCCCTAAAGGAACGCTGGGTGTAGTATCAGTAGATCCATGTGAAACCGAGGCAGGCACGTATGAGCGATACACGCTCGTATAGTCTTACAGACCACACGGAGAGCAAGCGTCTCACTAATGCCACACGCGCGTGTCTAACACATTCAGGCGCTCTGAGAAACTGGGCCACAGTCTGTCCTGCACTTGTGTCTGTGCGTGTGGCGGTCTTTAGATAGCATATAACACGCCAGCTTGTTTGGACATCCACGATTCATTGCAGAAAAACAAAATCTTGGCAGATCGTTCCCGCTGGATGACAGACGACGAGGAAACCAACTAGGGGAAACTCCAGTTGTCTGGAGGATCACAGTGAAGGGCAATGAGGATATCCAATCCAAACACGCCCCGGTTCGGGTAAACACCCAGAGCTTTTTTTGCTCTTGCCGCCAGAGTTTAACCAGGCCAAAATCAACCCTATCTGACCCGCTCGCCTCTACTTGAACTTCAAACATGAGAATCCAGATCCAGCCCCTTCCTTCTGATCAACCACCATTCCTCTAACCTCAAAACATGCAGGCGTCTTCCTCACTCCGCTGTCTTAATGACCTGCGTTACGAGTGAAGACCTGTCCTATTGCCACGATGCTATGTGTCACTGGGGCTGAAGTCATTCAGCGGATGCTTTTATCCAAAGCAACTTTCAGCCCCATTATTAAGGGGACAATTCCCTTGGAACAACCTTAGGTATCTTGTTCAAGGGCACTTCAGGTCTCAGTCACCCCACACAGGATTTAAACCTTCAACCTATCTATCTATCTATCTATCTATCTATCTATCTATCTATCTATCTATCTATCTATCTATCTATCTATCTATCTATCTATCTATCTATCTATCTATCTATCTCTGTCTAAAGTTGGACATACACATATATTTATCCAACTTTATATAAAGAGCTGGGTGATAGTTACATGTGGAAAAAAAATAAACAAAAAAATCAGACAGTTGAGATTTGCTATATAGTGTATTTTACTTTACATGAGTGTAATGTATGTGTGCAATTTTTTTAAATATAATATAATACTTTATCTATAGAGCTGTGTGATAATACAGATGGCATTTTTGTGACAATACAATTAATCATGTAGCTTGCTATAGAATATACATCGCTTTATGTGAGTGTACTTTACGTACTACTAGGCTGTATTATATATAAAACTCTTAAAATATCAATGAGCGATAAAATAGTTTACATTTTTTGATGATATACAGTAACAATCAAGCAGTTGATTGAAATTTAAATAAAATATAACAATTTCAGAATATTCTCTAAACATTCAAAATGTCCAGTTTTTTAAATTTGTTTAAAACGTTTTAAAAACATTCAATTTTATCATTTTGCATACATGAAGGGAATGTTATTTTTAATGTTCTCTGAACATTCTGAAACAAGTAGTGACGTTTAAAAAATGTTAGACGAATGTCTAACTAAAACTTTTCAGAATTTTTTTTTCCATGAATGATATATAATTTTTTTTTATATAAAAGTATTTAAGACATACTGCTGCTGAACAAATAGCATATATAATAACTCGTATCAGATCTATACAGGTGGCGCTGAGGAAGGTGGAGGTTTTGTCATCTTAGGTAAGTGCAGAATCCAGAATAAAAATGCACCAATGTTTGTCATGGTGAAAATGGAACAGTTTGATTAAGAAGACATGTATTTATGTTAGCTTGCTTATTCATTTTGATGTTTATATGTCGTTGATTCACATGTGGAGGTGACTGTACTTATGTCTTGGCTCTTTATTCGTAACGGTGTTGTTTTCTTTTCGTCCTCAAAGGGCCGGCTCGGCCTGGCTCATTATTACCTTTAAACATGAAACTTTCTGTAATTTCTCTTGGAAGACCGTGAGGAATAATAACAGATTTGTGGTTCCAGTATAAAGCTGCGTATTTGTCCTGGGATATGGCGCCGTTTTTCTGCCTGGCCTCAGGAGCACCGAGACCTGGTTAAAGTAGCTCGGTATCACGGTGGAAACTTGTTTGCTTGAGAACGTCAGTCCCATATTGGACGGATTCACGTCTCCTTCACGGTTTGTATTTGGTTTAGTCAATTACTGTAGAGTTTTCCATGGTGGCTAGATATAGGTTTGGTGTTTAGGTTAAAGGCTCTTGGCTGAACTTATGTTGGTGTATTATGCAAATGCTAAACAGCCTGTGGTTTCCATTATGGTATTTTAGGAAAGGTCACGGAGTAATGGAAATGTTTGGCTTTTGGCTGCAGGGTACACTGTGTGTGTGTGTGTGTTGTGTGTGTGTGTGTGTGTGTGTGTGTGTGTGTGTGTGTGTGTGTGTGTGCCGACTGTTTCGTGATGAGAGATGAAGGTATTGAATAACAGAACTCAGGAGTCTGGCTGGTAATTAATATGGTTTTTAAGCCGACACATCCAATGTGTCAGCTTGCCAAGAGCCATCTTCAGAAGGGGCATGTACCCATCGAGAGGGGTCAAATATGCCACAGATACCAGCATATTTTGCCTCAAGCTACAATAATGTGTAATATAAGATCCTGCGGTTATGACAAAGCAACAAAACAAATGCCAGAAAACCAAGAGAAACATTGAGCTTTTCATTTATCAAAACATCTCTAATGTTTTATTCATACAGAATTACAATTACAAGCATGTTTAGTGAGTGAAACTTGGCAAAAAAATCATTGAGCAAATGAGTAGTATTTTTATGGACTTTATTATATGTATGTGTAATAAAAATACTACACGTATGCTTAAATTAAATCTAAGTTTATTTTATTCTTAAATTCTCCTAAAAATGGTTAAAGTACTTCTCAGTTTTTCTTGTATATGGTTGGTGGAATGATGTTATTATAAAATTAAAAATAGTATTTATTTATTTATTTTAAATTATGTTTATATTTAGAAATTCATAAAAATATTATGATTAATAATATGCTTTTGCTTTTTCTTGGTTACTTTTTTACTATATATATATATATATATAAATATATATTTTGAAACCATATAACATGATATACACTTGTGTACTAAAGCAGCATGGACCAACGTTTTATTGCTGTTATTACTGTATATGTACTTGCCCTTGCTATTTCATGTCGTTGTCTATAACAATGGTACGTATGTCCATCATTATCAGTACTTATCTAACTAGATGTGTAATTGCTGGATCTTATTACTAGGCAGACTGGTCTTAGCACCAGTAACCTAAACTAGGTTGTATATTCTCACTAGTGTGACAGAGCTATTCCCATCCCACCAACTCTGAAGACGCACTGTCTGTATGTGAACATGAGCCGGCTGCCAATAGTCTGTCTGCATGATAATATTTGTGACTTTAGGTTTTCTTTTGATGCCTTGAGTAACTTTTCTAATTTAAAGGGTTTTAAGGCTGCATATTGGTACATATTTTGACGTTCATATAGGTGCAACTCCTTGATCTTTTTCCCAGAGTGCTTTGATCTGTGAAGCTTCTGGCCTGCAGCTGGTTGGCGGCTCTGTTTTAAGATGTTTATATGTTGTACATTATCTTGGCTGTAGCTATTACAGCATTTCTAAGTTTGGAAAGATCGTCTCCACTAGATATTATATATATATGTATATTTCTATTTGCTGCCAAGGTACTTTCTTATATGGCTTTGGCATTAGTGTTATTTAGTGATACTATTGTATGTAAGTCCAGTGAGCTTAAATAAGTTGAGTTTTGTGCTTGTATCTTCACTGGTCAGTCATTTTTTTATAGTTATATTTTGGGCCTCTTGCCTTTTCAAAAACAAAGCCTTTTTATTACATTTATTTTCTAAATTAGTTATTTTGTAGTGGTTGCCGGGGTTGTTCTTTACTTTGTTTTGTTTTTTTTTTAATTTAATTTAATTTAATTTAATTTAATTTAATTTAATTTAATTTAATTTAATTTAATTTTATTTTATTTTATTTTATTTTATTTTATTTTATTTTATTTTATTTTATTTTATTTTATTTTATTTTATTTTTAATTTAATTTTTTATAAAATTTATATTGGCTTTCCTGTAGCTCAAACAGTACAGCAATGCCAAGGTTGTGGGTTCGATTTCCAGGGAAGGCAACAAACTGATAAAATGTAAATGTGTGCCTTCAATGCAATGTAAGCATCTAGGGTATTTTATTTTTTAATACACATTATTTAATAAATTTATTTTATAAATTAGTTATTTAATGGTAGTTGCCTGGGTTGTTTTTAATTTAATTTAATTTAATTTAATTTAATTTAATTTAATTTAATTTAATTTAGTTTTGTTTTGTTTAATTTTATTTTATTTTATTTTACTTTACTTTACTTTACTTTACTTTACTTTACTTTACTTTACTTTACTTTACTTTACTTTACTATTTTATTTTATTTTATTTTTCTTTGTCATGGCAATAACATTTTACCTTTTTAATTATTTATTTATTTATATATTTTTAATAATATTATTAATGTTTTAACATGGATGAAAAATAGATTGAAAACCTTTTCAAAGATTTGAAAAATTGGCCTTTTTTAGACTTCACGTGGTCAAAATTACCCGAAAATGAAGAATCGCCCTATTCTGATGTGCACCATAGTCTTTTGTTTTGTGATGAGGTTTCTTCTTTCTCATTCTCAAAAGGTTAAGAGCCATTTTGAACGTTGACGTCTGGCTAAACCCCAGTGAAAAATGCGTCTCATGGGAGAGAAGGTGGAGGCTCTCTGTACTTCGTCCGCACTTAGATTGGGTTTCAGTGGCCGGGCTCAAGATTTCTCCTCAGGAAACTGGGTCTGATGGACAAAAGTGTAGCCCGTCCCCAGAGATCTGTGTTCCAAAAAGGTTTATATTGTGTTTGCAGCTCCCGCAGGACTGCAGATGTTGGTGGCAGGGCCCAGGCGTGACGGATGAAAACATGCATACGTGCAGGAAGTGAGGAGAATGGTCAATGTCAGGGAAACGTTCTGTCCGAGCGCTTGTGGTTCAGGAGACAGGCACCATTGTGCTGGAGCTCATTTTGGCCTCCCGTAAAAGACTGAAACCTATCCGACTGAGCAGTCCAGATGCTGCAGGAGCAATGTTCTGGAATAGACTTTAACCTGTAGTGTTTATTTAACATACGCCTGGTATGAATGAAGACTAAATGAGCAGCATTATAACAACATTTAATATCAATGACTTCTTCATGAAAGTTAATGGTCTGTAACATTTAATCATTAAAGGAGTAGTTCAGCCAAAAATGAGAATTATGTCATCGTTCACTGAAACCTCTATGCTGCTTATTTTTTCCATTGAAAATGCATTTAATTTTTAAATTATGTGACAGTTCCTAGTGATCAACACTGACAACAAGGACAATAAACACAATAAAGTTAGTAAATACAATCCATGTGAAAAATATTCCAAGTATCTAAAAAAGATCTTTCAAAGACATTTAAGAGTTTTAAATTAATTTAATTTAATTTAATTTAATTTTTTACTTGTATTTTTATTTTATTTTATTTTATTTATTTTTTTATTTTATTTTTTATTTTTTTTTTATTTTTTTTTTTTTTTTTTTTTTTTTATTGCTGTAAATAAAATTTCAGAGCTTAGCCAGAGGGTTTTTCTGAATTTTCAGCAAATTGATAAATTTCTGTTACACAATAGCTGTTCTATGACTTAAAAAGACTTTGAATATAGCGACTTTTAGAGTGTGTTTGAAAAAAACTGAGACATTATTCTTCAAAATTCCTCCCTTTGCTCCATAGGAAAAAACCCAAAAACATGCAGGTTTGGAATGGGGCGAGTATGATTTGCAATTATTTAATATTTCGATGAACTATTCCTTCAAACTACTATACGATTTGCTGATCAACATTGGATATTTATTTAAATTTTGTTTTTCTGTTTTTGCTGTCTTTTAAACCCATAATCAGCTATAGGGCTCAAAACCTCAGAATGATGTATGTACATCTGTGTGCTTCTGTCTTTACCAGATGACAATCAACTGGAATCTCCATTGACTCTCACCAAAGCCTGACCTGTTCTCACACAGAGATCCATGGTCCACTGGTCAGACCGCCATCTCTGTCTCTTTCTGGGTACGAGTTGAGGTGTCTGTGCTGAGGTTGGTCTTGTGAAATGCTCCCCCGCTGGTTTCCCTACAGAGTGCTAATGACCCGAGAGCTGTTAGAATAACGTTAGTCCTGCTTTACCCCCTCTCAAACACACTGACCTAATAGCTTTACCACTCCTGCCGCTGATGTTCAGTGCCACTGTTTTCCTGACAGACAGAGTAACCAGTGTTCCCCTGTCTGTGCAAATCATCAGCACAACACCTGCTTGAAGGGCAATCACTTACACAGTTGTCCGAAGTAGTAGGTTTTATCCTTTCTGTTGCTACTTAATGGTGTACTGTATAACAAGCATAAGATAAAGTAGCCAATGCCAGTTTCATATTGAACAATGGTCTTAAGGGTTTTCAAGTCCCCAGCATGCATTTAAAAAGCTCAACTGATTATAATGGAAGTGTGTAGTTTGTTGCATCACTAGCCGTGTAGACGAGGTGAAAGGCAGAAAGACAAACAGAAAGAGTGTGTAAAAACAGATCAGCTCACCTCTCAACTGTGCAATACTCCAGCACTTTCTCAAGAGGAAGAGGAAGAGCTAGTCTTACTCCTCCCTCTTCAAACACCTCACTGATCTAAAAACAATAACAGTTTTTTGTATCCAGGGACTGATTTTCCATCTCCCACGGCTCGTTCCACTAATTCTCCGTTCCGTTACGAGCTCTACACTTTCACTGAAATTTCCCCTCGGTTGTCTCATCGTCGACTCATTTTACGCATATATGTTGTGCATGAAAATATTTGTCAGATCAGCCTTGATCCTTTTCTTGATTTTTAGCATATCTTTAGCATTTAGCACTTTAGCACTGTCGTAAATATGTTACCGTCATTGCTGTATATGTGCATTTGTTGCTGCCGCAAAGCAATCCGGCTTTTTCATGGAATTTCATACCTGCTCGTCAAACAGACATTTTGGGGGAACGTGGGAAAGAAACAGAAGCCATTAGTTCCATAAGTTAGTTCACTTTTCAGAGCTGTAATTTAGTCTTTAAGCAGTTTTTAAAGCATCTGTGTCCATATTACTAATTTTTTCACCATGCACTGTATTAATGAGGTCAGAAACAGGGAGATGTTCTGTTGAGAGACACATCCTTCTGTTCTGATGTCCTAATGTGACTGATTTACGTCAAATGTACACACATGGTTGATGGTTGTTCATGAACTGATCACATCAGACTCGATGACTCGCACACCCCTGCCTTCCTTTCCCGCAAAAGCATTCGTTTTACTGCTGTCACAGCATCACATTTCATCCTCCTTCTCATGTCCTTTTACTCATCACATGACCTAACTTCCTCTTCCAGGCTGTCCTCAAACTTTTTTACAATAAACTGTAATTTCCTTTAGTTTTGTAATAGACACTAATATCATAAATACAGAGCAAATGTCATATAAATATTGAATACTTTCAGATGTCCACGCTGTGCCAGCAGGAGGAACAAGAAAAGACCGCACAGGCCATCATGCTGTTCCGCAGATAAAAGGTCATCGACTGAAGCCTGATGGTCCGGTACAGGAAGTCCTCAGCAGGACACTACAGTAACCCTGAGTGACTCATGCTACTGTTGTCATGGCAACATGTAGCCTCTTCCTGTGTTAGGATATCCTGTGACTGAAGTGGAGGGATGGGAGAGAACATGACAGGTATTCTCTACTGGATCAGTCATTTTTCTGTAGAAGCTACCCATTTCAAACTTCCCATCAGTAGAATTTGTTTTTTGTTTGTTTGTTGTTGAGAAAAAAGGAAAGAAAGAAAATTCTGCCATTATTTACTCTCATGTTATTCCAATTAAGAACATTCTTTCTGATACCACTTTTATGGTGATTTATTTAATTTTTTTTGCCTATTTTGGAGCTTGTCTATAAAGCCTGCTTCTGCCACCAGCTAAAAAAAGATGAAAAGGTAATCGTGATTTTTTTTCTCACATTCTGAGTTCATTCTCACAATTGAGACTTTGTTTCTTGCAATTCTGACTTTTTTTTTTTTTTTTTTCGGAATTGCGAGTAACAAAGTCAGAAGTGTGAGATATAAACACAGAATTTTAACATAATTTACATAATTTCCCCTCAGAATTGTGAGTTTCTATCTTGCAAGTTTACTGTGTGTCTTGGAATTCTCAGAATTGCGAAACAAGTTCAAGTTGTGAAATATAAACTGCATGGAAAAAAAAGATTTTTGGGATAAAAAGTCACAATTATTATTTTAATTTATTCAGCCCCCATGGCTGAAACAATCTTCCATAACTGTCCCTATGAACTTAAGTACATCCTACAAAAATGTATTTATTTATTTTTATAAAATATAATGACATACAGCTTCGGAACAACACGAGGGGCATTAAATAATGACATATTTTTCGTTTTTGGGTGTACAAATACACTTTAAATATATTTATTGAAATTGCAGATTTCAAGATTATTGGAATATGTTTTACAAGAAAATACCATTTCAATTTCAGTACTTCAAAATATCGCATTTAATGTATTGTGTTTCTTTGTTATTTTTCAAAGTATCCTACACCAATTTATTTTCAGTAGATCGATGTAAAAGTATCTCAATAATATCTGTGTTTGGATTCATGTATCGTGAATAGCGTGTCTTTTCAATCATGTGGCTGTGGAACAGTTAAGTCTTGTTCATCAGCTGCTTTATAACCCAAGACCTCCTGATCTCCGGACTCACGTAAACACAATCACAATGACGGTTCAGTATTAGGCCTATGTACTATGTTATTGGACAGTGCAGCCCTGAAGCAGCTCTTATTTCCCATCATTGATTGCCTGACTTCCTGCAATAATAAACAGAGCAATTGCTCCGGATGGAATATAGGAGGATATCAGGGCTTTTTGTTTTACTTTTCAAGTGCTGTTTTTGTGTAATCACTCGCATATGGACAGATGAAATATCTAGTGTTCTTATTCCTTTAAAAAACTTAAAGGACAACTAAACTTTAATTCATCCAGTGATTAAAGGGATAGTCCACCCAAAAATGAACCACACTCATGTCATTCCAAACCTGTATGACTTTCTTTCTTCTGTGGAACACACACAAAAAAATATATATTTTAAAAATGCCTTTTTTTCTTTTTCCCCAAAAGTCTTTTGTGTTCCAAAGAAGAAATTCAGGCAAGTTTGGAACGACATGAGGGTGAGTAACTGATGACAGAATGAGTCATGATAACTGTCACTGTCACCAAGGACTGCTGGCTCAGTGAATCATGGGAAAAATGCCACTGCAGGCAAAACTTGAAGTTGAAACTAAATTTAAATGTTGCATGTCTCATAAAGGTTAAAAGTTAAGGTGGAGAAGGACACATATATTTTAGACTGCAGATATGATCCATTAAAAAAAGGAAATGCATTTCCTCACATGCTGACAGCTCTTTAAAGAAATCCAAATAGAATGACCCCGGGTTACACTGCTTGTGCATAGAAATGCCCTTCAATTTAGAATCAGGACAGCTTTTAGTTGAGCGAAGCTTTTTTTTGTGTGCCTGTTTACAAGTCAAGGTTACAGGGTCTACCACAGGAATGATGGACAGTTTATGGTAGAACAAATTGCATATTCACGTTCATTTAGTGTCGCTGCACTAATTCATATTAATATATAATATGAATGCGAGGGTATTGAAAAATTCCAAACATTTTCAATTAAAAATAATAATTTCCCGCCTGTTTTTTCATCCTTCATTAGGAGAGCCGCAGGAGAGGTCATGTCCTCGTGTGCAGAAGAGGATTCAGTGTGTGTGTTTGTATGTAGAACATATGTGTGTTTGATTAAACTATACATACTCTTTCAGTTTTACTTTTATAAATGGCTTCCAGCCAGATGTCTTTTTCTTATTTCCAGGAGTAATCTGTTTAATAAAGCTTTAATGATATTCCATAGACTAGCTCTGCAATTTTTGTAATAGACTGTTCCGTCACTCCATAAAAACGGTGCGGTAGATGATGATGTGTTTGTTTACTGTGGCTAAATGTGGTAACTTCAGTATATTTATCTTAGTAAACACTTCCTGAAGGAAATCATTTCGCCTAGCTGCTGTAATGAAAAATGAACAGTCTATTATATGATTTTTGTTGTTGTTGTTGCATATAACAATTTTTATAAAGTTTAAATGAGCTTGCATTGATTAAAAGGACCAGGTCCAAAGCTTGGATATTAATCAGCAGCTCAAACTTTTCCACAAGCCTAGATGTCAGTAGCCATTCTAATGTGAAAAACAACTTAAAGCTTGGGGAAACAATAGCAATCATGCCATTTAAATAACAGGGTGTATTTCTGAAGATGCATAAACCTCAGTCATTCATTATTAGACACACAATTTCCAGTTAGAGCACAATTATTGTCATTTTAAACAGACAAACTTACATAATTGCAAAACCCAAACTGGAATGACTACTGTCATACTTTGAATATTTCACCCAAAATAAGAGTTCTATCATAATTTGCTCACTCCCATATTGTTTAAAATGCATGTGATATATTTTTGTGCTATGAAACACAATATGAGATGTTTGACAGAATGTCCAGGCTAGTCTTTTTCCATATAACTAAAGAGATTTTGACTGTAAACCTCTAATATATATATATATATATACTGTATATATACACTATACATGCATAGTAGTAGTATACAAACTTCTATGATAGCTTTGTGTGACAAATCTTATTTTTTGGTGAACTAAAAATGATCTCTTAAGTTCTTAAGTGTTGTGAAGTGTTTCCAAAGAAGTCTTAAATAAATCAAGAATTATGATGACTGTCAATATATCAGTTGCATTGGTTATACTGGAACACTGTGCGTTAGTTATGGCAAGGAGAAATGGGCAGTTATTTACTTTTGTTCTTCATCCAATAGCAATTTTTAAACAATATAAATTGTATTAAGAATGTATAAAGGTCACATCATTTAAATATGCTCTCTCTCGTGTACTGATCGTGCTCAAGCAATAAAACACTTTTTGTGTTCTGTGTGATAGGAATGCTTAACTTGGATGCCGCTCCGCTCTTGGAACTGAACGCTTTTCTGAGTAACAGTCCAGATGATGGACCCTTGCGATCTTTGGAATATATTTATTGCAAATCTTTAAGGAAACAATGAAAATGGATAAAACACACCGCATGGACACAGTCAACTGGACCCACTCTGTCTGACTTTCATGCTAATCACTGCACATTTCCTTACGCCCCCCCTTCAGCATGCAGACTGGCCTTCCAGACAAGTGCTCACGTGCAGAGTCTGGCTAACATCACAGCAATTGCACTCGCTTGTAGGAAGCATCGTTAATAATATCACTGCAGATATCTATGTTATCTATAACAAATTCGATTTTTGATTTTGTTATATAATTAAATGTTGTTTTGAATGTGTAAAATTGTCCTATTGAATTAAACTAGATTTTTGACATTTTCAGATAAATTTCTTGGGCATTGCTAGAGTGTTGTGGGTTATTGCAAGGGTGTTGCCAAGGTAGTTTATGCAGATTTCTAGAATGTTGTAGGTGGTTGCTGAGGTTCTGCATAGTTTCTGGGAACTAGAGGTACTAGAGGTGCTAAGGTTCTGAGTAATTTTTTAGAACATTGTGGTTGGTTCTTGGAGGTCGCTAGTGTCCTGGGTGATTTCTACGGAGTTGTTAGAATGTTGTTGGTGGTTTCTAGGGGGTTGCTAAGCTTCTGTGGTTCTGAGAGGTTAGAATGGTAGACTGCTAGATTGTTGTGGGTGGTTGCTAATGTGTTCTGATTGGCTTCTAGGAAGTTCTTATAGAATGTTGTGGATGGTTCTGCATCGTTTACTGTATATGGAGCTACTAGAACATTGTGGGTAGTTTCTAGGTGGTTGCTAAAGTTTTCTGAGTGGTTTCTAGAGTTAGAGTCTAGCTAACATCACAGGAATCGCACTCTCTTGCATGAAGTGCCATTAATGCATATGTGATAAATCACATTATTACATAGGAACAAATGCACACATTTCTGCAGAGCTCAATTCGCACCTCCCCTTTTCTCAAGCGCAAACACACTAAGGGTTTGATATTAATCCCCAGTTCAAGAGCATCTTGACGTCAGTGTGTACTCAGGTGGGGCTACACCATCACCAGCCCTTGAGACCTGCAGTCTTGTGCCCAAATTAGAGCTGTAACTAGGAGGGTCCCCTCATCTTTTGTGTGTGTGTGTGTGATTGTGTGAAAGCGAGAATGGGTGTGGCATATACAACTACCATCAGACGTACAATTTCGGTTCAGTTTCATGGGCTTTACTCTCATCCAGATCCATGTCTCGGTCTCGCAGGATATTGGATGGTGTATCCCAGGTCTCAAAACTCCTCTGCCAACATCAACTGTGAGTTAAAACCCTTTGATTCCCCCAATTTATAATGTAGTTGCTGTTTGTTGGGTTTACGTTATGTTCCTTTAGCTTTATTTGTCTTCGTCAGGTTTATTGCTCTGGTAATAAGGGCTGTGATGGCTGCAGGTGTTGAACGCTCCGAGAACATCATTTGGTGAATCCAGCTGTTATGAAGGTGGATGACGCAGGGATATCCGGACACAAGCCCTGCAGGCCGACCATGCGTGAGTAGATGTGCTCTGAGACCTGCTATAATAGTAAGTTATGCCCATGTGTAATATCATGGCTCAGGTGAAAAAGAAATACGTTATTGATAGTGTTTATACAATCAGTGAGCAAGAGCGTTTACTATTTGACCAATAAAAAAATATTTAGTGTAAATTCTGGACAGAATTGATCCCAGAAACTCACATAAAAGTCAGAATCTGTGAACATAGCATAAAGGATTTTTTTTTAATTTTTTTTTTTTTTCTTATTGAGTAGAAATAAAGGAAATCATTCACAAGGGATGCTGGGAAATTTCTATAATGCATAAGTAAATGAGTAATACTTTACAGAAATGTTCAATTTGTTTACATTAATGCATTTTTTTTAATTAACAATGAACCTTTTACATGCCATTTATTAATCTAGGTTAATGCTGTTAATGTTAATTTATGAAAAATATTATTGTTTATTGTTAATTCTTATTTATTCATTATTCATTAATTTAAGCTTTGTTTATACACCTTAAGATGTTAAAAATGAATTTATTGCTAACAGGTTTCTAATATATTTTCTTAATCTTTAAAGGTTAATGTTATTTCTTTGTAAAAGATAAAGTGCTATTGTTCATGATACTTTAACTAGTTAACTTGTTTTATTTATATAACTTAATATAAAAATTAGTATTAGTATATAATAGTATCTAATGTTAAAAATTAACATTAGATTAATACTGAAGAATAATTTTTTCATTGTTAGTTAATTATACCTAATGCAGTAGTAATGTTAACAATCTGAATCTTTTTGTGTCACCAGTATATCCCAAATAAGTCATGAATTTTTCCATATATTTCATGTAATCAAGGCAGAATGTATTTTTTGGCCTTACATTTTATGATAATTTTATGCACTTTACCTCTTTAATTGTGTGAAGAAAGTGAAAATAAAATAAACGTACTGCTCTCCATGCATATGTATGAGACCAGCTTTCTTAGATGCTTACTATATTTCAAGATAATTGCACTATTTATATCACGCCATGTGACTGAAATACAGCAGGACTTTGTTCAGCCATCAAGCATATTGAATCGTAATATAAATGCCGTGGTGATTATCTCATTGAGAGATGGTTTTGCTGACAGACAGTAGGACGGTTCTATGTGATCATCTTATTCCAGAGGGACTAGTTAAGGGTGAGTGTGCTCACTCGTGCCTGCTGGCTAAATTCTGTGCCATTAGGCAGAAATACATATCTACCAGCTGTTCAGATGTTTGAATGTGTGTGTCACTGTGTGCTTTTAATGTCCACCATTCCCTTTGTGCAGTTCTTTTTAATTAAGAGCGAAAGACGGTTGTTAGTAGCGCTGTGGAGATATGTCTGACCTTGCTTTCTGAGGGCTTAATGTTGACAAATGTCTCATTCGGCTCTTTCAACGCAGTCTGTCTGTAAAGCGCTGCTCTGGCAGATAGCTATCAGGGGATTCGACTGTACCGCTTTCAAAGACTTCACAAAGACTTTATATACTGATGCTTTTTACAGTAGCAGGGCTACACAACCATTACTTTACAGAATAGCGCAAATGTTCGAATTGAGTTAACATACTGTAACTGATAAACATAAACAATATCACAGGATGAGACATCCATATTATCTATAATAAATTATGTTTTTGCCCGGTTCTGTAATTTAATTTTATTGAAAAATTGTACTACAGAATTGCTAGCATGTTTATAGGCACTGCTAGAGTGTTGTGGGTAGTTTCTAGGTTGTTGCTAACTACATATTGCTCAGATGGAACCTTTGCATAAAGAACAGTGGTAGACATTTGTTGATTTATTGTTTAGGTTCAAAGCACAAACATTAAGAGTGGAGATAATAAATGTTAGACAGATGTCCTCTGACCGCAGAATTCAGACACCGTGCTTGTATTTTCCATGTGTAGATTTATAATGCAACATTACACCTTTCATTAGCTGGAGCTGGCCGCTAATATGTGGCCATGGGTGGCTCATATCTGACACAGCTCCAAAGGACTTCTTGTAAAACCTGATCGCATTCGAGGAAGGAGGCAATCAAAAAAAGAGAATAAAAAACATGTTACAGAGGTGATCTTGTGCTTGGATTTCAGGTATGGCTGGTTAATTTTCACATGGCCATACTGATTCATAAAATGTACTACTCTGTGTCTCGTGTACTACTCTGCAGCAGTGTAGTTGGCGTAATCTTACAGAAGTCTAGACTCTGATAACCGTAAGGTGGCATTTGGGACGCGTCCTGAGAATTAGCGATCCAGTAAGGTTGAAAATGGCAGTTTTCAGAAGCACTTGCCATGTTTGGCGTTCAGTATATAGGGCCCTATGAAATCCGTTTTTTTTTTATATATATTTTTTATTATTATTAATTGAAACATTATACAGTAGCTGGACCTTAAAGTTAACAAAAGTAAAAAAAAAAAGAAAATAAAAAAACATCTAGGTATCTAAATTATGCGTTTTACAAAAAGTGGCCCACTTTACCTGAATTCACCCTAATAATTTTATTAATAGTAGTAGTACTATCATTACATTAACTAATATATTTCTGTCACAATTTCTTCAAGTTAAACCTAACTTTTATTTTGACAGGTTGCTGTAAAGACCTTTAAGTGTCAGTTTGTATATGATATGATGATAGTTTTTCTCAAAAGAAATGGTGAAATGCTCATGAAGTGACTCTAAAGATTATGTTGATGCGTTGCGTCTGTGCCATTAATTCACACATAGACACACAGAAGATGCATGATTCATATTTAAATATGATTTTTGCAGTTTAATATTCACAAACACTAGTCCATATTATGTTTTGATTTAAGTGTACTGACCTACTTTTGATTTATTCATCCAAAATTTGGCAAATTCCATGATTCCGTCCGTGTTTTCCGCATAGTGGAAATCATAGGGCCCTGAGTACAGTCAGAAACCATCGTGACAAATAGTTAAATCTGAGTGACCTCTTTCTAACTTATATTTCACACTTTCCTCCATTCATGTATCTTTTTTCAAAACAGAGCAGGACAGAGACAGAATTGCCCACGTTGCATATAGGTATTGTGTCTCTTCAAGTTGCATTACAATAAATTGGTTGGTGTAAACTCCTTGAAAGTCGTGTCTGTTAATATTAGAGCATATTAATAGTCTATAGGTATAACGGTAAAATAAAAAAAAAGCTCCAAAAAGCTGTTTCCAGAAGATTTACTTAAATGAAGTCCCATGAAAGACATATTCATAGCAGTGAATTACAGCGGAATTCAGGGAGCCGTTTACAACGTGGCCTTTGCAAGGTTTATTAATATTATTCATGGATGTAGTACGCATGGAGTCACTTAAACTATTCCATGTAATTGCTTCCACTTTTCTTAAATGGCATATGGGCAGTTGCACACATGGGTAATTGATTCGTGACAGGAAAAGACCTCTGGATTGTTGTAGAAAGTTTGCTGCCTGTCTCCCCGCGCTGAAACTTCAGAGTTGTGTTACTGAACAGTGAGCTAATGACCACAGTGGTTTCTGTCAGGATAGAGGATTGCTTTGAAATGGTTGCTGACAGCTGACCATTGCGTTCCATGTGGTTGAGATTCAGTTCCTAATGAGCCTCTGCGTAACCAGCGTCGCTGTCTCACTTGAAATAATTTCATTCTTCTAGTCTGCTTTTCGTTTCGAATATTGCATTGTAATATTTTTCTTATAATTACAGTTACTGTGTTCTTTTTAAAGCACTTTTTAAAGTGATTTGTGGTGAGGCTAATCAAATAATGTAATTAGGCTCTTGCATTTGCTTATAAATGTTTTTTTTTTATTTAAATGTACATTTATTACAGTGCTTGGAAGGCAGAACTGCATTCTGGTTAGGGTTTATTTTAAACACTAAATATTATATTCTGCAATTAATTACGCTTTCTCTGTTTAACATGTTCCACTGAATATTTGTTTTGTAGTTTATTAATAGATAAAATAGATATGATAGTAATTTGTGATATTTTTTATTTTTTTGGTCAATTGAATATTTAAAAAATAATCTTTCACTGAATGTTCATCATTGAAAATAGAACAGTGATGGCATACTTAATTCAAAGTGGTCATTCTTGCATCTATTAACCAGCTTTTAATTTATAAAAAACAATAACGAACAAAAACAAACCTTAAAGCTTAAATGTACCTTTTTACATTTTCTGTGGGTGCATTGATGTTAGATTTTCCTGCTGAATTTGGAAGATCAAAATTGTAACTTTTCTTAAAATACGGCATTTTAAAACATCTTTCATTGGGAGCATTTCTATTTCCCTACATTTTAGTGTCAGTTTCTTGAGTTTCTCCCAAGCTCAATAAAAGTATTTCCTCTGCACACGTGTGCCATTAAAAGCACAAGCTTTGCCATTGTAGAGCTTTTAGGTCTCTCTGTATCTACAAGGTCATCTTAAGAGAATGCTCAGGTTTCCATTCTTCCACATTTCCAGTCTGCCTGAACAAATGACTTCCTTTAAAACACTGCCTACCTGCTCGCCTCCACGGCTCCTAAACACTCCACCACACGCCATACAGCCGTACTGCTGGAATGCTTCTGGTGGGCACAGATATCCTACATTTGGAATCCTAATGACTTGAACCTTAAAGCACATCAAGCACCAGGATTTTTTTTTTCTTCCAGATCTTGTGACAGGATTAGCTACTTTTTAGCATTTTAATAAGAATGACACTTAAAATACCAGCCCTAAAAGCTTTTAAATTGCTATGAGATGACCTAGAAAGATTTTAGTAATAGATATAAAGGGTATTAAACTGAAATCTCATAGCAGTCTTCTTTAGACTGTAATGAATATTGCATTTTTATATTTTTTGATAATGTATTTTCTCTTGTGGGTTTGTATTGTATTTTGTCACATGTAATTGCAGTGTGGCATGTTTTCCCGATTATGTATTAATCATAAAGTAACTGGCAACATGTCAGTGGCATGTTATATTATTAATGAATGTACTTTAAAAGAAATGTAGTTGAATTTGTGATGTATATATTTTAATAACTGCTGTATAGGGATGCACTATATATATATATATATATATATATATAGTGCATCCCTATACAGCAGTTTAATGATTTTCTTTATTTAAGATTAAAAATCTTTAAAATCTTAAAATATGTTAACACTTTTAAATGTAATAATTACTTCATTTTTAAAATTAATATTTTTTCAGACTGTACATTATAATGCTGTGATGCCTAAATTCATGTATAATATTGTTTTATGTAGTGTTGTATATTTTTTATCATTAATTTATTTAATCAAAATTGTATAGATTTATAATATTGTTAATTCAGCATATATTTTTAATATCTGTGCATCCCTAATACTGAATCCATATATGATTATTATGAATATATTGACTGTTTAAAGTTAAAAGCATTCAGGGGAAACTTTGTAAGCTATTTTGTTGGCTGAAATTGTGTTAATTTTCTCTATATAGATTCTAGTAAAATATTGCATGCGTAAATGCATAGAAGATCTCCAAGCAATTCCTTTTTGCATGCATCCATCTCTATCTCTTCCTCCCGTCTTTTCTCATTCATTCTCCCCCTCTGAGTCTGAGTGATATAGCACATGCATTGCACGGTTCTCTTGCTGCTATATTACCCTGCAGGTAGCCCCTGTTCTGACCCTGCTTTGTTTGCAAACTGTGTGCGAGTATCAGATTCCTCTTTGACAGGATGCAGTGAGCGAGGAGAGGCCGGCTGGTTCCGGCGATGTGTGGCCCACCTCCATGGGTCCTCACGTCTGGACAGAGGAGGGTCAGCCGGGGGTGAATGCCTTCCAAAGCCTGTGTCAAAGCTGCGTTCTGGCTCTGTGTGTATGCCATCACCCAGAATGACCTCCGGTCTCCTCCTTTTGGTCTCTGCACCTGATCCGGAGATGTTAGTTGAGCTACCACAAAACAGCTTGTCTGTGTTTCTTCCTGCAGCTATGGTGGAATCGATCACTTTTGCATCTGCTTAGCAAACTGAGAGAGGGACATGCATCAGGTTTTGGCCCAAAGAAATATTTGCTCACTTAAGCCACTCGTGTATTTTCAAAAAATATATAGCCACTTTGTAATTGCCAGAAGTACCATTTTGGGTTCTCCAATAACCCTTTCAGTGAAAAGTTCTTGAAAGAACCATTTTGTGTGAAGAAAGAACCAAGTGTGAAGAACTTTTTAATGATCTGAATAACCTTTTTTTATTTTTAAAAACACTTAAAAATAAAGGTTCTTTATTTCCATTGATGTTTCTGTGAAGAACCTTTAACATCCACATTACATTTCTTCCTTATAGTAGAAAAGGGTTCTTTAGTTTATTAAAATTATTAAGAATTATGAAGAAGAGTTCTTTTAAGAATTGTTTCAAAGTTCTTTGGGAAACCCAAACTGGTTCTTCAATGGCATTGCTGCAAAAACCCTCATTTAGAAACTTTCATTTTAAGAGTGTATAAGGAACCTTTTATGCAAAGGAAAGGTTATGTGGATTTTAAAAGTTCTTAATGGAACTCTTGATACCATTAGAGAACCTTTCATTTTAAAAGTGTTGTTAAATGTGCCTTAAATATCCAAAAACTTTTTGGGGCCACCATGCAAAACCTTTTAAAATTCAAAAAATGATTTGCTGGATTCACTTAATTGTCAATTCAGATAAGATATAGGGTTATCAGCAGAGTACAAAGCTCTTAAACGAGTTGTTATTTTGGAGGAAGTGGTTACAGACATGTTCAACATTTAAAGTTAGCTCAAGGTTTTTCAAAAACAAAAGGAAAGATATCTTAATTAAGCAAACCATGAGTTCATTATGAACACTTCATTACCTCAATACAGAATATGTTGGGGAGACAAATTAAGATAACAGAGGCGAATGGCTAATTAAGATAACGGTAATGAATGTCAAATTGAATTTAGATAAGAACAATTGAATCATCAAACACTCTTGTTAGAGTGCTACTGTCATCAAGAACTATTGTAAATCTTTTCTGCTCAGGTTTGACACAGACAAGACGAGTTAATTTGCTTTTTTTTTGCTTCTCTCTCTCTCTCTCTCTCTCTCTCTCTCTCTCTTTCTCTCTCTGTGCTTATTTCATACTGAAGAACTTCATTGCATTACACTAGATGAAATTAGTTAAACTAGATGTGCTTGTCATGCAAAAGTTACCATCATGTTGCTAGGGTGTTATAGGTGGTTGACAGGTCTTTGTTAAGTGGTTGCAAAGGTGTATTATGTGGATTTCAGAAAACCGTTTAAAATAAAAGTTCCAAAAGAGGGGTTTTGGAGTGATGCTGTAGAACCATTTTTGGGTTCCCAAAAGAACATTTCAGTAATGAGTTCTTAAAATAATCATTTTACTTATTGTGAAGAACATTTGAATCATCTAAAGAACAATTTTCCAGTTTTCCACTATAAAGAACCTTTTGTGTAATGGGAAGTTTCCATGGATGTTGAAGGTTCTTCATGGAGACATTGATGCTAATAAAGATCCTACTTTAGAGTGGGCATCATTGTTTGGCAATGGTTAGCATCAATGGTTCCATGAAGAACCTTTATCATTCATGAAACCTCTACATTGCACAAAAGGTTCACTTTTAAAATAAAGGTTTCAAAAGCGTGTGATGCCACAGAAGAACCATTTTTGTTCTTTAGAATTTTAAATTGTTCTTCAATTGTTCTTCACACTAAAAAATGGTTCCTTTAAGAACTGTTAACTGAAAGGTTCTTTTGTGGAATCGCTGCGGAAACCTTCTTTTGGAACCTTTATTTTAAAAAGTGTAGGTTGCATGTGGTAGAGAAGCATGAAGGGTCCTCTCTAGTGTCTTCTGTAAGTTGGACTCAGTCTCATCGCGTGAGCAGTGTCCTTACAACTCATCACGTAACCAGCTTCAGTTTGAGACCTTGGGACAATAGAACAAGCGCCATGACCCACTTAATGTGAGCTAAAGACACACTGTTCTTGGCAAAGTTCATGAGACTGGAGCAAGATGGTGCACACAGTCTGGGGACAACAGATACACAATCTTTTTGATGCATTATGCAACAGCATGGCAGACTTTATCAGACCGCCAGTGACCATTTCTAAAGCGTTCAAGCTTGTTTTTTTAATTGCTCTGAAAGATAGAAAAATTGGCAATGAGGTCAAAAGTGGTACTTTAGAAGATTAAAGCATGCGAAAGCAATGTCATGCAAATGAATCTGCTTCAAACAATAAGGCTATTTTTGGTAACTGACTCTGTCGTTATGCAACCTAATGAACAGCTTTCATGGTCTAACACTTCTCTCGTTCTTGTCTTTGCACTTATTTATTTATTGCCAAAAACTCCTCACTCTAGATAGATACATCAGACGATCATGAGAACAATTTGTCCCTGTATCTGCCTCTTCTCATTATTGAGTTGGGTGCATTCAGAGTTTTGAGGGGTCAAGAGTGCTTTTGTTTTTGGGGGTGCAGGGTTTTGTATGGCTCACCCCCTCTCAGAGAGACTTAGAGAGCTCCTTCAGTGCGCAAACACTCACACATGTTGGCATACAGCAGCAGTTCTCAGCTTGTTTGCTTTAGGACCCAGATTTTATAGTGGACATCAATCGGCAACCCAACATGGTGCCAAAATAGTTAATAATATTAAAGTAAATGTAAATGTTTTCAGTGTTTTCAGCACCATGTCTATGCTTTTAAGGCACAGTGTCAAGTTCCATTCAGTTCTTCCCTAATTAGCATTAGCCATAGCTGCAAAGTCAGTCTTTTATTTATTTATTAATTCATTCATTTGTTCATTTATTCATTCTTACTGTGTGTGTATACCACCTGTAGAAACACACTCTTTTTTTCCCTAAATGCACCAGACACTTTCTTATAAACACTCCATGTTACAAGGACTTAATAAGCACAAATGTTTACTTGTGAATGCATCACAAATCATATTGCACCTACTTCCTCCTTAACCTTAAATACCTCTATTGCACAATATCATGTACAGTTATGTAAAGTACTTGTATAGTCTGTCTTAGGTTATGTGTATGTATAGTCAACTGTATTTAGTATATCTATAGTTAGTCGGTATTCAGTAAGTTAGCTATGTAGGTCAAAAAATTGTTCTTACGTCTAGTGTTGTATGTTTATGTTTATGCTTATTTATGTAGCACCGTGGTCCTGCGAGACACAACATTTCGTTCCACTGTATGTCCACACATGTAGCGGAATGACAATAAAGCTCAACTTGACTTAAACTTGACTTGAAACACACACACACACACACACACACACACACACACACATATATATATATATACAGGTGCATCTCAATAAATTAGAATGTCGTGGAAAAGTTCATTTATTTCAGTAATTCAACTCAAATTGTGAAACTTGTGTATTAAATAAATTCAATGCACACAGACTGAAGTAGTTTAAGTCAATTTGGAAAGCTAAAACACTCAAGATTTATGTTCTGAGCTTGTGAAATGATTAACATAAACGCTGAAGGACCGGCCATCATGTACAAAGTTTTACTTTGATCGCCTATAGCGCTGGTCAGCTCGGACTATTCCAAGAAACACTAGCAACATTTCACCACTCTTCAAAATGCATCACTTTTTAATCCAAAACTAGGGGAAAAAACGAAATATCCTCCTTTGTTTACATGAGCGATTCGAGTTACAGTTATCGATAGCGTCCATTTTCGAAGAAATATCGTATTCCAAAAATTTCCCAAAGAATGGTCTCTTCCGAGCAAAATCAGCCCTCCCTCGTCTCTCTCCAGTTTGTTAATTCTCTGACTGGTTTGCCGAGGTGTCAATCTTCAGATGGAAGCCAGCCAATGCCTATGATGGATGGAAGTGTTAGCCAATCACAACGACGTTTACAGTGTTTGATAGTTTGCTTAAATTGCTAAGCACATACTGTGTGTAGGCGCTCACACAGGCTGGCGTCTTGTTGCTTTAATTACTGCCTCAATTCATCGACTTGCGTGGCATGGAGTGTTCAGATGCATGTTTAGTGAGCACTGCTGTAGGCTGGTAGTGGAAGCCCAGGAGTTTGTACTGTTGACAGTGTTTGCTTACTTCAGTCTCAGTCTGCATTTTTAGTGACTGGAGTGTCTCTTGTAAATACTCTCATTTTCCTCTTGACAGTGTATACCCTGTTTTGGATCACTGTTTTCATTATTAGAATTATTCTAAAGACTGTTCAAATTCTGGGTGTTCATTGGTCTGGATGTAGTAGTATACAGTGTCTGGAGTCTCTAAATAGCCTCAGAGCCACACCAACCACCAAAAATGGTTAGGCAAAAATTTTGGAGACCTGGTAACTTTTGCTGTTCAGCAGAGCAGTTCTTGGCATGTATGTATTATGTAGACTCAGGTGGTGTCCAAAAATGGCCTAGACTGGAAACTACATGAAAATCTCAGCAGGTCAGATATTCAGCTTTAAAAGTCTGTGAATCAAAGATATCGCGAGTCAATGGTTTTACTCTGTTGCTAGCTCTAGAGTAACAAAGGTGCTAGTTTCCAATACCAGATTTCTTAGGGTTCAAGAGCTACAGGGTGTCACAAAATGCTGACAATTGGATGATTTCTCAAAACAACCCACAATGGACCAACACCAAAGCTGTATATGACTGACAATTACTGCACGGCCATGGATGTGATCAGTTTGTGGCACTGCTGAGGTCCCAGGTTTCACAGAGCTGTGGAACACTAGTAAGGTCACTGACCAATCAAGCACTGGTCATGGTGCAACTGTCAAATCCTGCTGGCTTTAAAAAGCTGAGCTTGAAGTGCTCCAAAATTTCTTGGTAAACGGGTGCAGTGACGTTGGTTTTCAAAAAACACAATGGACCAACACCAGCAGATGACATTGCACCCCAAATCATCACAGACTGTGGAAACTTAACACTGGACTTCATGCAACTTGGGCTATGAACTTCTCCACCCTTCCTCCAGACTCTAGGATCTTGGTTTCCAAATGAAATACAAAACTTGCTCTCATCTGAAAAGAGGACTTTGGACCACTGGGCAACAGTCCAGTTCTTCTTCTCCTGGGCTAAGGAGCCAAATTCCTTGACACGTCTGTGTGTGGTGGCTCTTGATGCCTTGACCCCAGCCTCAGACCATTCCTTGTGACGTTCACCCAAATTCTTGAATCGATTTTGCTTGACAATCCTCATAAGGCTGCGGTTCTCTCGGTTGGTTGTGCATATTTTTCTTCCACACTTTTTCCTTCCATTCAACTTTCTGTTAACATGCTTGGATACAGCACTCTGTGAACAGCCAGCTTCTTTGGCAATGAATGTTTGTGGCTTACCCTCCTCGTGAAGGGTGTCAATGATTGTCTTCTGGACAACTGTCAGATCAACAGTCTTCCCCATGATTGTGTAGCCTAGTGAACCAAACTGAGAGACCATTTTGAAGGCTCGGGAAACCTTTGCAGGTGTTTTGAGTTGATTAGCTGATTGGCATGTCACCACATTCTAATTTGTTGAGATAGTGAATTGGTGGGTTTTTGTTAAATGTGAGCCTAAATCATCACAATTAAAAGAACCAAAGACTTAAACTACTTCAGTCTGTGTGCATTGAATTTATTTAATACACGAGTTTCACAATTTGAGTTGAATTACTGAAATAAATTAACTTTTCCACGACATTCTAATTTATTGAGATGCACCTGTATATAATATGTGACCCTGGCCCACAAAACCAGTCATAAGTCACACGGGTATATTTGTAGCAATAGGCAACAATACATTGTATGGGTCAAAATGATTGATTTTTCTTTTATGCCAAAAATCATTAGGATATTAAATGGTTAGTTCACCCAAAAATTAAAATGATGTCATTAATTACTCACCCTGATGTCGTTCCAAACCCGTAAGACCTCCGTTCATCTTCGGAACACAAATTAAGATATTTTTGTTTGATATATCTACTGTTTCTCTTGTGGATGTGTGTTCACGACAGTACATGACGCAAGCGCTGATCCGTTGAACATTGAACACACAGCGTGATGACGTTGAACACAAGGCATGCAATATATACATATAAATATACACAGTACACAAACACATTATGTAAACACAAAGTATGAATACAAAGCATGGATAAAAAATAAAGGTGAGTTATGATATAATAATAATAATAATTAATTATTATTATTATTATCATCATCATCATTTGTTATTTTATATTCTTATTTCTGTTATGCATTTCAGATTTTATGAAAGCAGATAAAATAAATATATTATGAGTAATATATTTGAGATCTCTTTGGTCATTGTATTGATGATGATGATGATGATGATGATGATTATTATTATTATTAGTTATTTTTTGTTCTCATTTCTGTTATGCATTTCAGATTTTATGAAAGCTGGTGAAGTAATATAATATGAGTAATATATTATGGATATATTTTGGGTCTCTTAAATCATTGTATTGGTGGTGATGAAGATTAATATTAATGCTATTATCCTCATTTCCTCTTCTGTTTTTGCTTGCTTTCAATTTTTTATTTTAGTTTTTTACATTCTGGCTTATGAAGCACTTTGAGCTATCTTTTGCATTTTGAAGGTGCTATACAAATAACATTATTTATATATTTATTATTATTATTATTTCATTATTTGCATTCAGGAACATATTTTCGTGCTGTCTGCTTCCCGTCAGCTGAGAACCACTGGCACCGACTGCTCTTACAACCAGCAATCGTATGATACCCCAGCAGACGTCCTGTAAAGATGGTGTGGGAATGCAGGAGACACGCAGAATGCGATATGTGTATGTGTGTTTGGGGGGAAGGGGTCGTTTGTAATTGCGGTAAACAGGTTACTGAACCAAGGGGCCCCTTCTTTGAATGGTAAATCAGCTTGGCTGTCACGCGATTACAACACAACCGTATGTAGAGTAGACGGGCAGAGAAGATCGAAGCTTCCGCTTTCTTTCTCTTTCCTTTTCTTTATCATTATCTTTCCCTTTCTCTTCATGAATGAGGCCTTTCTCAGGCTGGCACTGGGACACTTGGCTTGCCATAGACTACTAATGTGCTTTGAGTTTCTGGTCGGGCATTAAAGGGACGGCTCAATATGTTCTGAGTCCTGATGACAGGAGGTTGTGGAAACCATCTCTCACCGTATTACACACATCAGTTGATCTGCCAGGGGAAAGTGTTTCTGCTTATCAGGGCTGTAATCGGATATCTGGGCTGTGTGTGTGTGTTTATACTCTTTCTCCTCAGGGTAACGGGGTGTTTTGCAGTCAGGTATGGGTCAGGATGTATTGCTTGATGATTCCTCCTTTATTCTATGCATGTTATTGTTTCCTTCCAGGCCAAATTCCAAAGCTTATACCTGTGTGTTGCAGCGGTTGAGGGTTTGCTGGTAAAAATAACATTGTGCAAGTGGGTTCAGGGATCGAGGCTTACTGGGGTTAAGTGGCTTGGCAGATACGGTTTCCATGAGCGTGAGCTCAAGATTACCTAGAAACGCTCAAATTCCACTTAGATTTTGAAGCATATTAAGTAGCTGTGCTTAGAAACCAATTCAAGGTACATGTAAAGTTACATGTAAAGGGAAAGCTCACCCAAAAAATACAATTAGAAAATTCTGTTATCCTTTACTCTTCCTCATGTCATTCTAAACCTGACTTTTTTCGTCAGTGGAACAAAAGTGACGTGTTTTGAATAATTTTTGAAATTTAAGTTATTATCTGGAAATCTTTCCTTTTGCTGTAACTCTTAAACTTTGTTTGCACTTCCGCATGCATAAACAAACTTGACACAAGGAGACGTGATGTGCCAGGTTTCACTTCAGAGATGCCAAACAACATTGGTTTCTGTGGTCTCATATCCAGCACACACTCATGAGTACTTACAAGATGGTGAAACTGTGAATTATTGTATGACTTTGCTGGCTGACTGTTTATTGTTTTCCTATTACAATCATGGTTAAGTTGAGAGGTTGTGTAATGGTTGTTTGTGTTTTATGTTTAGGTTTATGTATGTATGTAGGTCAAAGCCAAGACAAAAGTGATTTTATATAGGAAAAGCATATTAAATGCAGGTAAAGTGTCTTTTTTTAATGTTTCAGATAACTCTTTTGAAAATGAAATGTCAAAATATGGGTGAAATAATGTTCCATTGTGGTTCCATTATGTAAAACCCCTTTTCATCTTTGACCTAACCCAACTTTTACCATTTCACCATCACTTTTTTATGACATCTCATGAGGCCAAATTGCTTGAATTTTCCAAGTTTGAATGTGTAGATGCACAAATGAGAGTAAACAGAATTCTAAATTTCTAAATTTTGGTTTGTTTCTTACACAAAACTGACTTGGAGACTTGGATTATTAGTTTTATTAACAAATTTTATGGTACTTTTATGTCCATTGCAATGTCCTTGTATGGAAAAAGACCGACTGAACCATTCACTGTGTTTCACAGGGGGGAAAACCATTTGGATATTCATGAGGGTGATTAAATGATGACAGATTGTTTTCAATTATAATTTTGAACCCAATTACAGTTTAGGATGAATGCTAGCAATTGGGGAAGTCATGGCCTAATGGTTAGAGAGTCGGACTCGTAATCCAAAGGTTGTGGGTTCGAATCTCGGGTCCGGCAGGGATTGTTGGTGGGGGAGTGAATAACCAGCGCTCTCTCCTCCTTCAATACCACGACTGAGGTGTCCTTGAGCAAGGCACCGAACCCCCAACTGCTCCCCGGGCGCTGTAACATGGCTGCCCACTGCTCCGGGTGTGTGTTCACTTAGGATGGGTTAAATGCAGAGAATACATTTCACTGCTGGTTATATACTCTCTATATAATCGTGTATGTGACAAATAAAAAAATTCTATTATATATTCTTCTAGCATGTTGAAAATAATAACATCTGTATAAAAATGGCTGTGTATCCATTTTTTATATGGTTGGTTTTGAAAAGTGTTGCAATGCACCTGTTTGCACTGCAATCCTAGTAAGTGGGCATATGCATGTCACCACTGTCTGGACTTCATAATCAAGCACTCTCTCTCTCTCTCTCTCTCTCTCTCTCTCTCTCTCTCTCTCTGTAGGCTGTTTGTCTTTTTCGCTCTCTCTCTCTCTCTCCTTCAACACCTGGATGGACGTGGAGTGTGGGTGTGTTGTGTCAAATATTGGCTGCTGTCGAGCAGTAAATTAAAACAAGGTGCAATTTCCTCCAGTCTAATTAGCAGTAAATTGGCGGTGTCTGTTTAGTCAGTCTGCCCAAGGGTACAGAGAGAGACTGACATGTCATTACATGAGTGAAGGGATACTTGATACTATCACATTAACTTTATTATATGTTTAATTTTTTTCATTACTGTTTACATGAATGTTTATATTTACACGATTTAACATGTTCATTTAGTGCAATTAAGTAATACAAATATAACATGTTAAAAATGAACACATTTATCCATGTGTCCTACTTTATGTTTAGTGATATGGAAAAATCAAACAATGTACTGACCTCTAAAGCCACTTTTTGTAATATCTATGCAGTGTTTGATTTAGATTAAATGGCATTTATTTAGTTAATAATTCAGCATATTATGCCATCAATTCTATTGTTTTAATTGATTGACAACCCTAAACTGTAAAATGTTAGAAGTAAAGCATTCATGAAATGCTATTAATAAAGAGTATGTTTGTGTATATTAATAAGAGCTGTAATTCTGCTCATGCACATGGTCTGGTGGTCTTAGAGTGTGTGTGTGTGTGTGTGTGTGTGTGTGTGTGCTCACATGGTAAAACACTGTGCACTCTGGTCAGGTCCATGAATGGAAATCATCTGTCATGCGTTGAGCTGTAAAAGCTGTGCAATGTTCCCTGACTGTTTTCATTCTAAAAAAAAAAAACAAGAAAGAAAATGGCAAAAGAAAAAGAAAAGAAAATGGCAAAATTGCATCATGGAGCAGATCCCTTCTCTGTCTCTCTCATTTGGGAAGGTGTATGTGTTGGTAGTTGACAATATGTGGTATCAGAAGTGAACTAATTATTTCTTTAAAATTGTGTCAATTTTGTTTACATTTTTAAGAGTTTATCCATCCATCTCTCCATCCTTCTGTTCACTCTTTCCTGTATTTGAGCCCAAAGTCAGTTACTTTCTTCCTTCATCTCTTTCAGCAGCACAATGCTCAGAGGTGATTACTGGACTGCATTGTTGTCCAGGATCTCCTGAAAGAGGAAACGTGAATTCAGCTTTGCATTTACTGTGACCTCGGCCTCACACTCATCACAGTCAGTGTAGAACATGGCTCTGATCAATACAACATCTTATCAATGTCACTGAGACCATGTAAAGATGAAATCACACCAGTGACTGGACAGACACATGAACTGTAGCCTGAACAACAGCAAAGAAGACTTTTAGAAGGGTACATCCTCATATTTTACATACTATTGCTTGAACATTTCATTAATAATTTCAAACTTTTTATTGAAAAATAAATTAGTACTATAGAAGTTGCACTCTAGTTCAGAGAGCTTTCCTTGTGGACATAACCAACCTAAACTGGTTCAGCTGGTGACCATGGCCAACCTGAAGTCTTAATCGATAATGCTAAACTACTGTTTAAATGTTTGGGATCAGTAAGATATTTTTTTAAAATAAGAAATTCATATTTTATAGCAAGGATGCATTAAAAATTACAAAAATTCAATAAAGACATAAGTAGTAATTTTACAAAACATTTTCAAATAAATTATGTTCTTTTGAACTTGCTATAAAAATATGTATCATGGTTTCCACAAAAATATTAAACAGCACAACTGTTTTCAAAATTGATAATACATTTTTCCTGAGCACCAAATTAGCATTAGAATGATTTCAGAACCCAGCAGGCACACAACCTCATGTGACGTTGATATTTGGTTAAATTTTGGTTGCGACGTCGGGTGACCAAAATTCAATGTAAATCCAACGTCTAATGTCAATGTTAAATTGATGTCCAATACCGACGTCAGCTGACTGTGAGATTTGGTTGTTTTTAGGTTGTGTAACCAAAATCCAACGTTAAGTCAACGTCAAATTGACGTCAAATATTGACGTCAAATATTGACGTCAACACGATTTTCATTTTCAACCAAAATGCAACGTCTGTCTGACGTCATGTCCAACGTCAACCTGACGTTACATAGACATCTGGTGCCTGCTGGGAAGGATCATGCAACACTGAAGACTACGTATGCTGTTACGATGCTGGAAAATTCAGCTTTGCATCACAGAAACAAATTACATTTTAAAATATATTCAAATATAAAACAACTATTTTAAATTGTAATAATAATTCACAGTATATATGATTTTACTGTATTTTTAATTGAATAAATGCAGTTTTGGTGAGACTTATATAATACATCATATCAACCCCAAACATTTTTTACAGTTTGTATGTTTTGAGCACTTTTGGTCAAACTTTTTTTTCAGCTGGGAATGTACAATAATTATGTCTGAAATGCACAATACTTACTTTTTTCTCTTTTATTTGTGATAAAATATCTGCAAGATGGCAGCATTCTTTCCTAGACTCTATTTGCCCTAGAAGGTGACATTGTCTACTGTCCTCCTGTTGGGTCCCTGATAAATGGCTGATTATCTGCTGCTCAACCTGCTGTTCATCTCCTTGATGTTTCACCAGTGGAGAGGTTTGTTTCCTTCCATTGATCCTTTTGTGAACAACACACTACACTAGCATTAGCTTTCATTCATTGCAGCCTCAACTCTAGATTTGTCTACAAAGCAATTAAAAGTGTGAAATTCAGTCAATGTATGCCACAGGAGAGAAATTTTCCCAAATACATTGAGCATTGAGCAGTATCTGACTTTTAGTTTCACCATGGGTCACCAAAAAAGCACATTCAGACATTTTACAACAATATCAATCTCTGTCGCTGTGGCTTTTACTCAAATGACTCATTAGGAAATAATTGCTTTGGAACAATACCGGGCCGCATTGACAGCGTTCAGTGATTTATGACGCAAAGAGAAAGCGCGCACAGGTGAAATCAATCTACTGTAACGAGAGAGTCTAGTGGAATCGGTCTCACCGGGCTAAACCCACACAACCTCTCTCAGTCACACTTCTTCTCTGTTAGTGTTTACAGTCCGCCGTTCTTCTGGGTTTATGAAGAGGGCATTCACACCTAATACCGTGTGGCACATGTCTGCAAGCACTTGAGCTTTTCACTTCTGATCAAAGATACCTGAAGTGCTTCTCTCCATTCAGTCTTAATGAGGTTTTAACGGATCCATACCTTCTGCTGCTGCCCACTTGGAGATGGTCTGCATAAATTCTGATGTAAGGTTCTCTTTGAGTTTTAGATGGTGGTGTCATCGAGTAATTTATCCACTTTGAGCTCCATGAGCTTACAATATTTTCAATGGGGTCATTGAGTTTCTGAGAACTGTTGTCCACCATGGAAGTGCTTGAGAAAATGGCTTAATAAGTTATTTTCCCCAGACTTAATTAACGATATAGGAAAATAGAAGAGGTGGTGTGTGGGTGGAAGGTTGCTTTAAGAATTGTTGCAAGAGTGAAGTAACCAGACGTTTGTATTCTTTGGTTTGTGCTCAGCAGGATTAGATGACAATGTTCATTCTGAAGTTTCTTTTTGAACTCGTTTTAAGTGTTTTACCACCTTTGCATAGTGCATTGTTCCTGAGTGGAAGTTGAAAGACTGGATACTTAGTACAGTTAATACAGTAAACCGTACCTTGTGAACACCTCTAGGTACTGCTGGAGAGGTTCACCACACAACTGTGCATTCATTTGTTTTACTGTCACATTTGATCAAAATAATCCATCCTTTCTGAATAAAAGTATTAATTTCTTAAAACAAAAACAATAAATGTTTCTAATAGTTTCAAATATATTTTTTGTAGGTGTATACATTTCTGAGGCTGTGCACATCAGACTGAAAATACGATGGAACATGATGTTCTACGATGTCTTGTACAGAAGTGTTCGACTGAACTCTGTGCTGAACTCTTCAATAAATTACTCTTGGAGGTTTCTGTGACACATGTCAAGTGTGTGGGTGCTGTTATAGGGGAAAATGGAAGCCAGAGGTACAGGCTTTATGGATTTGGTGAAGTTTTTTGTTATGACTACTCTGTGAAGGTGTAACCTTACATGCAGGCCATTCACTTTCTGTCCACCCCCTTTCTCCTCCTTTTTTCAGGCGTTCTCCCTGTATTTTGTTAAATGATCTCAGCTAGCCTTGACAAGCCCTTCCGGAGCCTTTGCATGGCTTAAGACAGTGGTGTCAGGATATCCATAAATCTTGATGCCAGTTTGTGTTGTGTTGAGATGTGGTTGTGATTTTAAGAACATATATATTTTTTTCAATGTTATATTGAGAAAATTGGGGTCCAAACTAAATTGAAAAATTGCACCTCATTAAAAACAAAAAACAAAAACAAACAAAAAAAACACTGTTTGGATGCAGATTTGGAAAGAACATGAGGGTTAATAAATTATGATAAAATGAAATTTTCCTTTAAATAATTAGGATAATAATTATTGTTCATCCAGCAATTAACAATTTTACAGCATTTATCAATCTAGATTAAAGTTGCTTTATATAAAAAACATACATGTTAATTTTTATTTTGTTCTTTCATAATATGTGATAATGTTTAGTCATACAACTTGAAATGTTGAAATATTTAGTTGTTTTTTTTTGGGGGGGGGGTTGTTATTGTTTACAGCTGTGATGGAATTCACAAATGCATGCAAAAATGCTCTTGTGAACTAGTTCAAGAGCAGCTTCTCTGAAGGGCTGGGTATTCATGACTATTTTGGGTTTCGACATCAAGATGGCCCTGCATATGTTGACTGGATGATGGATGGCTTTCAGGGGCTGGTGGTTGCATATGGACAGAAAGCTGAAAGTGCTTATGTATCCAGTTTATATAAGTACAAACTGGAAAATTGCTGGTATTTCTCCTCCCCATACCAAGACCAAGTGTTGGAGAGGGAAATGGGAGGGATGCCAAAGTAGTGTGACTGTTCCAAGACTCTTCGGCAAGAGCTTATATTGTTCCTTCACCAGTGCAATAATACACTATACTGTAGTATACTTGTATTTTTATTCATGTTGTTTAGATTGTGCCATCTAGAAAAACAGTTCTTATCGGTGCAAGAAGTAGAGAGCACTATCTTGACATAATTTGTCACTAATTTGGCCATTCATTATTGTATATAAAATCAGTCAAATATGCTTTTAAAGGCAACTTGAAATGAGTAAAATAGTAATGTTTCTTTTAGCTCCACAGCCTTTCAGTTGAGCTTTGCATAGTTTAAAACATAGACGCTGTTGTGATCCCTTCATCTCCTCAAACTCCCTCACATCCCGTTTTCTGTCTGTCTGTCACCGTATTTCCCTCTCTGTTCTTAAGGATGGCTCGGGCCAGCGCGTATGTATGTGTGTGAAAGTGATTAGAGTCAAGAGTAGTGCTTTAAAGACATGCTTTTGTCTACAGCTGAAAGTCTTGAATGAATTGCTTTAATCCCGCTTAGCAGACCTGAGGCTGTTGGGTAAAATCTTCTTCAAGGCCGTGGCTGCCTTAAGCTACAGGTAGGAGTTTCTCAGTCTCTGGGAATTTGCATCGTAATTGGGTTTAGCTCTCATAAATGAGGTTAATTACAGCGATGTGGATTTCATTTCAGAATCAAGCACATATTTAGGTTTGAGAGAGAGGGTTTGGAAGCACATTGAGTGCACTACTACAAGTTTGCGCCTAAAAAACGAGATGAAGTCTAGCTTATGTTTGCACATGACAGTTCTAGGTAGTTCTATTCTAATTCTAGAATGAGACTGAAAAATGCATTAGTGATAATAAATTTATGCAGGCAGCAAGCGATGCATGTCCCAGAATGTACCTCTTTAGCAGGTAGCTTGAATGCAGAGGGGATGCTACATAATGTAGAGATGAGCCACTGCATTTAATGGCTATGACACCCTTTTGAGCGACCATTAGAGAGTCAATACCACATATTCTGCTTCATGTGTTTCTGTGTGGCTCAGCTAACCAAGAAATTAATACTTTTTTTCAGCAAGGACACATTAAATTGATCAAAAGTGGCAGTAAATACATAAAGGTTTCCACTAAAATATTAAGTGGCACATCTGTTTTCAACATCGATAATAATGAACATTTTTAAGCACCAAATTAGCACATTTGAATGAATTCTAAAGGATCATGTGACTCTGATGACTGGCGTAATTGGCACTAAAAATTCAGCTTTGCATCACAAGAATAAATTACATTTTAAAATATATTAAAAACAGCTATTTTAAATAGTAAAAAATATTACATAATATTTTACTGTATTTTTGATTAAATAAATGCAGCCTTGGTGAACATTAGTGATTTCTTTCAAAAAACATTTTTAAAAATTTTACCGACCCCAAACTTTAAAAGAAATGTGTAAGAGTTATTCAGCACATACATACTAACACACCTACATTTATGTGTAACACGGCGCAAAATGGCCGAAATAAATGTTATCTGATTTGAACCACATGTGCGGCTTCTGTGCAACTTAGCAGCTGTGTTAAAGGTCAGTACTGTGAGGTCCCAGTTTCACCATGTGCCCGATGGCACTTAAGGGAAGGGCAGGCCGACCTCTGCGCGGTGGGAAGGCGAACACATTGCGCAGAGTAATTTATTCATGGCTTTGTGGTTTTTCACGTTATTTTGCCATCCATTTTTTATTGAGAGAGAGAGACACTGACTCACACGGCGTGGTGTTCTTGTCCATTAATACTGCATGCCGGTCTCAGCCAGGATTCTACCATGAAATGTTTATAGAGTAAATAATTGCTCCTGGTTAGGGCACGTTGTCGACACCCAGAAGGCGACGGTCTGTGTTTGGATCACGATGGGACATTCAGAAATTAGGCCACTCCCCTCTACCCCACTTTCTGCCATTTCTCTCTTATAACTACTGCTGTGTACTGTACATGTCCTGCTTTTTTAAATGACAGCATAGTCTGTGAGAGTAGATCAATTCAGATTAACACATTTAATCTGAATTAATTTAATCTGCATTGAAGCCATACATACAGCTAACATACTGAGTATCAAAACGTACCATAATATTACCATGGTTTAGAGATGGTACCTTGGTATACTCGCAACAATTGCAGTTATGTATCAGATGGAGATATTGTACTTTACTATAGTACTGAAAATGGTATGGAATGTACTTTGTATTCAGTATTTAGATCACTTAAAAACGTGCCATGGTACTTAGAATGGTATCACGGCAGTGACATATAGATAGCATGGTAAATTAAATTTCATCCAATGCCATCACTGTACTGTACCATGGTACTGCCAAAGTACATTTTTAAGGGATTATACTCTATAATAATACCATTTTTTTTTTTTTTTTTTTAATGAACATGTCCAGATATATTCCTTACAAACAACGCTGTGGAATTAACTGGGTACAGTGACAATATTCAATGGTAATTCTTAGAAATGTACCATGATATCGAAATTCTTGTCCAAAACCATGATCGTACCATGATACTTTTTGTAAAATCACATTTAACAAAGTTTTTGTACTGTAAGTGATATGACATTTAACATAGTGCCATGGTACTTTTTCTAGGTTTTATGACATTCATAACATGTAAAAAATACCATAATTATACCATGGTAGTTCTTGTAAGTGATATGGCATTTAACAAAGTACCATGCCCAAAATACCCTATTTGTACCATGGTACTTTTTGTAAGTGATACCAGATTTACAATAGTACCAGGTCCAAAATACCATATTACTTTTTGTAAGTGATCTGATATTTACCATAGTATATATGTCCAAAAAAACATAGTAGTACCATGGTACTTTTTGTAAGTGATAATTCAATTCAATTCAAAAGCTTTATTGTCTATCCCCAAAGGGGTAGAAAATTGTCTTTAGACAAAAGGCTCAAACACACAAACAATACAAATAATCATCACAGCAACACATTACATACATCCCCTAAAAAACACACAACCGTATTAATACATAAATTCATTTTACGATCCTATTTAAAATACCAATCGCAGTTGGGATAAAGGTTTTCTTATACTTGGCCCTTTTCACTAAAGGCACTTTATACCGTCTGCCAGAAGGAAGTAACTGGAAAGACCTATACAGAGGATGAGAAGAGTATCCCACAATAACAAAGGCTTTCCTTTTTAATGCCACAGTAAAAAGATCAGAAAGAGGTGTTTGTCTCTCACCAATTATTTTACTCGCCACATTTATAATCCTTAAAAGTTTGTTTTTGCTTTTAACAGAAAGAGAGTTGAACATATAATATTATATAATATTAAAAGTAAGAACAGATTCGATAAGTGATTTATATACAGTGCAACCATCAAAATGTCCTTTTCAATGTTAAAACTCCTCGGTTTTCTCAATAACCCTAAATGTTGATAAGCCTTTTTAAAAACATTATCTGAATGCTTATCAAATGAAAATTGAGAATCAATCTCTGTACCTAAATATTTTAAAGATCCCACCTGTTCAACTTCCTCTCCATTAACTTGTCAGGGTTGGGGTTAAGGGATGAGGCGAGGACTCAGTAGTGCAGAGGAATGGGTCTTTATTATACAAAAATAAAACAAAACAAACAAACTAAAACTACCCCGTAGGGGAAAAACAAGACGGCGGCTTGGCAGGCTTGGCAAGGCTGGACAGGACACGACAAGGCGGACAGGACACGACAAGGCGGACAGGACACGACAAGGCAGACAGGACACGACAAGGCAGACAGGACACGACAGGATACGGGTGATGGAACATCGATGACGAACTGGCACGGGACTGCAAACACAAGGAGATTATAAAGGGAGCAAATGAGGAGGGTAATGAGGTAAACACAGGTGGGGCAAATTAACCAATAATCAGGTAACAAGATGGGTGGGGTCAAGACAATTGACATGAGAGCACATGGCACACAGAAAACTAAGACAAAAGCCATGTGCTCACACAAAACGAAAACACAAGCACATGGCCAGCAAAACAAATCACCAGCCATGTGCAAAACAGGACACGAACACGCAGCTAATGAGAACACTCATAAGCTGCGTGTTCACACAAGACATGACAACATAAAAGCACGCAGCCAATGAAAAACACGAGCTGCGTGCCACACAGTACAAGACATAACATGAATGCACGCAGCCGATAAAAACACGGACTGCGTGCAACACCACACACAACACACGTGGACAAGAGAGCGCGCGGCCGAGCGAACTCGAGCCGCACGCTCACACAGTGAGACAGAACATGGAGCGCGAGTGTCCGAACCCCGACACGAAACCGAAACTCAAGACATGAGTGCCGGGATCCGAACACCACGCCCCAATACAAAACAAGGCACGCAGACAAAAGAGCGCGCGGCTCGAGCACACTCGAAGCCGCGCACTCACATAAACACAGGACATGAAGGGAGCGCCAGGGCTCTGTCACAAAACCATGAATAACCCTAGACCGAAGTGACAGAACCCTGACACTACCCCCCCTCAAAAGGGACGCCACCTGGCGTCCCTAACGAGGAACACCAAAAACAAGACAAGAACATGACTATAGAGGACAGACAAGACAAGAAGTCAAAACAAAGACAAAGAGGGGAGGGAGGGAGGGGAGCCAAGCCAGCCGACAGGACAGCCTAGAAAATAATAAAAGGAACCAGGGAGGGGCGGGAGAGTTGAGCCAGGGAGGCTCAGGCAGTTCAGGAGTCCCGGCAGGGGGCCAGGACGGGGCTGGGGGGACGGACCAGGGAGGCTCCAGCCAAACAAGAACCCTGGAGGATGGCCAGGGCGGGGCTGGAGGAACAACCCAGGCGGGCTCGACAGACCAGACGGGCTCGACAGCATCAGGAGGCCAGGGCGGAGCAGGAGAATCGGGAGGCCATGGCGGATCCGGGGACTTGGGCGGCCATGGCCTATCTCCTTTGGGCGGCCATGGTGGGTCAGGGACCTCCGAGGCCTTGGTTCTGGGCCCGGCCACCCAGGGAGAGGATATATAGCCCCCCCCCCAAATCTTCTTGGGGAAGCTCCCCTCTAGTGGGCATACTGGAGGAGCGGGTTCTTGAGGGTGCTCTGGAGGAGCGGACACTAGGAGGTGCTCTGGAGGAGCGGGCACTAGGGGGCGCTCTGGAGGAGCGGGCACTAGGGGATGCTCTGGAGGAGCGGGCACTAGGGGGCGCTCTGGAGGCGCAGGCACTAGGGGATGCTCTGGAGGAGCGGGCTCTAGGAGGCGCTCTGGAGGCGCAGGCACTAGGGGATGCTCTGGAGGCGCAAGCTCTAGGAGGCGCTCTGGATGAGCGGGTACTAGGAGGCGCTCTGGATGAGCGGGTACTAGGAGGCGCTCTGGAGGTGCAGGCACTAGGGGGCGCTCTTGCAGCGCGGATTCAGGACGGCTGGGCGGAACCAGCGGGACTTTAGGACGGCTGGGCGGAACCAGCGGGACTTCAGGACGGCTGGGCGGAACCAGCGGGACTTCAGGATGGCTGGGCGGAACCAGCGGGACTTCAGGACGGCTGGACGGAACCAGTGGGACTTCAGGACGGCTGGGCGGAACCAGCAGGGGCTCAGGAGAGCTGGACGGAACCAGCTGGGGTTCAGGAGAGCTGGACGGAACCAGCTGGGGCTCAGGAGAGCTGGACGGAACCAGCTGGGGCTCAGGAGAGCTGGACGGAACCAGCTGGGGCTCAGGAGAGCAGGACGGAACCAGCTGGGGCTCAGGAGAGCTGGACGGAACCAGCAGGGTAAGGAGCTTGGGAGGTGCCGGCAGGGCAAGGAGCTTGGGAGGTGCCGGCAGGGCAAGGAACTTGGGAGGTGCCGGCAGGGCAAGGAGCTTGGGAGGTGCCGGCAGGGCAAGGAGCTTGGGAGGTGCCGGCAGGGCAAGGAGCTTGGGAGGTGCCGGCAGGGCAAGGAGCTTGGGAGGCGCTGGCAGGGCAAGGAGCTTGAGCGGCGCCGGCAGGGCGAGGAGCTTGGGTGGCGCCGGCAGGGCGAGGAGCTTGGGCGGCTTTGGAGCGGCCTCCTGGCCAGCAGTGAGCTCCTGGATGACCTCCCGGCCTTGTGGGACGGAGGAAGCCTTCTTCCTCCTCCTCCTCCGTTTCTGTGAACGGGAAGCTGCGGCATCGTCAGCCTCCACTGGGGGCGCAGCGGCATCGTCGGCCGCCACAGGGGGCGCAGCGGCATCGTCGGCCGCCACAGGGGGCGCAGCGGCATCGTCGGCCGCCACAGGGGGCGCAGCGGCATCGTCGGCCGCCACAGGGGGCGCAGCGGCATCGTCGGCCGCCACAGGGGGCGCAGCGGCATCGTCGGCCGCCACAGGGGGCGCAGCGGCATCGTCGGCCGCCAAAGGGGGCGCAGCGGCATCGTCGGCTGCCACAGGGGGCGCAGCGGCATCGTCGGCCGCCAAAGGGGGCGCAGCGGCATCGTCGGCCGCCACAGGGGGCGCAGCGGCATCGTCGGCCGCCACAGGGGGCGCAGCGGCATCGTCGGCCGCCACAGGGGGCGCAGCGGCATCGTCGGCCGCCAAAGGGGGCGCAGCGGCATCGTCGGCCGCCAAAGGGGGCGCAGCGGCATCGTCGGCCGCCACAGGGGGCGCAGCGGCATCGTCGGCCGCCTCTGGGCAGGGAGCTGCAGCGGGCCCATTCTTCCTCCTCCTCCGTCTCCGAGAGCCTGGTGGTGGCATTACAGCCTCTGGGGGAGCTGCAGCTTCATTAGCCGACTCTGAGGGTGCAGCTGAAAAGAGTGAGGCGGGGCCATTCTTCCTCCTCCGTCTCCGTGTGCGGGTCACTGGAGGACTGGGGTTGGGACTGGGGTAGTGTACCAGAGGGGGCTCTTCAAGGTCCAGAGAATCAGGCCCGCCATGATGGTAAATCTGGTACACAAATTCCCAGAACGTCTGTTTCCCCAGCCTCCCCATCTCCCAGAGACTGAGGGGCTCGTCGAGGCAGCTGTTGAACACCTCTTTGAGCTCGTTGTTGTCCCGATAGTCCAGATCATCAATCACAGCAAGGAAATCATGGGCGAAGTCCCTGATGTCAGTCCCCCTCTGACATAGGGATACCTGCTGGATGATCCGGACCATCTGATCTTTCACCGAGCCCCAGGGGCTGGGAGATGGGAAGAGGAAGATACCCATTCTCTGCTGAGTCCTCTTCTGGCCAGTTCGTACTGTCAGGGTTGGGGTTAAGGGATGAGGCGAGGACTCAGTAGTTCAGAGGAATGGGTCTTTATTATACAAAAATAAAACAAAACAAACAAACTAAAACTACCCCGTAGGGGAAAAACAAGACGGCGGCTTGGCAGGCTTGGCAAGGCTGGACAGGACACGACAAGGCGGACAGGACACGACAAGGCGGACAGGACACGACAGGATACGGGTGATGGAACATCGATGACGAACTGGCACGGGACTGCAAACACAAGGAGATTATAAAGGGAGCAAATGAGGAGGGTAATGAGGTAAACACAGGTGGGGCAAATTAACCAATAATCAGGTAACAAGATGGGTGGGGTCAAGACAATTGACATGAGAGCACATGGCACACAGAAAACTAAGACAAAAGCCATGTGCTCACACAAAACGAAAACACAAGCACATGGCCAGCAAAACAAATCACCAGCCATGTGCAAAACAGGACACGAACACGCAGCTAATGAGAACACTCATAAGCTGCGTGTTCACACAAGACATGACAACATAAAAGCACGCAGCCAATGAAAAACACGAGCTGCGTGCCACACAGTACAAGACATAACATGAATGCACGCAGCCGATAAAAACACGGACTGCGTGCAACACCACACACAACACACGTGGACAAGAGAGCGCGCGGCCGAGCGAACTCGAGCCGCACGCTCACACAGTGAGACAGAACATGGAGCGCGAGTGTCCGAACCCCGACACGAAACCGAAACTCAAGACATGAGTGCCGGGATCCGAACACCACGCCCCAATACAAAACAAGGCACGCAGACAAAAGAGCGCGCGGCTCGAGCACACTCGAAGCCGCGCACTCACATAAACACAGGACATGAAGGGAGCGCCAGGGCTCTGTCACAAAACCATGAATAACCCTAGACCGAAGTGACAGAACCCTGACATAACTAACAAAGGTTCACAAAGTGCTAGTACACTGTTAGCCCCACAACACATTTCTTTGGTTTTACTAATATTAAGCCTTTAATCCTTTACACGTCCCACCAGTGCCATACCATCTGGATATTTTATAAGCGTCAAATCATTATCACAAGTCATTTCGTTTAAATAAATAGAAAATAAAATTGGTGATAAAACACACCCCTGTGGAAGGCCCGTGTTTAAAACCACAGTTGCTGTTGTACCGTGGTATTTTTTTGTAAGTGATCTGACATTTACCATAGTACCATGTCCAAAAAACATAGTAGCACCATGGTAGTTTTGTAAGTGGTATCACATTTACCGTAGTACAATGGTACTTTTCTGTAAGTGATATTATATTTACCATAGTACCTTGTCCAAAATATCATAGTGGTACCATAGTACTTTTTGTAAGTGATATCACAATTACAATAGTACCATGTCCAAAAACAAAAACAAAAAACAACAACAACAAAAACACAGTAGCACCATGGTACTTTTTGTAAGTGGTATCACTTTTACCGTAGTACCATGGTACTTTTACCATAGCACCAGGACCAAAATACTACTGTATGTTAGTACCATGATTCTTTCTGTAAGTGATATCACATTTACCATAGTACCATGTTCAAAAAAACATAGTAGCACCATGGTACATTTTGTAAGTGGTATCACATTTACCGTAGTACAATGGTACTTTTTGTAAGTGATATCACATTTACCATAGTAAAAGTACCAAAATACCATATTAGAACCATGATATTTTTTGTAAGTGATATCAGATTTACCATAGTACCATGGTACTTTTTGTAAGTGATCTGACATTTACCATAGTACCATGATACCTTTTGGAAGGGTTCTGACATTTACCATAGTAGAATATCCAAAAAAAAACATAGTAGCAACATGGTATTTTGTAAGTTGTATCACATTTACCATAGTACATTGGTATTTTTTGTAAGCGATGTCACATTTACCATAGTACCATAGTACTTTTTGTAAGTGATATCACATTTACCATAAAACCCTAAGAGGTTGATCGACTTTCCTCAACCGCTGCTTGATTTTCATTGGCAGCTGGATTCCCTCAGTCTGATAAAACAGTGTTTGTGGAAAGTCATTGTGTCATCTTACATTATCATAACAGGTAAACCACAATTCCTCACTTCTTTCATCACGACTCACGCTGCCTCCCTAAGCATCTTCTAACACCTGTCACACAGTCCCACAGTCCCGGGACAGACTCTGCGTGGGCTTTTGGACAAATGGCTGAGCTAAACAGCCTCATTTATGGGATTACTTTCCCAGAGTGTTTGAACAGATGAGGACTCGAATGCTCCACCCAAGCGGTCAGTAGTGGGTGGAGGTCGAGAGGGGGCCAGGAAGGGTGGATGGAGTCTGAAAGGGTTTAAAGAGGGTGATGGGGGTCTGGAAGAGGTGTGGGCATCAGAGTGGGTGTGGGCATGTCTTTATGTCTGTGGTGCTGTATGTTCTGTGTGGGCCGATGGGAGGGTTTGTATTGTATTAAGTGCTGAGTGGGATCTTCATGTTTCCTGTGGTTTCACTGTTAATAGATCCTTAAAAGTGCAAAATCACCCTGTGAGATAAGCGTTTCTTGAAATGTTAGTTTCAAACTTGAACTGGTCTGAATGACTCAGAACATTTTTAAATAGTTAATTATCAACTTTTAGTCAAAAATCTTTAAGGAATGCTAATGGAATTTCTAGCATAATTTGGAGGCTGTCCAAAGAGGATCATATACAAATCCACTAAGAATCAAATAAGATCCGGCTGGATAAACTGAAAATGCCAGTTTCAGTTTATTTTTTCAGTTCATCCAGTTGGATCTTAGCGGATTCTTGTTTGACCTCTTCATTATTGGGCCCAAATGGTTATAGTCATTTTATTAGTATTCCTTATCTGTTGATACGTGTTCACTGCAAATGTGTTTGTTTTGCTAATTTTCAGCTTTGAAATAGTGTAAAATTAAGTATTATTGCTAATCTCAGAATCAGATATTGTTACATTGTTTGAAGTTAAATATGTTAAAATAAAAAAATAAAAAAGTTGGATTGGTATGATTTTTTTATTTTTATATAATATAATATAATATCACATAATGTCATATAATTACTTGATAATTTAAAATTTTCTATTTGAATATATTTTAAAATGTAATTTATTAATATTCTGTGATGGCAAATCTGAATTTTCAGCATCATTTCTCTAATCATTACACAGTCTCTTCAGTGTCACATGATCCTTCAGGAATCATTCTAATATGCTGATTTGGTGATAAAAAAGCATTTATTATTATTATCAATGCTGAAAACAGTTGTGCTGCTTATTTTTTTGTAAACCACAATGTTTTTTTTAGGATTATTTGATGAACAGAAAGTTTAAAAGAACATAATTGATTTGAAATTAAAAAAAAAAATGTAGAAATGTACCTGTGAAAGTCTTTAACATTACTCACTTTTAAAAAAAGAATAAATTAAGAATAAATGGCTTTATGAATTTGTTCATAGTCCATGATATGGACCTTGAAAATCTCCATACATGGATTGGGAGGGTATACAGAATCAGGCTGGGTTACTTCACAAAGACAATAAGCAATAGCCAAACGATCTTCCAGATGAAGGGTTTTCTTCCAGCCTGAATATACAAACTCTCAGGAGCTTCAGTTTTCATATCACTGAGTGTGTTTGAAAGAGAATTAGTTCTGGATCTTCCACGCTTCTCCAAAGGGCTTTATTTATTTCTGCCTGTTAGCACAGATTCTTGAGCAATAACACAAACTTTCCTATTTGGTCTATGTTGTGTCAATATGGGAGCCTATGCAGTTTATAGGCTTGTAATATTAAAAAGTTCAAATTGGAAAGTTGGTGTTTAATGTAAAATCAGGTTTGCGAACCACTGAGATGAACTCAGATGAGATGAAAAAATATAATATATGATTTATGTTTTGACACAAACTCATACTCTGACACTTTTATATGTACAAATGCTGCTCTTTTACACTGGAGCAGTGTTTCTGGGACACGAGAGGAGGAAATGTTCAATGAAAGTCCCTTGTTTGTCTTGAATTACTTGCATACATGTTTGCTTTCCGCAGACGTTCATTCTTAGCATCTGATATTAAAATTATGTACCTCAGGCCCTTGGTCATCTGATTCCAATGTGAGATTTGCTAGACCGGAACGCTGTATGACGCCACGCTGGCCTTGTGTGAGTGAGTGGCATTGAATTGAGTTGTGTAATAGTTGGACCCTGGAGTCATGCAGGAATATGCTTCAGCGGATTCTTTTTTTTCTAAGCAGCACTGTCAGTGAGACTCACGGGATAGATGATTGAAGCAGAGAAAAAAAACAAGATGGGATAGAAAAGAATATACAGTTTCTGCCAGGCCCACATGGAGTCTGGCAGATTTCTGTAGAATTGGAACGCTGGATGTTTTACACATAATCCAATCCTTGAATGTTTGTCTGGTAAATATTTCAGCTAATTTGATGTGCTTTTCAACTATTTCTTAGACATTTTACAACAGTTTAGGTCTATTCATTGAGTTCAGTAGTAGAATCTGATGTGTTTATTTAGGTGTGAAGTTCAATTGCTTGAGTTTGTGTTTCTCACTGGAAGCAGACATCAATTAGATGGGAAATCAGTGGGGAGCTCACTGTAGTAGGAGGCAACTTTAATGAAAATTGAACACCACTTGAACTAACTTGGCAGACTGCCGCTCTCGCTCTGCATGCCGGCCTCATTATTTACCCATTAACAGACTCTCTGTCCAAACCTTTATATAGCAGGCAAACACTTGCTACTTTATCATGACTCCACATCAACTTGAATAAACAGAGTTCAGTCTCCTCAGCCTAATCTTACAGCTGGCATTTCTCATTATGAGAAACCAATGCTTAAATTCACACAGTAAGCAAAAATTGTGTTGTCTATAAGCAAAAAGTTAGGACTGACTCCTGCCAAGATTCTAAAACCCATTTTGTTAATGTCTAGAAAATTCAAGCTTTTCTTCTTCAAGTTTTTCTTCATTTAGTAGTGATTCCAGCACTACAACCAGTCAAACTTTGAAATTAAGATTTTTATAATGTTTTTGCAAGAAGTCTCTTATGCTCACAAAGACTGCATTTATTTGATCACAAATACAGTAAAATATACTGTCATTTTGTGAAATATTGCCATGTCTAAAAATAACTGTTTTCTGTATTATTATATTTATATTTTAACATGAAATATTTATAGAGCAAAATCAGCACATTAGAATGATTTCTGAAGGATCATGTGACACTGAAGACTGAAGGAACGGCTGCTGAAAATTCAGCTTTGAATAAATTACACTTTAAAATATAGTAGTCAACATTTGAAGTGGATCAAAAACATTTTTATAGGTTTTATAGGACAACTTTGATGAAAGGTTTTGATCCACTTCAAATGTTGACTAGTGTATATTAAAATGGCCAACAGTTATTTTAAATTGTAATACTATTTCACAATATTGCTGTTTTTATTGTATTTTTGATCAAATAAATGCATTTATTAATGTTTTTTAGGCTTATACTCCTGCTTTATATAATTTACTGAGAAAGTAATTATATCATACCATGTGAGATATTCCCAGTATTATCTGTCTCTTTTTTTCTCTCTCATATTGCTTCTGTTGCTGAGAGCTTTGGACAGTCCTGTCAGTCGCAAGCTCATTTGTCAAAACCTATTAAATCCCAATTACTGAAGTATTCATGCTCTGTGTGGTTTGTGCCAAACAGAAATATGAAGTGAAGTCTGGTGGCCTGTAGTTCAACATTATCATGTTACAATAGGCAGCATCACGGCTTTGAGGATATTAAAAAGAGATCAGACTGAAAGCACTGGAATCATTCATAGACTGCTCCATTGTCTTCTAGAAGTGTTGGTATGTTCTGTGGGGGAGGGATCACAGATAATGAGGTCAATGGATTTGGGGTGGAGTGGGCGGAGTCACAGAAACTGGTGTCAATCAAATATGCACAGAAAAATCTTAACTGGTTTAGCTCTGTAGTTATACTTAAAGGGACAAATTAAAATGTTGTCATTATTTGCTTACGCCTCATGCCATCCTTTGAATATGTTATTTTATTTATTCTGCGAAATATGAAATAAGAGCCACTCTTTTACACAGGAAATAATGTGAATTTATATTTATATATGTATTTTTATTTTTATATATTAATACTACCATTCAAATGTTTCTTATGCTCCCCAAGGCTGCATTTATTCAGTAAAAACAGCAATATTGTGAAATATTTTTTATAAAACTAAAAAAAAACAGTTTTCTATTACTTTTTAAAAAGTAGTTTATTCTTAGCTGAATTTTCAGCATCATTACTCCAGTCTTCAGTGTCACATAATCCTTCAGAAATCTTTATAATATGCTAAATTGTGCTCAACAAACATTTCTTATTATTAGCAATCTTGAAAACAGTTGTGCTGCTTAATATTTTTGTGGAAACCATGATGCATTTTTTTCAGGATTCTTTCATGAATAGAACAGCATTTATTTGAAATAAATCTTTAGCAACATTATAAATGTCTTATTTACTGTCACTGTTGATCAATTTAATGGATCCTTGTTAAATAAAATTCTAATTTAAAAAACAAACAAAAAATTAGCTTGACGTGATTGCACCATGTCAATTACAATTTATGAGCTCCATTAGAAGAGAAGATTATCAGTAAATAACAGTTTAAAATTCAGTCTGTTCTTCACACAAATAAAGCACACAAGTTTGATGGACCAGTTTTATGATACATTTGTATCTTGACAGTGTAAATAACTGATATGCGATATGAAAATGAGTAAATGATTAACTATCCCTTTAACTTTATAAGTGCCCTGACCAGCCTTTCTTTAAACATGGAATATCATCCTTCCTGCCACACGCCTTCACCTCACACGGGGAGACGTGCTAAAAATAAACGTCTGGTGTGAGGGTGGAGTTTGACGAGTGTTTTCAGACTCCTGGGCGGCAGAGAACAGTGTGAGACACGGACAGGAAGGGACAACTTCCTAATGTCCCGAGTAGGACATAAAGTCTGTTCTTACGTTAGATATAGAGCAAAATAAACATTGGGAAACCAGTACACTGAGGTTAGGAAATATCTACCACACCACACCACACATGCCCTCCAATGATTCTTGTAGAGTGAGTGCAACTTTGACAGTGTGTGGGATGTGGAAGTAGGAAAAAAGTCTACCTAGAGGATCTTCTGCTGGAAGCACAGCCCTCCCCTTTCCTCATTCTCTCTCTCTCTCTCTCTCTCTCTCTACTCACAGTCTTTCTCAGCTGGCTCCGCTCTCTCTCAGTCTTGCGCTGTGAGCGTGTATGCACTGAGCTTTTGCAGAGAGAGAGAGAGAGAAGTGCCTAGGGCTTCACCGAGCTTTACTTGAGTTTAGTCTCAACCGTGTTACTATTTAAAACAGTCAGAGAGGAAGAGCGCACAACATCTAGGAGATAAACAACCACAGGAACACACTTTAAAGTGAGACAGTGAGTGGTGTGGACACTCGTGGTCCTCTCCTGAGGCTGTGACTGCTTCACCAGGAGAGATGTGATCGTTGTGTGACTTATTTAACACACAGACACACCTGCTCCATCCTCAGGTGGCGTTCCGAAGGACTGGATTGCTGAACGAAACCGTGTTTACCAGAGGCCAGTGGACTGCACACAGGCAAGGGTGAAAATGGACTACCTGTGGGGGATTGTACTGCTGCTGTGGACGCTCGGCGCGCCGGAGAGAGGAGCCGACGCTCAGAGGAGCAAGAACAACGTACCCCGGCTCAAACTCTCGTATAAAGGTCAGTCACCTTCTGATTCGGCTGCTGATGGGGATTCTGGGAAAGGGGGAAATCAGAAAATGATTGAGGAAGCTTAGAAGGGAAGATGTTAAAGTTTCTTGAAGCTTTCTTGTCTGGAGTTGGCATACGGGTCTGGTTGCTTCTCGGGGATATTGCATTGATATGATTCACGTGGTTTAATTATGCATGGTTGGTAATTTTGAAAGATGTTTCTGAAAGGGGAGCTGGACTTCATATTGATATTCATGGACACATGAATATTTGCGTTCATTATTCATAACTAAAATATTAGAGTGGTGATATTGTGTTGTGTTGGCCAGTGCTGAGGGGTGAAATTATAGATCAAAAATTTGATTTTTACCAGTAGTGCAACCACACTGAAAAAGTTGGTGTAGGATTTAACAGTTTTCACTGAGAAATTGCAAGTAAATTACACAAATAATTACAAAGTAACACACTGAAATTAATGTGAAATTTTGAAGTAGAAAGCAGAAATACTATTTTCTTGTAAAACATTCCAGTAATCTTTTTTTCTGTTAAGTGTTAATCTTTAGATTTGATCAACAATGCATTTTTCTCTCTTTTTTCTTAATTTTTAATATCTAACCTTAAAAAAGTAAATCTGCACAATTATTTAAGGCACTATCTATATACATCTCTACCTTATCTGACCCTAAATATTATTTTTGGTTGGATAACCTGTTATGGTTGATTCAGTAATATTAAAAATTACATTTGACTTGGAAAAAAAAACCAGTTATTTTAAAAGACTGAAGCATTTTGTACAGTTTACAGTATTACGTTTGAAGGAAGCATTTAGGTTTAATTCTACAAGATACAGTATTATGTATCACACAATATTGGGTAATTAGTTCAGTTTCATGCACAGATTAATTCAGGCATGTGTTGTTAAGTTGGTGCATTCACAGAGCCTGTGGGCTGAATGTGTGTGTCTGGATGCACAGGTGGGAATGTTTAAACCTCTGGCATTCATTGTTTCCCTGAAACACCTACACGTACAGTTCAAATGCCAAAAATACAGACTAAACTCTGTTTTTAATTTACATCCTGTACATTTTGAGTCTAACTTAATATCAGTCAATCATAAATGATCTATCCCGGTGCATGGTTTTGCTTCAGAATGCAACACAGTACAATAATTGTTTTAAATTCATACATTATTTTCACCTTGCAGAGATTTATTCGTTTTTTGTTTGTTGTTTAATATGAGATCATGTCATTCAGATTGTCTTTGTTGGCATCTGCTAATTTGATTAGCATCTGCCAAGTTATACCAGAGTTGTACCATAAATAGGAAATGTGGAAAAGCCTATTTATTTTGCTGTAATAACTATGTATGATGTTAGATTTTATTAAGCATTGTTTGAAATTATCAGAACAGACTTGCCCATTTTTGGGTCGCGACCCACTGCTCGAGAACCACTGATCTATTTTATTCTTCTCTGCATGTACTTTCCTCCACTTTTGTTGCTCAGCTAGAGTAAATTGTTTATAAGATTCCCAGTGTTTTGAGAGAGTGTGTTATGATAATTGCAGACTGTATAACGCAAGGTGGCTGTTTTTAACGGTGCGGTTTTGTTAAAACATTACAACTCTTCACATCCGATTGGCGTTCGTGATGAAGTGAACTGTCAGGAGTGAATTCACAGTACGAGTGTTTAAATGCAAGAGCTCGTTCCTCCCTCCCTCTGTAATTAGAAAGAGACACAGAGAGAGAGGTTTAACAGTCAGGGCAGATGGCTGTATAAAAGTGAGCCATTTCTCTCTTTGCCAGCTTTCTAATTGCACTGACAGCTTCTCATTAGCTGGCTGGTGGAAGCTGAGCTCTATATGAACCGCGGTGTGTGACTGTCAGGCGACAGACGTGCTCGATCCAGCACACACGCATG
>CM049846.1:6386012-6468180 GCA_027422415.1 Schizothorax lantsangensis
GGACATGCATGCAGCGATGAATGGAAAAAGGTGAGCGTGGACAGCGCTCATGTTTCGTCTGCCACACACACACACACACACACACACACACACACACACACACACACACACACACACACACACACACACACACACGTGCCCTGCAGAGCAGAGAGCACAGGCAGTATGTAGGGTAGAGAAGTTTATTTTTATCAGCCTCAGATGGGACTGTTCCTCTGCCTCCACCTGCCCTCCCCTCCTCGCTTGTATTCTCAGATGTTTTTCCACAACAATAGATGGAGGGAAAGAGACAGAGAGACGGTCTCCGTGGTTTGAACTAGCTCTTCTCCTCTTTAAACCAGCGAGGTTCAGATTAGCAGCATGTCTAAAGCCACTTCCTCCTGAGTGACTGTGTGCTGTTACTGTAGATTACCCACAATGCCAGGCAGGGGCACCGTATGTTCTGGAATCTGACACAGAACGTGACCCGTTTTTGTCCTGACGCAGCTAAACCATGATACACTACTGTTTCAGGTTTTTTTTTTTTTTAAGAAGTCTCTTATTAAGTTGATTGTGCTCACCAAAGCTGCATTTATTTGATCTAAAATACATAAAAAAATGTAATATTGTAGAATATTATTACAATTAAAATTTTAAATAGCTGCTTTCTATTTTAATATCTTTTAAAATGTAATTTATTCCTGTGATGACAAAGCTGAATTTTCATTGTCACATGATCATTTAGAAATCATTCTAATATGTTGATTTGCTGCTCAAGAAACATTTTTAATTATTATCGATGTTGAAAACAGTTGTGCTGCTTAATATTTTAGTTTGATAAAATTTTCAGGATTTTTTGATGAATAGAAAGTTTCCTTTGAAATCTTTTGTAGCATTATAAGTGTCTTTACTGTCAATTTTAATAAAGTTAATGCAACTTTACTAAATAAAAGCATTAATTGGTTAATAAAAACCTTATTAACTGACCACAAACCTTTGAAAGAGTGTATATAAAGCATAAAGATAACATTTATGCTTTTTTGTATTTTTATTTTGTCTGGTGGAGTCAGCATGTTGTCGTTTAGCAAGTGCCGTGTTCTCTTTACTACTACAACTGGTCTCTTTTCCAATATGTTGAAAGATAATCATCTCAGTTTGGTGACTTGTGTAACAAAAATGATCTCTTTCCAAATCACAGCAATTTCCAATAATACATCTGCAGATTTCTTTATAGACTTTGTAGACAAACCTACACTCAGTAGTTCACAAATTCACCCTGGAACTGAAATGTGTTTCTAATTAGTTTTTTGATGCTAGTGATTTCAGTGATTGATTGCTAAAGTTTTACATTTGATCCTCACAATCTTAAATATTTAGTTACATTCTTGTACACTGTAAAAAATGACCGTGATTTTAACGGTAAAAAAACTGTGAAAATGCTACAGTAAAAACCTGTTAAATGGTTAATGGTAACTTCCTGTGAAATTTACAGGGAAAAACCGTAAACAGACGTTCCCAGAATTCCCTGCGTTGCATTTCAAATTTAGTTTGAATTTGATGTTTTTTCTTTTTCTTTCTTCTTAGTTTTTTTTCATATCAGTTATGTTTATTAGGGTTGTATGTTACATCTGATGTTGTTAAATTAATGTTTATTGCATATTTCAGTTTAATGAGTCTCACCATGATGGTGTTTATTGCTTGTGTGAATGACACTGTGCACCTTCTATATATGTTATTATTTAAAAGCTGCTTGTGATAGGCTTTGGTTCAGCATGTGACTTTCTCATCACCTCCTGCTTTTGGTGGTTATCAGTGTATTACAAAGGTACAGATTTCAGTACTTCAATAGGTTGGTATATTAACATTATATCAGTTAATGAAAGTACGGTATTTAACAGTAAATTTAAGTTAAAACGGTAAAACCTAAAATTTTGTTACCATATTTTTTACGGTAGAAGTCCGGCAACCACAGCTGCCAGTTTTTACCGTAAATTTTACATAATTTTTTTTTACAGTGTAGATTGAACTTTAAACCCATTTGGTGTTCCTTGTCTTTGTCTTTGCAATTCAAATCCTTCATTCTGAGAACCTGTTCCTCAGGGTGTTCTCAGGTAATCTTTAATAGATAAATAACTCTGGGCTATATGATAATTACAGCTCATGCACTATTGATTCACACAGCAACTGTCGCTATAATTGAATTCTAAGTGAAACCTGCCAAGAGCAGTCACTTTTTGAGTCTTTATAAAGTTATGTGGCTGTGTGTAATGGATTCTACTGATTTAAAAAAGCACTTTTTTACTGTTTTACTAGGCAGTTAGATCATAAATCTCATATTCACATTTTACACAAGATCAGGTTTATTGCTCCAGGTTGAAAACGTAATGTTCTCAGAAGGTATTTTATTAAACCCAATTAAATGCACTTCCCACACCTCAGTCTGATCACACACTCAAAGACATGCACAATGAGCAGAATGATGTACTAATTGCATGAGGTTCTATCTGTGGTATCTGATTTATGAGTTTGGAATGTCCTGGCAACCGTCTGGATCATAACAGAGGCGTTAAAAAATCTAAACATTACATCATGCTTTGTATACAAATTTAACAGAGAAAAACTTGATGACTGATGTGTTTAGATTATGACACAATTACAACAAAGTCCCAATGTTTTAGAACATTCACACATTTGTACATACTGTACACAGACTATTTGTTCAAATGCAATGCTTTTCAAAATTTGACAGTAATCAAGTGCAATTAATTTCCTCTCTAAAGTGAGTGTTTGTGATTGTTGATGGAGTCACTTTGCAGTTTAAGAGAGTGTTTGTGTGTTTGACTGCTGTATATGTGTGAATATTTTAATCAGACCTCTTCTCAGCACAAGTGCATTACACAAGCAGACCCTTGACAATCCGATGAGACGCCTGTGTCAGTTGATGTTACACACTCATGCAAAACCACCAAATGCACATAGTCACATGTTTACACCATCAGAAGCAGAAGTGAGCATAAAGCACATCAAAAAGAGAAAAGAGAGAGTATGACAGCAACAATTACATAATTCAACAGATGTTTCTATGACATAGAGGAAACGCTCATTGCACTTTGTACCATTCATTTCCTCACAGTAACAGAAATATCCTGTGAAATATACGTAAAACACTCCACAAAAGTCCTATACACTGTTGACATTACAAAATGCATTGTTTGATAGGCTGTTATGTTCAATGATTTTGAAATAAAATAATGAATATATTGACTTAAAACAAGCAAATATTGTACAATATAAATATATTATATACATATTTTGGTAGCACTTTACTTAAAGCCTTTATCTATAATGCGTTATAAACGTAGGTTTAATGCATCAATTATGCCTTGTAGTGCACCTTACAATGCATTGTACAATCTCATGAATAATTGTAACCACAGTTTATACATTATAGCACTTATCAATTAATTGTACACACTGCATTTTAAATTCTGTTATAATTATTTACAACAAGATATAATGTATTACAACGCACATTATGAATAATTATAATGCATTAGACCCTTTAACAACCCTTTATAATGCACTAATTTTGTTTACAGTTTTGCTTATTTGCCAAGGCTTTCAGTTGTGAATAATAGTGCTCTGTTTTACACATTTTACCATGTTTAAACCAATTCCACAGATTGTTCCCCATAGTGAGTACAGATATAGTGAAAAACGTCCTAATTTTTCGTGAGATTTTGGCTGAAATTAATGGATTATAGTTTTCTGAACATTTTTTATTTGAACAGACACAGTTTTGTCTTCGAAAAAGTCTGTGTGTTCGTGAGCGTTCACAATAAGTGATGGTGAGATGAATTCCATGGTGTTTCGAGTGTGTCTGAGTGTATAAAAGGCATTCTGAGTGTTTTTTAGTCATGGTGCCAAATAGAAACACCACAGCCACTCCAAACCCAAGTGAGAGATTCACTCTCGTTCTCTCTTTCTCCTCTTCTCTAACTGACCTCTTTTAAGTCATCTCAACCTTAGTCTTAACCTTTCTTCATTCTGGTCTTCTCTTCTCCTCTGTGGCACTCCACAGGTTTTGTCTTTCCTTTCTCACACTTTCCTCTTTCACTCTTTCCTCTCGCCTGTTCTTCCTCTTTTTCCCCTTAGGCCCTTTGAAAACCCGTTCTGACATAGAAATACAGTATAAGTGTGTGAGTGTGTAGTTATGAAGATTTACTTGATGCAAAATTGCTTTAAAACGTTAAGTATAAAGTATCCCTTAATTTTATTCTTTCATTCACTTGTTTGTGTGTGTGTGTTTGTGTATAACATGCTTTTTATTAATCAATTAAGTAATTTGCCATTTTTGGTAGGCAAGCAATAGGCTTAAAAAATTTTTTTGGATCCTAAAAGTAATGTGGATGATTCTATCCCACACTGTGTGTGTGTGTTTCATCTGCTGCCCTTTTTGCCTTAACCTAATACAACTTAAAACGCACACACACACACTCATAGGTTACAATAATTGTCCAAACACTTCCATATTTCTCAGCTGCTATTAATGTCCCTCTGGAGAGCAATTTAAGTGTGACGGCAGGGAAAATCTTACTTCCCTTAAGAACAAATGCTGTAATTACAGCTTGCTGGTCCTGTCGCACATTTTCTGTTTTCTTTAACGTGGCGTTACACCACACACCAACTAACAGAACAAACTTAAGAGTTATATATAATGATAGACAAAGACCCACAGTTATGTATGCGTGTTGACTGCTAGATGCTGACTCTGACAAAGCTTTAGATTTTTTTTTGTCTTAGTGACTTTAACAGATTCTGCCGTCTTTTACCCACCCTCATACATGTTCCAGACCTGTATGACTTACTTTATTGCAAAGAATATCAGTTAAGAGATGTAAACTCTCGGAAAAAAAAGGTACCAGAGCTGTGACTGGGGCTGTACCATTTCAACAGGCACGAATTTGAGCCATCTGAGTACTAATATGCACTTTTAAGCTACTAACATGCACTTTTTTGGAGTAAATAAGGTACAAAGGTGTACCTTTAGAAGGGTACTGCCCAAGTGACAGCTTTTGTACCTTTTTTCTGAGAGTATATTAAAGATGTAAGGCATCCTGTTCAAAGTGTTTTTCCATACAGCGAATGCATGACAAGTCCTCCAAAAAGGACGTGATAGCCAAAAAATAAATATTCCATACAACTCATGCACTTTATTCTCAGTCGTCTGAAGCAATATGACAGGTTTGTTTGAGGGACAAACCAAAATTGTCGGTCATTATTCACTGAAAATCCACTGTAGTCTTCAGATATCATCTCTGCATGCACATTTTCAAATTTGAATGTCAAGATAACTCAAATTCTAGTCTGTTCCTCACAGAAAGCTACATGTCTTCTGAAGACTTGGTACTTTTACTGTGCTGTCTTGTGGCTTGTCAGTCTCTGTTGAATGTCATTTTTGGTTAAGCTATTCCTATAAAAATCTCTAGCAAATATTTTGAAGCTACCTGAAACTAATTTATGTAGATTACTCTTGTTTACTCTTGTTGGCTTGGTTTTATTCAGCTCTTTGCTGTGTAGATAATAAACTAAATAAGGAACAAAAGCAAAATCCACAAGCAAATATCTTTGTGTATCCATGAGCACCGCCAGCTTTCCCAGCTGTGTTTTAGCCAAACCACAGTCACACGTCTCACACACACTAGAACAGAGCTGCCGTCCCTGCTGAGCTGTTCGCTGTCAGAGCCAAGGTCCATCTATCTGTCTCCATCTCAACCATATGACTCTAAAAAATGAGGATGAGGTCAGAAAGTATCAAGTTTTACGTATTGTGGACCATATTTGAAAGCTCAGCATATGGGTGTTAATGTTTCTGTCAGCTTTTGCTTTTGAAGTTTGTAGGAGACCCAATAAATCCAATATACTATATTCACTTTTTCCCACAGAAATGTTGGAGTCCAACAACCTGCTCACTTTCAACGGATTGGCCAACAGCTCTGCCTATCACAACTTTTTATTGGACGAGGAGAGAGGTCGGCTGTTTGTGGGGGCCAAAGACCATGTGCTGTCCTTCAACTTGGTGGACATCAATCTGGACATGCAACTGGTAAGAAGAGGGTGTTAAAACAGCTATTATAACAATCAGGATAACATGAACCAATTTAGATGGTCAGCATTGCACATGGGTCATGCAAATTAATTTGATGTAGAGTTGCTAGTTGTAGGGTAAGTTGTCTGAATGACTACTCAGCTACTTGGTTGTAGGTAATCCATGCATAATTAGTTTAGGTTAGATCTATCAGACACTAAACAAACAGAGACGGATAACCAGAATATTTCTCACAGAATCTGATAGTAATTGTCTGGGAAAGGATGTTTTGATAGCTGTCATGATTGTGATTTCATGATTTTTTTTGTGATTTCTCAGAAGTCACAGTTAGCATGTTAAAACTGTCAGCACGCTAAATCCTTTCAGGGATATTGTGTCTCAAAAGTTGTCTGCTTTAAACACCACAGCTAACAAATTAAAGCTACAATACTTAAAATATCCTGTGCTTAAAATCCTTTACAATTCCAATTTGGTGTTCCCAGTTAAAAATGGCTAGCCTTTTCATTATGCTATATTATCACCAAATCTCAGATTCAATCTTTTTGTCAACTTGTTTTCTTTCAGTTAGCATAGGTTTTGTATTTCTTTTTGCAACTGATTATATTAGGTCTCATTGATCTGAGCATTTGCACCCCAGTTTCTGAGTGAAAAATGCATTCATTGTGGATAGTTTTGGCAATATTTACCCCAATACTGAGGAGTATTCTCTCAGATCAATGAGGCCTACAATAAGAAATACAAAACCTGTCATAATCGACAGAAAACAAGTTGATAAAAAGATTGAATCTAATATTTGGTAATATAGCATAATGAGAAACTGATAAGCATTGTACATGCTTTATATACATAAAGTTATATATAAAATAGCTGTACTTGCTACTTAAACATACATGGTCTCTCTCTCTTTCTCTCTCTCTCTCTCTCTCTCTCTCTCTCTCTATTCTCTTGTTCTCTCTCTCTCAGTCTTATACACACAAACATGAACACATCAGCACACAGGGGGATCTGTTTCCAGCGAAAAGAGTATGAATATTTCAGGGTAAAGCTGTCATACTGATCACATACAGTCTGGCTGAGAGCTGCTATCCATTCACCTGGATAAATAATGAACAAAATAAACGTAGCAAAGTACAGACAAACGGCGCCAGTGCAAAACCACAGCCCACTTTAACCTATATACAACTTTATAAACATAACCTTCACAGAACAAAGGTAATATAAATGTTACCGTATGAGGAAGCACAGGATATATATAATTTATCCTGAAGAATTTACTTTAGTCAGCTATCTTACTTACATTGTAAGAAGCTGTTAAAACAGAACATATTCTCTATATATACCTGAGCTGAATGAGTTTTATAGAGTTTTTTCTATTGGTCATTTTGTCCTATTATAAAACAAAAAGGGGGTCAACTAATTCAGTTATTGTCAGGAATAGTAACACATACTTTGGCACTTTTATAACGGACGTCTAATGTGGTCAACATGTACCGCTACCAAAGAAAACTTTCATCCTCCATGCAGTGAATATTCAGTTCTGTACTCTGTCTCTTTCTCTCCCTTGGAAACACAGAAACACAATTTCACTCAGCACTTATCTGATCAGTGTGCAGTTTCACACGTTCACAGCCATCAGACAGGAGCTCCATTCCAGCACACTGAACTCTCTCCAGACACAGAACGGAGCTCGCTGTGACAGCAGTCCCACAGAAACCTCGCTCTTCCCATTAATACAATTATTAATCTGGAAAGTTGTGTCTAGACTCGGGCTAATGCTATAGCTAATATTGATGTATGCAGATTTGTGTTAGAGAATGGAGTATATGTTGGAGCTTTGGGACAGGCATATTTTTAGGAAGATTTTGATGAATATGCATATTCACCATTTTGGGGTGAAATTTTGTTTTACGAAGTATACAAGTACATATGGTTTAACAAACTAGAAATTAGGAAAAAACAAATGTTCTGACCATTTTGGGTCAGTAAGTTATTTATTTATTTATTTATTAAATTAATACTTTTATTTAGCAAGGATGCATTACATCGGTCAAACGTGACGTAAGATATTTATAATGTTACATATGTATAATGTTACAATATATTTCTACTTCAAATAAATGCGTTTTTTTTTTTTTACTTTCTCTTCATCAAAGAGTCCTGATGAAAAAAATAATAATTTCCAAAAAAAATAAAAAATAAATAAGCAGTTTTTAACATTGTCAATAATAATAATTATTTACTATTATTTTACTGAAGGACTCTCTTGTGTGATTAAGTGCATTTTTTCCACTTTTTTATGACTAAACGTTGTAATAAATTGTAAAATTAATTAACATAAGATATAATATTACAGTTCAAATACTTTTTGTAGATTGCTAAATTTGATCCAACATGTGTATCAATGGCATCAGTGACCTTAATGTGATGTGTGTGTATTGCATGCTGGGAGAGTCAAATTGTAATATTGTCCTGATAAACTTGTTGCTATGGTATATTTTAGGGTGAATTACTTTACCCTATTTTAGGGTGAATAGTTTTAACCAATATTATATTTATTTACTTGCTCAAAACAAGTAGGTTGCTACAGTGGGTCTCTAAAGGTTAATAGACAACAAGAAGCTTCCAACAAAAGATTTCCCAGTATTCTTCTCCTTTAACTTTCCCTCTCTCTCTCTGACCGGTAGATATCCTGGCCTCCTTCACCTTCTCGACGAGATGAATGCAAGTGGGCTGGGAAGGACGTCCAGGTAAGTGCTTCTCTTTCACTTTGTATTTTTTTCCCATCCTCTCTCTTCTGTCCTCTCCACAACCCTGAGATCTGTCGGATAGACCTCACTGCTTGTTTGTCTGCACTGTTCCACTTCTCTCTGCTTCATCTCTCATATGTCTCGCTTTGTAGTACATGATATAACTTATAATTAGATCAGCAAGATGAAACTATATAAATGATTACACAAAAATCTGTAGTTGTGAAGAGAGCTAATCTGACCTAATGTTTTACTGAATTTTCAACTTTGATAATAATAAGAAATGTTACTTGAGCAGCACATTAGAATGATTTCTGAAGGATCGTGTGACTTTGAAGACTGGAGTAATGATGCAGAAAATTCAGCTTTGCCTCACAAGAATAAATTACATTTTAAAATTCTTTAAAATACAAAACAGTTATTTTAAATTGTAATAATATTTCACAATATTTTACTTTATTTTTAATCAAATAAATGCAACCTTGGTAAGCATATGAGAGTTTGTTCAAAAACAGTAAAAAATCTTACTGACTCCAAACTTTTAAACAGAAGTGTATGTTTACATATACGTCAGCTTTCAAAAGAGCAATAACATATTTTTTCCATTACATATGTCTTTTTAATTTAATTTAATATTTGAGATGGATCCAAAATCAAGACACGATTGGTTTGCTTTTGACAAGAACCGCTCATTCTGAGAAGGTAAAGCGGAGCTTGTCTGTCATCTGTCTTTTGCTTTCACAAACAAAGTTGAAGGTTTCTCTCAGAAAATCAGTTCAGCAGATGTCAGTGGAAGAATGAATAAAAACCAAATCACTGAATTGTGGGACAACGGTGTGTAAACACTTTCCAGGCTGGGCTGCCATTTGCTCTCATAAATTCCATCTCAGATCCTGCTCGAGGCGCTGCCTTGATCATATAGAGCCATAGAAAGCAGCCCTCTGCGCTGTTAGCATCATAAAGAAACTATAAGGTTGGTTGGGTTTCAATGGCGCTTATTTGAATTGCAATAACATGCATTGTGTGAGATTTTGATGTAAACATGGTTTCGATGAATGGCGGAGTGCTCACTGAAAGATGGCCTTTATGTGAAGAGAGGGTGCTGGTGAAAAGAGACAGATTGACTGAGGCTTGTTCTGCTCAAAGAGAGGTTGACTCAAAGCTTGTTTGAAGTAAGTGGGACTATGTCAATTTAGGGCCCTTTTGAGAGCCAATGAAGATAGAAAACTGCTGGTCCTGTTGAAGGATCTCAGCCGCAATTTGTAAGAAACAAAAAGAGAGTGAGATCAATGCTTATGAACCAGAAGTCTTCACAAAAACATCCATTTGTGTTGGTGGTGGTGCTGCATGTTAGGACAAATTAGACCAGTGTTTAATTAGAAGTGTTTGAACTCATCTGTGGATTTTGCAATAAATAACTTTAACATAAAATTAGCATTTATTTTAAAAAGATTATGTATTTTATTGTATTTTAACATTTTGTTTTATAAATTGTATTTGTTTAGTTTAGTTTAATTAATTTTATTCCATTCAAAGTTGTAATTTCTAAGTGTTTTAAATGCATTTGTAGACTTAAATTTAGCATGAAACATTGACATTTAAAACAATTATTTTATTTTATTTCAGATAAGCCTTGGTCAAAACCAATAGCATGGACAAATCAACTTTTTAAAATCTTTTAAATACTGTTTTCCTATTGGTTACTGTGCAATTTCACTATCAAACAGTGTGTATAGAAGTAACAAACCACTATTAAGAAGGTGAACCAGCAATACACTGAGTGGAGAGCTTAAACTTGAATTAAAACCATGCATTTTTGTCTTGATGAAGGTGTGTGCAGAAACATGTCAGTTTAAATTAAGTCTGAGTTATCCAATTAACAAATGTTTGCTGGTTGCTGGGAGAAATCACCATACAAATGAGTTACATATAATTGTCGAGGTATATTATGTTGGGATAGGAGGTTGGAGAAATATAGCTAAACTAAAGTGTCAGTAAGTCAATATTGATGGAGATGAAAAAGCCAAATCTTTGAGTCACATATTATTTGTTGTCATACTTTTCTGTAAAGCTTTTCCACATCAGATGAGTCACTTCAGTCCGTTCCAGATGAGACTTGCTCAGACACGTGGCTTTAACACAACTGAGGAGCTTCTGAACACACGCATGCACATTTCCACAGGCAAAATCCCTGCTCAGATGCTACAGTGGAGCTGACAAACACCAATAACACACACACACACACACACACACACACACTAACCCTGAGAGTACAGGCCACTGGGGAGCTATGGACGCCTATAACAGGATTTCCCTGTTAATGCACTAAACACCCTGCTGAAAAACAACTCCAGCTGTTGTAATATTTTCCTTTTAATAAAGCGCTTTGTGGAAGCATGTTGGTCAGCTGTGCCGCTGTGTGGAATTCTGCTGCAGGAGTTTGATTAAATGACATAAACAGAGGAATTACGCAATATTAAAGAACATGAAATGATTGGGTTAGTCCACAGATTACAGCATGACAATCTAAGGACATCAAACACATATTGTCATGCAACATAAACCTATGAGTGAACCCCTATAATATTGAAGGTGATAATATGAAGGTAATTATTAGTGAATGTATGAAGTCAGTTCCCCTCAAGTGCACACAAGTGTCTTAATCACAGGTTTAGGTCACCACAATAACTGAGTCACTAAGTATTGAAAATCAGAAAGTAAACAAATACTTCATCCATCTTCACTACTATTCAAAAGTTTAGCATCAATAAAAAATTTTTTTGTTTGTTTTGTTTTTTTAGTTTTATCATAAATACAATAAAACAGTAATATTGTAAAATATTACTACAATTTAATATATATATATAGAATATAGAATACATTTAAAAAAATAATAATTTCTGTGATATCAAATCTGAATTTTAAGCATCATTACTCCAGTCTTCTGTGTCACATGACAATAAATAAATAAATAAATAAAATAAAATATGATTCCAAAAATATAATTGTTTATTTTAATTTATTTATTCTGGATTTATTTATTATAATTTCATGTTATTTTATTGTTGTCAACATTTTAATAATAATAATTATACACATTTTTTTAAAAACTGCAATAAATTAATTTAATTTAATATTTACATTTTTAGAAAATGTGTGTATTTTGTCCGGTGGGGTCCGACTACTTTGGAAAACAAAGTAAACAAATACTTCATCCATCTTCACTACTGTTCAAGTAATATTCAATAATATGTCAGTAATATTTTTATTTAGTATTTTTTAATTTGATCATAAATACAGTAAAGCACTAATACTGTAAAATATTACTACAATTTAAAATATATATAGAATATGAATGTATTTTAAAATGTAATTTATTCCTGTAATGCAAACTGAATGTTCAGCATCATTACTCCAGTCTTCAGTGTCACATGATCCTTCAGAAATTTTAATATGCTGATTTGCTGCTGACATGCTGACATACATGAAGTGTGTCCTACGTGTCCAAGTACTTTCTTGGGCCACTGCATGTGTATGTGTATGTGCGTGTGTGTGCGTGTGTGTGTGCGTGTGTGTAGGTGATAAGCTGCGTCTGTCGGCATTTGTTGACACAGATGGCATGTGTTTATTTATCTAAGAACGTAGTGACCACTGTGAATCAAGAAATATAGATACACCACAGATTTAGTTTGCTTTTCTCTCTGTCATGTTCAAGGTGTTGTTTTGGAAGTTTTGTTGGTTAAATATTGGCTACATCAATATAAATGCTGTTTTCTGATCATTAATTGATGTTGTTTTGTTCTCTCTCTCTGCAGAAGGAGTGCTCAAACTTCATAAAGGTTCTGCAGTCGTTTAATCAGACGCACTTGTATGTGTGTGGCACAGGAGCCTTCCATCCCGTCTGTGCTTATGTGGAAGTGGGCAAACGCCCGGAGGTAAATCCATCCCACATCAGTTATTCTTTCACAGTTTATCTGTGATTCTGTTTTACCAAATTATGTCACTTTTGATTATTTAGAAGCTTTACTCACTTAGACAAGACCTAAAAATGATGCTAAAATTTGTCGAATCACAGAGTAGCCTAGAAATCTGATGGAAATTTGATAAATGTTTCATTGTGGATTGTCATTTGCACAGAGATTAATTTTGTGCTCGTTTCTATCCAGGACAACATCTTTTGGCTAGGGTCGTCAAGCTTTGAGAATGGCCGTGGAAAGAGTCCCTATGACCCCAAACTGCTGACTGCTTCCATGCTGATCGGTGAGTGATGCTGAATATGAACAACTGATTTTCTGGTTAATATTTAACTTCATTAGGGCTGCCCCCTAATAGTAGACTAATCGCTAGTCGACCAGAAGAGGCTTGGTCAACCAAACTTTTATTAGTTGCTTATTCGCTGAAAAAAAAATCCACATTGGCGAAGTCACGCAGATCGTTAACGGCTGGTCTATAGTAATACAGTACATCCAGCAGGACATCCAAACTCTCGCCTATCATTAATCTCCACAAATATGGCTTATCATCTGAAATATGTAAGTATTAGCAACTTTACATGGCTGCTCAATCTAATGATAACCTAGAGAAATGTCCACTGTTCAAGTGTCTGTGTGGAAGCTGAACAGCAGCACGCACACTGCAGGACAGATGGAGGCGCCGGTACGCTCACTTGCTCTTAAAATACTCCGTCATTTTTGGTCATACAGATAAGAGTAATACATCTTTCAAATCTGTAAAGACTGTTTTTTTGTGTGCACTCACAATAACAACAAAACACACTTTTGTAAAATAATGAAAGCAAACAGGATGCGCTTTTTGCCACCTCGGTCTGTGAACTTGAGCGCGAAACTCCATGTATCTTGGCCTTACAGACATTACATTTTCAATTCAACTTTTGACTCAAATATGCTGATAATATAATTGCAGTGCATTTGTTTTGTTTTCTCAATAGCAGTTGTTATGCTTCACTGAGCTATTTTGTTTGTCACTCTGAGAAATGAATTAAACTATAAACAGAACATAAAGCAGATCTGGTTAGTTAGAGAAAAATAATACAGGTCTGTGTTTGTGTATTTGGTGTGTGGCAGTGCATAATCCGGAGTGTGTTTTGCTCTGGTTCATGTGTTCTGAATGGAAACTCAACACCCTTGATTAATGCTCTCTCTTCGAGGATGACCAGTGCAGACTGTTCCTCTGGTTTTGTGCTTTACCTGCAGAGCGTTCTACTGTTAAATCTCTCATCTCAGATTAAAGGTCACTCATGACACAAACACACACACACACAGTCCCGTTCTCTCACGCCATCCTTGAGCGTGAAATTGCCTCAGAGTGTTGACTGTCTCACCTCTTTGATTCTTCACCTGAGCCGTTATTAAAGTTTACAAAACCCAGACTGAACTAGTTCCTCCTGTCTCCTGACATTTCATTCTTGCCATCCATATTGAACTCATATCAACTATCATAAGTATGAGTTTTAATTAGTGTTTTTGATCATCAGATGGGGAACTTTATGCTGGGACATCAGCTGACTTCATGGGCCGGGACTTTGCCATTTTCCGAACGTTAGGCAAGCACCATCCAATCAGAACGGAGCAGCATGACTCCAGATGGCTCAATGGTGAGAAACAAACACACATTTACCCACAGCTTTGTATATATTTTAAATGAATGCGAACAAATAAAAATACTATGTACACAGACACTACCGTTCAAAAGTGTCTAAGATTTTTTACATTTCCAATGTTCACCAACACGGCAATTATTTGAAAAATGCAGTTAAAACAGTAATTTGTGCAACTTTATTACAGTTTAACAGTTTTCTGTTTTACTATATTTTAAATGTAAATTATTCCTGTGAAGCAAAGCCGAATTTTTAGCAGCCATTACTTCAGCCTTCAGTGTCACATGATCCTTCAGAATTCATTCGAATATGCTGATTTGCAGCTTTTAATGTTGAAAACAGTTGTGCTGCTTAATATTTTAAGAAGATACATTTTCTTCAGGATTCTTTGATGAATAGAATGTTCAAAAGAACAATATTTGTTGGAATATAAATATTGTAAATATTATAACATTAAAAATTGTGAATTTATTTCTCACAACATGACTTTATATGTCACAACATAATGTTACTTCTTATTTCCAACTTTACTTCTTATTCTAAAATTTAATAATTTAATAAAAAAAAATATTCTGTTGAAACAGGCAGTTACATGTGTGAGAGAGAAAAACAGAGAACTCCTTAACCAGAAGAACTGGATTTTTAATCTCTATCTGAAACTTAAAAGTTATCAAATGTCATTACCTCACATCTTGTGTGCTAGCATGTGTGTCAGTAGACATCTGATGGAATTAGGATTATATAGCAAACACCAAAAAGCGTCATTTCCTCATACTGCTTCTTTTTTTTTTTTTTTTTTTTTTTAACCAAAGTAACAATTAAAGATTAAATGAATGCCTTTGGCTCCAGTGAACAAGTTTTGTGTCATAGGAGTGTGTATGTGCATGCACGTGTGTGTGTGTGTGTGTGTGTGTGTGTGTGTGTGTGTGTGTGTGTGTGTGTGATGTGGTGAGGTGACTGTGTAGGTCAGTGTGAGCTGGTGCCACAGTAATGTCATGTGAGATGTTTGTGATGTGGCACTTGGACCTCTGTGAATACAGCAATAACTCTGAATAACCATGAAAAACAGGCTGTGAAGAGCTGGGGCCCACAACACCGCAAATAGAACCTATGCACATTTAACATGTCACTAAGACACACACACACATGTAAATTTGAGGGTCAGACCCATTCAACTATATGAACAATGAAGCTTAAAATGAAATCTAAAACTGTCAGTACTCTTGCTGTTAAAGTTATTGGTCCACACTATTTATTTTTGTATTATGTATTTTAATTTTTTTGTGTTAATCTTTTGTTTGTTGTCCTTCCAGACCCGAGATTTATCAGTGTGCATCTCATCCCAGAGAGTGACAACCCTGAAGACGACAAGATCTATTTGTTCTTCAGAGAGAACGCCATTGATGGAGAGCAAATCAGCAAAGCCACACATGCCAGAATCGGACAGCTGTGCAAGGTACAGATACACTTCACACATACATACACCAAAGGACCACAAATACATGACTCCACAGGCTGTTCCACACACCCTTAAGCTCATTTTATAGCTCACAAAACTGGAGTTATCAGTTATGTCTCAGCTTTGCCCCAGATCCAACCTAGGGTCATTGAAAAAATATGCCTCTGCCTATATTTTTTTGCAAACCTCCAACCTCAACACTTTTACCATTTGTAAACTAATGCATTTTGAAGTTTGCATCACATAACCAACTCCAGGTGTATGGCTTTCTGATGTTGTAAACTTGCTCGGTAGCACACCTGGTACAGCATTGCACTTGCACTGCAAAGCACTTAGATATGAATCTTGGGAAACACGTATCATGCTAGTAGAGATAAAAGTCTTAGAAGTGAGCTAAAATGAAAATGTTGCTTTAGCAAATGTGATTATACCTCATGTTTGCTTTTGTTAACACTATCGATAAAACCTAGCATGCCACACACTGGACATTTCACTTTGAAAGTGTCGTAAAACCTGCAAGAAACCGTGATATAATTTAGCAAAAATGTCGCCATAATCATATTTTGCCAATATTTTTCCAATCTGACGATGCCGTATTGAAATCTCGGACTGTTGATATATTGGCAAATTTGAGCACAGTTTAGGACTCTTTTTCTCAGAAAAATACTTTAAGAAACAGGAGACTGTTTCCATTTAATCTTGTAGTCTAGAAGAGACGATTGAGATATTAACTAGTCATCATTTGTGGTTTCTCTTTACTACGGTAATGCATACAAACACCTCATGGTGACGATACAGGTAGGTGGATGGCTCAGCCAGTGTTTTTGCATTTGGCTTCACCTCTGTTGTGTGGCCTTGCTCTCACCCCCCACCGTGAAACTTAAGAGATGCCTAAAATGTCACAGGAGCCATCAGCCGAGAGAACAAAGACTGCTCTGTGGAGAAAATGTGAGACTTTGGCAGACACGCTCAGCTCAAGTGCGAGTCTACAGCTTGAAGTGGTAGAAAGGTGTTCTCAATTACAGCTCGCTCGGTATTCCGGTATGACTGGAATCCTACCTTCACCAACGCAGACAATTGTCTTATTATGCAGAGTGTATGTTTAGTTTATGCAACACATTTTCCAGCCCTGCTAATTAGAGCTGATCAATCCACAGTAAAGGAGATTGTTTATATTGCTCATGTGTTTCACATACCGACTGCCGGGGTTTTTACGTAAAACAAGATTGTAGACGTGTGTGTGTATATACACATGCACACACCTCTTTAAAATGAATGAATCATCAATAATCATTCTATAAATAAATGGTGTCTGTGATAAGATGAATGGAGTTATTGTTTTTGGGACTTTTATGTTGTAGTGCATCTACTTTAAAGTGGTCATGAATTGAGAAATCTACTTTTCCTTGATCTTTTGACATGTTAGAGGTCATTGTACTATAAAACACTGCACGTTTCAGAACTCAAAACTTCCTTGTTATTGCTTTTATTGAAACCAAGCTGCCAAAATGACTCATTTTGATTTATTACGTAATGGAAATGAATACATTAGCGCAAGACTGGCTGTTTATTTTCAACTACATCTCAGTAGAATTCTTTTCAAAAGTAGTTCCTCTCAGCAGCTGTTGTAAAAAGTTTGAAAAGTGTCTTAAGAGTTTTATTTGTAAATTGAGTTTTTTTAAAGTGAAATTTTTTACATTATAAAATAAAAAGTATTCATGATCCCTTTAATCACATTTTAATATGAATGAAGATTTAGTTTGTGCTCTGGAAATGAATAATCCATTAAACTGAATTGTCTCTATTCACAATTCAATTTGAATTGGCCATGCCCCACAAAAATGTACTGAATTTTAGTTCAAATAAATTTGACAGATATATTCGACAAAATACATAAAGATGGTATTCTTGGAAGTGAAATGTTCATACACACTAGTCCATAAATATTTAAACTTTTTAAACTACTTTTTTTCCTTTTTTAAACTTTCAAATTCAGATGTCACTTTAAAATACATAAGATGAATTGAAGATGAGTTTTTCTTTGTTATAAGAATTTCCTTAAGTTTCCTAATTTAACTTCCTTGAATTTCAAATTTGAATTTCAATTCTATTTTCTGTTTTATACCTCAGTTCAAATGGAATTTAAAAGGGATTCTCTGTTCAATTCTGAATGGCACACTGCAAAATTTGGGGCAAATTATATTCTCTTACACATCGGCTTGTCTGAAGTAAACATTAAGTAAAATGATACAAGTACGTTTTAATTTGTCCCTGACAGAATGATTTTGGAGGCCACAGGAGTTTGGTGAACAAGTGGACCACCTTCCTGAAGGCCCGTTTAATCTGCTCCGTTCCTGGCCTGAACGGCATCGACACACACTTTGATGAACTACGTAAGTGACCCATGCTATGACAATACCTTCATATTTTGCTCTACGTCTCTATTTTGGCATATTTGGTTGACCACTCACTAAAAAAATGTTTTGACCGTTTTCAGAGGATGTTTTTCTCATGAGCTCCAAGGATCCCAAAAACCCTATTATCTATGCTGTATTTACAACATCCAGGTATTAAAACATCCAATTTACACCAAATTCCCTTTTCCCACTAAGCCTGAATGTTTATTCTGTCTTTTTGTATTCAGACCTTGATACTTGTGTCTTAAGTCCCTGAAGGCGAAGTTGTCAAAAAACTCATAATTGCTGTTTCTCGGGTTTACAGTAATGTCTTTAAGGGCTCAGCGGTGTGTATGTACAGTATGGCGGATATCAGGAGGGTGTTTCTGGGCCCCTATGCCCACCGAGATGGACCCAACTACCAATGGGTACCGTTTTTGGGTAGAGTGCCGTATCCAAGACCTGGCACGGTAAGACGGCCAATCAGTGCTGATGACTTTTTACATTTCACTTTTCAAATTAAAGTGACTTGCCTGCTTGGATTTGAACACATGTTCTTCTGGATTTTGACAGTGCCCCAGCAAAACGTTTGATGGTTTTGAATCAACAAAGGACTTTCCTGACGACGTTATCACATTTGCCAGAAGCCATCCGGCCATGTACAACCCAGTGTTCCCCATCAACAACCGTCCAATCATAATCAAAACCGATGTTGACTATCAGTTCACACAGATAGTGGTGGACAGGGTGGAGGCAGAGGATGGACAGTATGATGTCATGTTTATTGGCACTGGTGAGTGGAATAAAGTTTTTAAATCATTTGATTTCTGTGATTTTTTAAAACCATATACTGTATGTAAAACTCAAGTTAATTATGTTATTTTTCTGCCGTAGACATGGGCACAGTTCTTAAGGTGGTTTCTATCCCCAGAGGAACATGGCATGATCTTGAAGAAGTCCTGTTGGAAGAGATGACTGTGTTCAGAGTGGGTTTACAGAGTTTATTATACTGAGTTATTTCTAATTGGTTCATCATTAGGATATTATTTCTATCTACTACTACTTTACATTCTACTCTGTAGCATTTTTCCACTAAAACACTCCAAAGGCACTATTTTTAAGCTGTATTATTTTCCCTTTTTCATACTAAGAAATATTTTGTAATATTTTGGTGATAGACAATATAAAGCATTAAAAACTTTTTTTTTTACAGGAACCAACAGCTATTACTGCAATGGAACTCTCCACAAAGCAGGTTGGTATTATTAGAACTGCAAACAACTTATCTCTTAATGCAATAAAGATGGTGAAAGCAATTCAAATAAGTGGCAGTACTGAAGATAATTCCATTAAGCAAGTCTGAGGAACATAATTGGTTTGTTGAAGTGCAGGGAAAAGAGTGAATTTAAAAGAGCAAAATAGGCCTAATACTTTATAGATCACAATAGGTCTTATTCACTTATACTTTTGTACAAGTGGACAGAAATTCATAACGTGTGTAATTTTTTTTTCTTATGCTTGTTCTAACATTCTAACGATTAATCCAAATTATTCTGATATATATATATACACGTATATATGAATCACTGCAATGCGTCACTGTTTCCATAAAAAATGTTAAGCAGCACAACTGTTAATGATAATAAATATTTTGAGCACCAAATCAACATATTAAAATTGATTATTCATAATGAATATGATTTCTGTAATATCTGGAGTAATGAAGATTTAGTTTTGCCATCACAACAATGGATTACATTTAAAAAAATACTGAAATATAAAGCAGTTATTTTAAATTGTAATAATATTTCACAATATTACTGTTTTTACCTTATTTTTTGATCAATTAATAATAATTACAATTACAATTATTGCATGCTTGGTGAACATAAAATCTTAAAAAAAAAAAAAAAAAATCTTACCAACCCCAAAAGTTTGACTGTTAATATAAATATAGAAATAAAAGTTCAAATAAAATAATTCAGCTTATCACATTCTATCATGTGTTAAGCTGAATTATTTTATTTTAACCACAAGTCTGGGATTTTTGCAGACATGCAGCTTGAGTTGATCCTAAATATTATCCTAAATTTAAACTTGCAAACTTGTTAATGAATCATTATTTTTGTGTGAAACCAATCGCTCACAACAAGACCCAATAAGTCTAATATGCGATCTCTTTGCAAAAGTGCACAACTAGCGTAGCATGTGAGGTTTTTAAAACAGAGTGAACTGGTCAGCCAAGTTAGCATTGGGCGTTTTGTGGGGAAATTGTTGTGCTGCACTACATTTTGTTGACAGAGGTGATATAGACCAGCCAGATTTATCTTGTACCGAAAAACCCAGCACAGTTCTCACACTCAGGCTGGGTTACACACACACGTTGCTTGGCCTCAAGCTACATTACACAGAGCAGGGGCTGCTGTCACAGTCACTCACACAACACGGCAACATGAGGTACTGCCATTAGAGGCCACACATACACACACACTGTCACACACACACCAGCTGGTTTTACACTCAGGACTGCAGCGTGAGCTCTCCTTTAGATGGTGTGAATAATCAAGCAGACACTGAGAGGTTATCTGAAGGGATATATAATTAAACAGCTGTGTGCAAGCCCCGAGAAAGTTCCCGTATTCTCAGCAATCACACCAGCACAGACCATCAAAACTTTGCCATCATTGTTTTAAGGGAGTCTCGATCTCTCTGCTCTATCTTTACAGCAACAGCTCTATCTTGGATCCACCATTGGGGTTTCTCAGATGCCGCTGCATCGCTGTGATGTGTACGGGAAGGCCTGCGCTGAGTGCTGTCTGGCACGTGATCCTTACTGCGCCTGGGACGGCTCACAGTGTTCCCGATACTTTCCAACTGCTAAGAGGTATGATGAGAAACACAGAAACACTGCGAAGTTGACCTAAGATGAAGAAGATGCTCTATGAACTGTGTTTTTCATTTTACTTTTTGTTTACATCTAATATATAATTTTATTTCAGCTGTAAATTAACAAAAACATTTGTCCATACTTTTAGTTAACAGTAACAAAACTGGTAGATGAGAAAAATTAACGCAGAAATTAAAATGTTCTTAGCTACATATTACAAGCCTGTATGACCTGTATATCAAAAACCCTTTTAATTTTTATATTTTCAATTTACATTCTAATTTTAGTTTTACTAATTTTGTCATATACTTTGTCATTTTTATATATTTCTACTGAGCTTTAATTTATTTTTAGTTGGCAATTTTTTTTTACAATTTTTGTTTTGTTTAAATCTAATATTTTATTTTATTTTATTTTTATTAATTTTATTTTATTTCAGCTTTAACAGTAACAAAACTGGTAGTTGACACAAAAATTAACACTTAAGTGAAAATTGTCACCATTTACTTACAAACCTGTATGATCTTTCTTCTATGGAACAAAAAAAGAGATGTTTAGTAGAATGTACAAGCTGCGCTTTTCTGTACATAATAAATACATATATTGGCTAAGGAGTGACAAAAGTCATAAGAAATAAATAAATAAAAATAAATGTATTATTTACCAAATAAATAAATAAAGACTTCTGCACTAAATTTTAAGTCTTCTGAAGCCATACAATAAACAATAAAAAAATATTTTTAACAAATACTGACTTCAGTTTTATGTTTTATTTTAATTTTAGTTTATGTTTTAGTAATTTAATGTAGTCATTTTTATTAGTTTTTAATATTTCTATTAAGCTTGATTTTTCTTTCAATTTATTTGTTATTTTCTACCTGGTCTCATGGCATAAATGTACCTACTAATTTTAGTGCTTCACTTAAACTTTATTTCAGTTAGTTGTCAAGACAAAATTTATGTTTAAGTTGTTTAAATTTTACATATAAAACTTTAAATATTTTATTTAACATTTTTATTTTATTCTATCTAGGCTTTATTTTAAATAGCAAAAATATTTATTTATTAGTTTTAGTTTAAATTGGTTTTGTCAACAATTAGTCAACAATTTAGTAAACAACAACTCTGCTTGACGGTCCCTGGTAATACTTGCTGTATCTCTTGTTGTATTCCTCAAATGAAAGAAAGTCACAGTTTTGCAACAACATGAGCTGATTGAAATATATTTTCATTTTTAGGTGAACTATCCCTTTAATACTTTTACTATTATATTAGAACATTAGAAGTTTTGAAAGAACTTTTCACAATGCTGTCATTTCATCTTTGAGTTCTTGACCTTATTTGAGGTGTCCATCATAATCTCATTGGATTTCCCAGCTGTCCTTTGTAGCACTTAAGAGCACCACTATTGTTTTCACTGTTTAAACTTATCTCCTTTGGGCCGTCAAAAGCAAACATACCCCTACTTAATACTTCATCTTCAATTTCCAAAACAAGAGCAGGTCAGATCTCACATTTACAGTGAATGTCATGCAGTAGCAAGTAATATGTTTGTGGACGAGGTTCTCAGAGAGGTTCTTTGTGTGCTACTGCTGCTGAAAAGGCCTCACATATTGCCAGCATTACGGAGTTGCCTCAAAGGTACATTCAGGACGAGATGTCTCAGGACATATGTTGCATGATATGTCTTTTCATAAAGGTTAGAGACTAAACAGCCCAGAGCTGAAACAGGTTCCATTTCAGACACACGTATGCTCATGTGGAGCTGTGTTTGATGTACTTTGAGCATAATATAGTGAGAGGTTTTCTGTGAGACAGATGTGTGTAGGAGTGGATATGTGAGTTTCAGTGTGCTCACGCTCACCTGCCCTTTCTAATTTTCTGCTATGTGTGTTGTACGTTCGCAGGAGAACGAGGCGTCAGGATATAAGGAACGGAGACCCTCTGACTCAGTGTTCAGATCTACAGCATCACGGTATTACTGGCGGATCTCAGTGCAATCACAAAACATGTTTACTATGTGCAGAAACACACTTGTTACTGTGTGTTAATGATTACAATTCTGTATCTATACAGTCCATAACTTTCCGCCAGGTCTTTACTTGTATATATACTATTCAAATGTTTGGACATTTAAAATAATAATAATAATAATATTTGGATTCAGCAAGGATGCATTAAATTTATCAAAAGTGACAGTAAAGACATTTATAATGAAGATTCTTACTTCAAGTAATTGATTTCAAAATAACTTTTTATATTATTTATTTCAAATAACTTTTTATTCATCAAAGAGTCCTGGAATTTTTTTTATCATGCTTTCCACAAACATATTAAGCTGCACAACTGTTTTCAACAGTGATAAATAATTAGTAATAAACACCAAATCAGCATATTACACTCAAGACTGGAGTAATTTTTGTTGAAAATTTGGCTTTGCCATCACAGGAATAAAATACATTTTAAAATATATTGAAATAGAAAACAAGTATTTTTAATAATATTTCATAATATTGCTGTTTTTTTCTGTTTTTTCTGTTTTTTTCATAATATTGCTGTTTTTTTCAGCCTTGGTGAACATAAGAAACATAAAAAAATGACCGATCCCAAACTTTTGAATCGTAGTGTAAAAGTGAATTAGGCAGTAATTTAGCAAATATTTTATTCCAGAATCACCTATAACAGGAACAATCCTCCTGATTTAGTATCTTGCTTAACCAGCTTGCAATGGAGATGGCTCATGTCTCACTTCTTGTGGGGCTCGAACCAACAACCTTCTGGTTGCCAGCAATGCATAACACCTTCCCAACATCATTTATTAGTTTTGGAACAGCATTTGTATCAAACAGTCTTAGCCCTAATTCTAACCTAGCACTAAAAACAGAAGAAAATTTGATTTATCAATAGAAATTGTTTCTCCAAGACCAAGACTGATGTTGAGCCAACTTGCAGATCTTACTACTTGACTTTATGTAAAGCGTGATAACATACTAGCAAGAAAGCAGTCAAGAGTTTCACACTTCCTCAACGTCTCTTCATAAAATAAAATTCAGGATGTGCGGGGAAACTAAATTTTGAAACCAAAGAGATAATTGCAACTGTTCATAACAGTGTTTTAATGCTTTGCATACATGCCGTACATGCCAGGTTAGTGTTTAATTAAAGCTTCTGAAATGAAACACAGCCTAAAAAGGTCGTTCTGCTATGTTAATGACATATTTAACTGCTGAGAAACTGTTTCACAGCTGTTGCAAAAATACAGGCTCCAGAACATGCACTTACACACGTCCATGAAGATATACTGTACACTACCGTTCAAACGTTTAGGGTCTGCAAGATGTTTTTGAAGTCTGTCATGCTCCTTCAGTAATATTGTGAAATATGATTACAATTTGAATATATTTAAATGTGTAATTTATTCCTGTGATGCAAAGCTGTATTTTCAGCATCATAACTCCAGTCTTCAGTGTCAAATGATCCTTAAAAAAAAACATTCTTATATGCTGATTTGGTGCATTTCTTATTATTATCAATGTTTAAAAGTGTCCTTTAAAAAAAAAATCTTACTGACCACAAACCGTAGTGTACATCGTGTGATCACATTCATGGAGACCACACACAGATTTCCTGTGTTGGACACACCTCATTACAGTGGCACCGCTAACCCACAGCACTGCACTCTGACGTTTCTTAGTTCAGACTTAAAAGGACGGCCGAGGAAAATGAAAGACTGAGGAATAGATGCCGCTTAACACAAGTGATTTCTTTTTTTGGTCTCTCTTGGCCTTGGATCCCTATAGACCTGAAACATGCTGAGAGACACACAGCTGTGTGATATAGACATGCTGGGTGTGACTTCACTAGTGTTGATAGCATATGGTCTGAACTATCAGTTTGTATTCTCACTGCTGGATGCCCTGTCTGTCTGTCTCAGAATCAAGATTTCTCACTTCTTTCTCTGTTGTTTTCCTGTCTATTTGAGCAGATGAGGCAGACGGAGAGAGGGGTTTGCTGGATAAGACGGTGTACGGGGTTGAAAACAGCAGCTCTTTTCTGGAGTGCAGTCCTAAATCCCAGCGTGCCCTTATTTACTGGCAGTTTCAGAGACATGGAGAGGACCGCAAACAAGAGGTATGTTCTGTTATGTATACAGTGGAGGCCAAATGACCATGAATTATCAGCATAACAATTTAAGTAAAAAGATGAATTGAAAAATTAACATCATTTTACATTTCTTAGAATTTTTTTCACTCTTTAGTCACTCTTTTACTTAAATGACAGCAGCACTTGAGCTGCATGGACTTAACAAGACTTGAGAATGATTCAAAGAGCATAGAATCTTAAATATTTTCTCATTCATTTTAAGTCATTTATTTATTTATTTAGATATTTTTAATTCCTTTAATTTATCTTTTAAATTACTTTCACAAAAAATTTAACACATACACACACACACACAAAACACACACACACACACACACACACACACACACACACACACACACACACACACACACACACACACACACACACACACACACACACACACACACACACACACACACACACACACACACACACACACGTTTGTTTTTTGGTTTACGGGGACTCTCCATAGGCGTAATGGTTTTTATACTGAACAAACTGTATGTGCTATTGCCCTACACCTACCCTACACCTAAACTTAGCCCTCACAGGAGATTGTGTGCGTTTTTAAATTTTTAAAAAAACACCATTTAGTATGTTTTTTAAGCCTTTTGAATTACGGGGACATAGGCAGTGTCCTCATAAAACACCTTCAAATTGTAATACCTCTGTCATACCCATGTCATTAAACAAATTTTGTCCCCGTAAACCACAAAAACCAGTACATACACACACAAACACACACACACACACACAAACACACGACCAATGGCTGTTTGAACAGAAAAATCACACAAAATCTGACTTTTTCAATGTCTAATGGAGAAATAAATCAAATACAAATTTGATTTTTGCAATGTTAAATATTAGGACAGAATTCATGCAAGCTTTCAATCAATCTTACTCAAAATTGTGATTGATTTACCCTGATATCAAGTCATAAATGCATAAAAAGGATCACACAGAACAGTGCAAAATTTGTTTAAATGTACATGGCGGTACATTACAGTACATGTCAAATATTGTGAAGTCCAAATATTAATGCCAATGCATAAACTGCATACTGTAAGTTTTTTCCAGTTTCATATGCTGTAATAATAAAATATGATATTGGATTCAATTATGAAATTTGTTGATCCACATGCTGTCATGAATGTTGATTTTTTTTAATTCGGTATCAGGTATGGATCACATTACAAAAGTTAAGTAAAGAAACTCATAAAAAATTATATTTGACTGGAAAATTTAATTGGAAAATAGAATCAGGCACTTTGGTTTATGGGGTGAACGCAGCCAAAAATGCTGAAACTGTTGTTGTCAATGATGTTTACAGTATTCAGTGTATGTGATCTGATCACGTCTACATGTTTTGTTTAGATAAAGTCAGATGAGCGGGTGTTGGGCACAGAACAGGGTCTGTTGATCCGAACCCTCCATCAGAAGGACTCGGGTGTGTATTACTGCCACGCTGTCGAACACGGCTTCATCCAGACCCTCCTCCGCCTCACGCTCAGCGTCATTCCCACCGAACACCTGGATGACCTCCTGCTCCGAGACACGCCCGACAGCAACGACCCGGCCAACGGCAAGATGTGGTACCGCGACTTCCTGTCCCTCATCAACCCGCCGAGCCCGAACAGCGTCGACCAGCTCTGCGAGCAGGTCTGGAAAAGAGAGCGGAAACAGCGTAGGCAGAAAGCCAATCTGCTGCACGCCAGCCAATCACACGCCAGCCAGCACATCCACTCCAGCCAATCACACACCAGTAAGTGGAAGCTGCTACAAGAAAACAAGAAAGGACGCAATCGCAGGACCCATGAGATGCAGCGGGCGCCCCGCAGCGTGTGACGTGGACTCTTAATAAAAAAGGATGAGGAAATCCAACAGACTTCTGCTGAGACTGGAGACAGGAAGAGTGGAATTCCACTTCCTGTAGTATGTGTGTGAGAGATTTAGAGCACATCTTCATTCACACGTATTGAGACTCAAACTCTGAGAGGACCTAACGGAACACAAGATGCTAACAGATACTGAAATACCTGTAAATATGACATAAATACAAAAATATACTGTGAGACAGTCTGTATAAAAGCCTTGTTTCATTTTATGAGGGACAAAACATGGATGCTGAAAGACCACTGTTTAACCTCCATTTAGCTGAAGCACAATCCCAGTGCATTCTGGGTAATGAACTTGTCAGTGATATTATGTGTATAGAGTGTGTTGACCTTAACATATACTGTATATCTTTGTATCGGAACGGTAGGCCCTTCTGTTTATGTACGTATCCATTAATTAGATATTGTTCTTTAGGATTTATTCTTCTTTTTCTTTCCCCCTCTTTCTATCTTCCTCCTTGTGTTTTCTATTTTCATCTGCTGCAAAAGCTACGCCTCAGCAAATCCATTAATGGAACTGTGTTGTTCCTCTGAATAAGCTCTTCCTGACAAGAAAAAACAACTAAAATATTTTCTGCTATTTTTTTTTTGATTAATATTTAATTTTGTACTGTGCCAGAGTATATCTAAAATATTGCATAATAGATTTATTTTATTATTAGTTGTCTTCATTGTAAACCACTGCACCATGAGGGTAAACAAGCCCTCTTCACTAACGTTTTCTCCTCAGTTAAGTTATTTGTTGATATCATTTTGGTCTATATTCACATTCACGTTTATATAAAAGCATTGTGGTCGAGTATATGAAATACGGTGGCATTTATTGTATTTATATGTTCCTTTTTGTCATGTTTGTCAGGCATACTTGGGGAAATATTGACTTTCACTAAATGTACAAAAACAGAATTTATGAAAAACCAATCCACACTACCACTATAGAGAGTATATGACTGTTTTTCAGCTGAAGAATAATTCTGTTTATGGCATAACATTATTATTTGTAACTGCTAAAAATGAGTTTAGATTTTCATTTTTGCTTTATACTTTTTGCTACTATAATGTGACATTAAAACAGCATTAATCATAATTTTATACATTTTAATCCCCTTATGAAAAGTGAGCATGCGAATTAACATTTTGTGTGCATATATATATATATATATATGTGTTGTAGTCCATAAGTTATTCAAAAGGAGATGTAAGAGAATAAAATCAATTTCTATCAATCTCATCAAAATATAATAAAATGTAGCTCCATCTCTGAGACAACTTTCAACGTCACAAAACTTTCAACCAATGGGTGGCGCCATTGTTACACTCCTCCTTATATATTCAAAGCTCAGAGATGTCTTAGAGATTTTTACATTTTATTACATTTTTAAGAGATATTACGAAAACAGACTATTTATTTTCCTTGGAATAACTTATGGACTTAATCATGAACCATGCAATAAGACCAAAAACTTGCACTGAGAGAGTAAATAGGGCTGGTTTAGATTTTTTGTTGACTTTAAATATGAGAGGGCAAAGGAGGACACATTTACAACTGTTATATAAGATCCCGAGCCTGTCCCTTGGCTGTGTGACTGGAACTGCTGGGACCAGACTCATAGACTCCTTGAGGAGTCCTACATTCACCCCTTTCACAGAATTAGTTTTATCAAGTCATGTTTGTCCCCTCTTGTTGAGGCCACACACACGCTCACACCTACAGCACACATATATCTGAATGTAGCTGTGAACATATAGACTATTTATGGAAAAAAATGGTCCAAAAATGATATGTACAAACTGCATGTGAATTTACAGCACCACTCATTTCTATACTCGTTTACTTGTTAATGAGTGATTTGTCTGGCGTTGGATTCCAGGTGGTGCTTAAAAATATTCTGCTAATACAGATGGTGTTATCAACGGGCATACTGCCTGATGAATTCTCTCCCTTTGTAGCTAAATGTATAACCAACAGGAAACCGCTGTAAATGAAAGGATTTCAGATGAAAAACTTAACAGTATGAACTCAGTTGGCTGGCTCTGTTTGAATGGACATTGGTCAGAAAAGGACACCTGCCTTGCTTAGACTTTTCACAGGGACTCTCCTGAACTGGAAACGAGGGACAAAGACATGAAAATGCTGCTGTAAATTATTCATTTCTGGCATGCATTCTGCTGTTCAAATAAATGTCTCTTCTAAAGAACCTGTTTCTGAGGGCTGGAGTGCTGGGTGTGTTCTTGTTTCTGATTGTCTTGGCAGTGCCGTTGTGTTCTAGGTCCTCTGGTCGCTACACCTGGGCCCAGGGAAAAACTCTCCCTGTCTTGTGTTATTAGTCTTTCCTCTCATGCCGGAGTTCAGTGGGTTCTCAACTCATGATACTGCTGAGAGAAGCAAAAGCATAATGTTCAGGGTGAAATTACTGACACAATAATTCCTGTAGAACAGAACAATGTCATTTAATGATACATGATGAAGTTCAGCAACGATTCTATCTATCTATCTATCTATTAGTTTTTTATAATACAATTATAATATTAAATACAAACATTAAAAAAGGCTAAATGAGGGATGGATTAAATTAACCTTCCTCCGTATTAACCAATCATCATCAACTGTAACTTTTCTAACCAATCAACTTTCATTATCTGTTTAGCGTCATCGTGTCTGTTTATGATGAACGCCATAGATGCAAGTGTGGCTGAAATATCCAAAATATTCGACAATAACAAGTGAAATATTGAATAACAGCGTCTTTATCATAGTGAAGGACTGGAAGATGGACTTTCTACACACAGATAAGTGGATGTTAGATGGAATGGGGCCCTCCATTCGTTTATGAATGTTTGTGAGGGAAAAATTCTGTACGTTAGATGGAACTGCTACATTTAATAGACGGTGGGCCGAACGCTGCTATCTGCTTTAGTTTTTGAAATGATAGATCCTCGAGGATAGAGTAGCTGCTTTTTTCACATAAACTAAATCATTTTTTTCTGAACTGTTTGTTGGCAGTGTCAAGTCGATCATATTTTTTTGAAAACTAAATTTACGTTTAATAAACGGATTAGGCAAACGCGAGGGAGTACTATACATCTAACCAATGAAAAAACGAATTATATCGTCACGTGACTAACGTCTGCCAATAATATTCGTTCAAAATATAGTCCCATTACCACGACTGTAGCGATAGCACATGCGTTCTCTAGCTAGCCACATCCATGAGTAACTTACATGCCATAAAAGCGGGAGCACTTTCTATGGTGTAAAATCTTGGGGAAAGCACCATAAAATCTTCTCTACGGAAAACTACACAATCAAACATTTTCCTGCAGGAATCCTATCCGAAGTCGAGAAACATTAACAGCGGCATCCAAGATTCCAGGTGTAATGGCTCCGGTAAGTACTCCGTGTAACTGCTGTTTGTACCTGTCTTATAATATTATAACGTTAGCTAATGTTAGCTTAGTGCATGAACTCTGTAAACCGTTAACATATAACGTTATTACGTTATGTTTAAACAAGAGAAACACTGTGTGCAACGAGTCAGAAGGCTTTTCAATCTACACATCGCCATCATTTACCATGGATTTACTGTAGTAACACTCACTGCACCATGGTATTGTGGCAGAAATGTGGGATATTCACACTGAATTTTATTACAGGAGTAATGGTATATAATTATAATGTATGTATTTGTGATTAAGCATGTGTGCATTTATACTGAATGTTTTTAGACTACTGTTTTTCATACAAATAGGCTACCTAAAACCATATAGTTATATTTTTACCATGGTATTGAGGTGTTATATGTGTGGTTTTAACTGTTTTTCATGATTTAAATGTATGCTACTATGTGAGACCAATGCTTAAAAAAAAAAACTTGGTCAGAATAAATTTAACCATATAAAACTGAGGTTGCTACAATTTTTACAGATGTTACTGATTTAAAAAATGAACAAAAATGTACCTCTGCATCCTAACTCAAGCTACTATCAAATGTGCATTTCTAACAGACAAAAAAGTTATTATTATTAATATTATCAGGCAACCTAAACCTGTTTCTTGATTTGAAACAATATCACTCATTAGAACATGCAGCAACTAAGAAATTCATTTTTCTAGTTAGATATTTATTTTGTTAAGGAAAATTAATGGTCTGGTCTCTACAACTTTCACTTTGGAGCAGAATTCTGGGTTTAAACTTGAAAGAAATAAAGATTTGACATTTATCGTGATAATTATCGATATCGTCTGATATGAAAAAAATTATCGTGATAATTTTTTTGGCCATATCGCCCAGCCCTAGTACGTGTGTATATATGTACGTATGTGTATATATATATACAGTATATGTGTGTGTGTGTGTGTGTGTAAATCCTCATTTATTAGACCGCGAACCAATAATTTTACTACACTGTTTACAACTCTGCTAATCTGTTTCCCCAGGTAATCCCAGATCCTCAGCCCTGCTGTGAGACATCTTCTTGACCTGATCTAAGCCCTGATACATCTATTCTAATGAAACAATGAAAATGCCCTTTTCACAGTTCATCATAAAACTCTTTTAATGTTTTGCTCATCTGATTTGTGGAGCACATTTTCAGTCGCTATATCGTTAGCCTCATAGCATAATTGCCTACGTCCTATTTAAAATAAATGACTTATAGGCAATTATGCTATGAGGCTAACGATATTTTGAAAAATGTGTCCACTAGATGTCACTGTGTCTATAGTAGCCTTTTATAAGAATAAATATATAATAATTAACTTAATATATATGTTATTACATTACATAATTATATCTGTATGATTTTTCACTATTTCTGAGATGTAAATATCAATAATTTGTTTGGGGTTAAAAGGGATTCTAAGCATTTACACCATGATTTATCCAAACGTATGAGGTCAAACAACTACACTTAGGCTAACCACTAACTTATAAAGCTGCTTTACAAACCTTCAGCTTCCTGTACTGTCTTTTCTTTCTTCTTGCTGGCTCTCTCAATATTTCTTTTGTTAGCATACTGCATGTAGCATTCTCTATGGTAGCCAACATGAATTGGCACATCTGGAATTTGGCCTTCTGTGATTTTATATTTTTCCACAGCTTTTTGGGCGATTTGGCTTTCTTTTGTATTTAAATTCACCCACTCTAAAGAACATTGTACAAACTTGATCCAACTTGTTTCTGAAAAGGGTATGATGTTTGTTGATGTACAGCTAGTAACATGCACACAACACTCCATATCCAAGATAAATCGTGTCAAATTTATGTTAGATATATAAATACAACGTTAGGCCTACAACATAAAATTATCGCTATGTCACTCCCACCCATTTCGGGGTCCTAGTCTGGCCGTCTGCGATTGGTTAGTATTTTTAATGACGTTAAAAACTCCAATCCGATTGGTTCAGCTACTAGAGCTGTCCCGCGATTTGCCCAAGAAGATTGACAATCAAAACATACGTTTGTGAAAATATATGATCAAACCAGAATTGCCAACAAATTTTATTTGACTACATATAATTACTTAATATCGTACATAAAAGAAGCGTATACTCTATCGATGGAGATCGATCAACAACACGAAAAACGCGTTCGGCCCACCGTCTATAAGTTGTTTCCTTCATTTAATCGTGACAGCGTTGAGTCTTTTGATCGGAAAACAATATAACGTGTCATTATCAAAATGATTTATTACGCCAGGGGTGTATTAGGCTATCTGTGTATTGGGGCGTATTTCTAATTAAATCAGGTTGCGAATTATTCAATTAATTGTTACATGTTTGCAGGTTATTTTCTTTCGTGTTTGGGAAGTTGATGTCACGTCTCATCCATTACCTCAACACATCACTTTGCTATGAATGCCTAAGATCTGCTTTGACATCGGTTCCATTTGAGATCGAGTGTGAATACAGTAAATTGGATTTCTGTAAGCACAACCGTACTCGCCTGCCTTAAATTCTCACTGGACAAAAGATGCTTATGTTAGACCACCTTGCAGCAAAAGTTAGCATTCAGTTGAACAAACTGAAATAGTATTTTCTTGTGAACTGTACTCTAATATTTACAACTTTGAAAAACTTATAAAAATATTTACAACTTTGAAAAATGCTTTTAAATGTACTTGTTTGACACACAACAGACTTTGCAGAGTTTCCTTCCATAGCAAAAAATGTAATATGTAGCTCATGGTCCAAAACCTATGCTTGAACACAGACACTTCTATAGCATCTCGATTGTAAACATCATGAAATATGTCTGAGCGCAATTAATAATTCTAAGGAATACTATAGCAGCTATTAGCATAAACCTTCTACTGTGGTCAGTTTTCTCTTTCAGATCAACTAAATTTGTGGATATCACAGAGTCCTATTAAGCTACCGCCTATAAACCAGATCAGAACACCCTGGCAACCTCACAGCACCACCCTATAGCTCAATATCAGGTTTTTGCATGGACATTGGTCAAGCACCCCTCATCTTCCTCAGTAAACTGTAAAGATCTAGTTTTGGTTATTATGAACAAAACAAAAGACATGTCTGCCATCTGGTGGTAGTGTTTGGTATTGCCAACCGGTTAAACCGGTTTAAAAATCCGCAGTTTGCCAGAGTTGATTTACCATAAGGCCATCGCAGCTAAATGACTCTCTAAACACATTTAGAGCATTCTGTAAATCCAGCTATACCCAGCTCAGCTGTTAGAAATGCAAGGAACAGATTCATGTTTGTAGGTGAGGGTAAAAATTAACTAGTAGTCGAAACTGAAAGCTTAATAATTATTGTTTCCCTTGTTTTCCTTTATGGACTTCTGAACTCACTCATGCCTAAAGGTGACTGCTGGTCATGTATAGTGTCTAGAGGTCAGAGGTCGTCCTGATTACCCCACAGACTGCTCTGTGGACACAGATGTGCGTCGTAAATGTCCATATCTATGAACGAGTGCATTAGTGGTTGTGTGATGAATGAACTGGGCAGGATTCCACGGTGCAGACCATTGACACTGAGAATATATGCCCAGAGCGCAGTTATTTGAAGTTTTCACCTTTGGGAGTGCTTCAAACCAAATGAGCCTGTGTGTTCCATGATGTGTTGAGGCATGTGTTCTGCATGCACTGCAGAATGTGTGTGTGACACTTAATCCAGAAGGCTATAGTATACAGAGCTTTGGGCAGATGTGTAATGCTATAGAATATATAACAGAAGGCCCTAGTAGGTTTATAATGTAGAACTAAAGTACTTGTCATTTGTTGTCTACACTACCATTATAAGCAAAACAAACTGTTTAAACACTATTTGTCTTGCTTTATTAAGCTCAGAAAAACAGGATGGCAAAATGTTTACCAGCTGTATGCCCTCTGTGTCATCATTTTGTAAAAGATGTTTGCCTGAAGAACGTGTCTTAGTGTCAGGATTGTTTACACCACTTTATCAAAGAGCGTGAAAGCCTGTATATGAGATTATTATGGTTCAGAGACAGCCGCACACTTTAATGGAAAATTCCTCCAATGCCTTTAACACATGCTGGCTATATGCCTATATGGATCAGTGTATGTTTATTTATATATATATTTTTATTTTTTTTTATCCCATTTAGTTCCTTTATCTTTATACATAGATGCTGTTTGCACTGCCTTATATACTATGCCATGATGTAGCTGTTATCATAGACATTTTGGCCATTAATTTATTAATGCTGGCTGCAATATTGTATTGCTTCATGACTCTATGCTGCCCTCTGGAGGGATTCTTGGAAGTATAGTCACATGTAGTCAAACTGTAGTGTGTGTTTTACTGTGCCAAGATGCATTAGCTTGCTGTATTTAAAGTAATATATTGGCTAGTGTTATTATATAATGAATTAATGTAAATGCAATACAATTTGTGCCATAACATGTAACACATGTTAAATGTAATCTTTAGCAAATGTCAAAATGAATATCTATTTTTCATACAGTACAGTGTAATATTGTGATGTCTGAGTTCATGTGTAGCGTTTAAAATCATTGATTTTAGTTTTTAGTTATCAATTTTAAATTAAGACAAAATAGTACATAATTGCTTCAATTAAAAGGAGTGCTTGTTACATTTTAGAAGACTTTGTGATTTTGTGTTGGATTAGAAGAGAACACACACACCTATATTTAGTGATTTATTCCCTCAGATTTAGATCACAGGTCAGAGATCAAGCCCTCCTGCTCTGGTCTTATCACACATGTGGAGATGTTCAATGAGGCAGATATACAGCCAGCAGAGGGGAACCAGGACCACGGTGAAACACCAGACACTGTTTGAGTGTGTGTCTGTTCAACGCCAATGTGAACAAGACTGATTGCTTTAGTGTCATGGGTGACATGAGCTAGACACCTGCAAAAACTAAAAAATACCACATTCTTGCTTAAATACTAAGTGTTATTGTCTTTTATTCAGCAAGGATGCATTAAGTTGATCAAAAGTGACAGTAAAGCCATTGTTACATAAGATTTCAATGGAATTGTCTATTCATCATAGAATCCTAAAATAATGTATCTTGATTTCTGTAACTGACAGTAATAAGAAATATTTATTGAGCAGCTAATTAGCATATTAGAATGATTTCTGAAGGATCATATGACACTGAAGACTGGAATAATGATGCTGAAAATTCAGCTTTGCATCACAGGAATGAATTCCATTTTAAAATATATTCAAATAGAAAACAATAATATATCAAATATTAAATAAATGCAGACTTGGTGAGCATGAGAGACATTTAAAACAAATTCAACTGTTGAATGGTAGTGTATTTATAAATCAGTCGCTTTCTTTAAATTTACTGAAAATGATGAAGCATTACAAACCTCACATCAAAATCAAACAAATCCCACAATCCTCTCTGATGACTCATGGTTCAAGTAACATTCCTCTCAGGGCTGTTGCAAGCATTATAAGTGTGTAATGAAATGTTATTCCAGCATAATGCCTCATTTATTCATTTGACTCAGATGATTCTATTTGCCTGTGTTTAAACTGGCACGTACGGCGAAACACACCCAGGTGAGGCTCTACAGCTATTTGTTTTGAATTTGTATTGGCTTATCTCCTGGTTAGCGCCGTGTATGGGCATTATTCTGTCATGGTTTCTGGGTTTGGCAGGCTGAGGATGAGCACCAAACCCTCAGCGCAGCATCAAAGCGGCCTTGTGTGTTTGTACAGCATCTATTACACTCACCTTCAATAATTCAGTCCACAAAACACTATACATGCAGTCCACAGTTTCTCCTGCTGTGATGGTTGGCTCGGTGTTCTGTGTGACAAATTCATGACCATGATTCTCAAAATAAAATGGTGTTAGCATGATGGAGGAGGCTTTAGACTCATGAGAGAGGGGGAAGATAAAGTTTTCTTTGGCATTAGGACTTATTAAGTGTTTGTTTATTCAGTGAGTCAGTTTACCAGCGCGTCTCTCTGCAGAACGCCTGCAGTGTGTTTGTTTAGCAGTGCTCCGCCATCACCATGTCACATCAGGTTTTGTTAACATTCACATCTCACCACCACCCATTACTGCATTGATGTTTTTTCCTCACTTTAAATGTCTCATTCTTAAAGGAATAGTTCACCAAAAGTGAAAGTTCATTGTTTACTCAACCTTTTGTTGCTACCAAAAATAAATAAATAAAATAAAATAAAGCACTATAATAATAGAAATGACCTGTGCACATTAAAAAGTTAAATAATTATTTTTTTTTAAATTAATTTTAAATATTTTTTTACATTTCAGATTACCTTTTACCATCATCTGACTTTCACTAACAACAATTTTATAACACTGTTAAATCTAAGCTTTAGCAAATTTTTAAATATACAGTATATATATATATATATATATATATATATATATATATATATATATATATATATATATATATATATATTTGTGCTGTACAATACAATGTTGTGATTCCTAAATTCACTTGTAGCATTTAAAATAACTGATTTTAGTTTTTAGTGTGTAATTAGTTTCAGATTATTAGTCAAGCATTTTTTTTCTCCGGATATCTGTATATTCCAGCTTGAAGAAAATGAGCCATGTGAATTGTGTAAATTTGAGGGAAAAAAAAGTTCTGAAAAGAAAATAAATATCAGAATTTTGGTGTTCTTTATTATTATTATTAATAATTAATCTTTTTACAGTACTGTAGTACTTTTAAAGTTGTAATATATATTTTATTGTTTTTATTTGTAACATTATTATTATTATTATTATTATTATTATTATTAAATGCTCTTTAACAGTACTATAGTTCTATTGCAATAGTAATGTATGTCTGTATTTATTTTATTTTTTTATAATTATTGTAATTATGATTATTATTAAATACACGTTTTACAGTACTGTAGTACTATTAAAATAGTAATATGATTTTATTTATTTATTTGTAACATTGTTGTTGTTGTTGTTATTATTGTTATTATTATTATTATTATTATTATGAAATGCTCTTTTTTTGCAGTACTATAGTTATATTGCAATAGTAATATATGTCTGTATTGATTTATTTTTACAATTTATAATATTATTATTATTGTATAGTCATGTTGAATGGTGCAAAAATATTTATTTATTCATTTATTTATTTATTTATTTATTTATTTTATTATTATTATTATTATTATTATTATTATTTTTGCATATATCAAGCAATATTCACCGCTGTGTTGTTTGAACACACTATACCTGCTTCACTGTTCCTTGATCTCCTTATACATCACCAGTTCTTGCTGTAGGACCTCATCATTTACAGATGAAGGAGGTGGTGTAGAAGCAGTGGGGGTGATGGGACAGGCTTTAGGTGTGTAGTTTGGCATGAGCAAGATATTGAAGTAGGCGTCTATAATAGCTTCCAGAAGTTCAAGACAGTAACTCTGTGTTTCTCCTGCTCAGATGCACCAGAGCTTAAATACCAACAAAGACGGAGGGATTGTTTCACTGGAATGAGGTGAACGAGAGGATTGTGGTCCTGTTTCGTGGCACCGTGCCCTGTCTAGTAATGTGGCACTAATTATTGAAGCTTTATCCCCATTGGCTTCCACTTGAAGAGTTTACTGTGGCTATCAGAAATCAGGCCAAAGAGATGTGAAAGATACAACTCTAAGTGGAATTCAAGGGTAATTCAATTAAGTTAAAAAGTTTTAGATTAGCTTTGTAAAATGATATGCCTATGAGTTTGTTTTTGTAAACATACCACCACATTTTCTTGAATTGCTTCTAAATTTACCCCATGGTTATTGGTTGCATATTAAGACTGTGTCAAACCTAAACTATATGTCAGAGTAGAATATTAGCTTTCTTTAAGTGCTGACAGAAGTGTGTCACACACTAGTGAAATGGTGTTCACAGTTGCAGTGTTAGTGTTACATATGACTCAAATATGGTGCGACTCAAGGTCATTCAAACATAACATGACACAACTTTTATCTGACCTCTTGACATCAGCTAATCCTTATGTCAGCACACTTTCTTCTGACTTTCTGGAGTCCTGGAGCAGTGACAGGTCAGAGAGTGACGCTGACCGCTGAGTGCAGACTTAATCCACCCCTGAACACCCTTCTCTCAGAGGTGACAGACTGTGTTTGGAATGGAATAACATACTGCTTATGCTACTATTTTTAAAATAGGATGGAAACAAGCAGTATGTAATACTAAATGATTTAAACGGTGTGATTCATTGTTCACGATAATTTGTTTTTCTAAAATGGTATTAAGTTATCATGTGAGTTGTCTTTTTTTTTTCTTTTTTTTAAAGGTTTTGAGAGTTTTTCTTAATCTTTTTGAATATAAGTCTTTTATGCTCACCAAGACTTCATTTATTTGATAAAAAATACAGTAAAAACCATAATAATGTGAAATAATATTACAGTTTAAAAGAGCTGGTTTCTATCTTAAAATGTAATTTATTTCTGTGATGGCAAAACTAATATTTAGCATTTGCATCAGAGAAATAAATTACATTCTGCTTAATATTTTTGTAGAAACTGTGATACACTGCCATTCAAAAGTTTGGGATAAGATAAAAATAAAAAATAAACTGTCCTGTTTTTTTTGCTTCAAATGCATTTTCTGCTGGAAAATGTGGACATGCTGATATATATATATTTTTTTTTAGATTTATTTTTGCCGTTTTTGCCTTTATTAAGATAGGACAATGTAGAGCTGACAGGAAGCTAAGTGTGAGAGAGTGAGAGAGTGAGAGAGAGAGAGGGGGGGGCGGGATCGGGAAAAGTCCTTGAGCTGGGATTCGAACGCAGGATGCCCATAACACCGATGAGGACAACCTGCTAATATTTCTTAAATAAAAAACAAAATTCCAAGCTAAGAAAAAGCACAGGCAAAGACCAGTTTGTTTATATGAAGATTTATTTTATTTTCATTAGTCATTTATGTATTTATTTGATTTGGGGTTTGTTTTAAAATTTCACTTTATTTCTGTTATTTGACATAAAAGATATCAATATCACAAAGAAATGAGCTGCATTCTGTCTGAGAAATAATAAAAGGACATTTACAATTTGTCTTAAATTTAATTTTGTTAAAATTGTGGGAAAATCGTATCGTGAAACCAGTATCACATTGTGAGTTGAGTGAATCATTACATCCTTAAATACTTTTATTTAGCAAGGATACTTTAAATTGATCAAAAATGGTAGTAAAGACATTTGTTAATATTACAACTTAAGCATATAGCGTTATTTCTGGCAGGTCACGTGAGTCAAGCTTGGATCGGCTGACTCTCAGCTGACCACATCTACCTATAGGAATACGACACCTATCACAGCATTCCTATATCTATTCAGTATTATTCAGCAGCTTTTTGCAGGCTCAGGAGCAAATTACCCTCCTCCATCCCCAGCTCCTCCTTTTACCACAGTCAGGACTTGGCTTTCTGATGTTCCTCTTTGAATCAGACTCTTTTTACTTGCATATCATTCAGTACATTAATGATATCTGCTTTGTTCTGTTCTGTTTACCCTAGGTGGGTTATTATTGCTGCTCTCCCTGCTCATTCATGACAGGCTGCATGGATGGGCAGGGAGTTTTTGCCCAGAACAGAACCATAACCCCAAACTAAACTGTATGCTAAGTGTCAATCATTTTGACGATAGTGGACAGAAATAAAGTTACAGTAATGTTAATGAAATAAAAAAAAAATAAAACTAAGTAAACTCATGTATATGAATTTAGAGAGTTTTTAGTATTTAGTGTCTTTATTGGTAATAGTCCTATCTGAGGCTGCTCAGTACCATCTTGACTTTTATTGCCCATCATACTTGTACCAGGCGCTCAAGTGTACTAAAGGTTATCACTGTTGCTCTTGTTAAACACAAACAATCTCTTTCACTGAACAGGAAAGCTCTGGGAAACGTTTTTCTTTTTTTTTTTTTAACCAAGCAATCTTCCTGAACTCACTAACAGCAGTCTGACAGGGAGAGGACACTTATCTAACTTATTAAATCAGGAGTCAACCCTGGAGGATAACCAAAACCAGTTGGTATAGAATCACCCAAAAATTTAACTTACTTGTCAGCCCCAACATTTCTGGATATTTTGGATATTATCTTTAGTGCAACCCTTTAATGTAAGGATGCTGTTTCAGTACAACTTGATCAGATTACTTTTATGGCACACTAATATTTCAGTCATTTATATGTACTGTAAAAAGTGATGTATGCAAAAGTAAAATATGCTAATCATCAAATAAAGCTTCTGTTTAATTCACTTTTCAAACTTTAAATAGCCCTGAAGATTAATATTCTTATAAAAGAAAGTTTCAAATGCCTGAAGGTCCTCATATGTTTACATTTTTCTTTGTTTCTTTTTCTTTCATCTTTTCTTGAATGTGAATCAGTTTTGTTCAGAGGCAGCCACTGCATAAAATATTTAATACTTCAAAAAGGCAAAAACAAAACAATATTGTACCAAACTAAATCTTCTATCCTTGAGCCAAATGTTATGACTAGACCAAATTGCAAATTACAAATAAGTAGTATTTTTAAGAACTTTCTTCATCCTTGAATACACATGGTATGACATTTCAAAGCATATTCCAGTTGAAAAAAGTTATTTGGCAGACTAATTTCTAAAAAGCCCATATTCTTTATTGACATTTAACAGAAGCTACATTTATTCAGTATTTGAGCATTTCTTTTCTGGTTAGCTTTAGAGTTTTACTTTCAGATCAAAACGCAGAGGGTAAAATCATGGGCTCTGAACATTTGCCCAAGTGTTTGTGGATCCAGGGTGGTCTCGTTGGATTATGGAATAAGAGCAATTCAGTACGGCTTAAATTGCACCAGTCATACCGGTACAAAGGAAACCCTCCAAGAGGGTTCTGCTTTAATTCTTCAGTTTCCTCAAGCCAGCTGAGAAAGATCAAGTTACAGTTTTTTTCCCCCTTTCCTCTCTCTCACACACTTTCTCTTTCTTTCTGCAGATTTGTATTAAGTCTATTAACTTTGTCTTGTTGTTTGTGAGAGCTTTAGTGTTGACTATTAATAGATACATATGCATACATTATGAAATTTCTAAATGTGCACTTCCTCACAAGAAATCAGAAGCATCGTGCCTCTCTGTGCACCCTCAGATTTTCATCTTTTGCTTTAGCAGCAAATATAATATTTCCCTGAAACGTTTCTATTGCAATTATTGTGATTAACCAGCGAGATGTTTTTTTTTTTTTTTTTTTGGAAAATAGGCTATATAAACAATTTTTTTAATAATCTGAAAAGAGTTTTGCACAGTGTAGAATGTTTTTCAAAAAGTAAAGAGGTTTTAAAGTCATTGCACTTTATAGCTAGTAATTTTTGTACATAAGATCCTGTCATTTAGAATTTACAGAAATTGTGCAGTGCCGTTCTGAAACTCTGCTGCCCTGCCCTTGGTTTGGCTTTATACAGTGAAAATTAGTTAAAAGCTCCAGGCTTTGATTTTCCTGACATGCATACAAGTTACACAAGCACATGTCTGGTTAAGCATCGAAACATCATTGATGGCCGACAGTTTCCATTCTCTGGTACGTCTGCGGCTTTTCACTTTTGATTTGTCGAGAGGGTTTGGAGCAAACCGCTGTACATTTATGTTTATTGGAACAATGGGCTGCTTGTAAGATCTTTTTCTGCACTATGACATACTGTACAAAGCATGACACACAAATATATCATGCATTGGAAATTAAGTGGTTTTAAACCAGGTGAGCAGAGAACGTTGAATGGACACTAATAATGGCGCTATGGGAAAACTGTGAGCAAATACTCAAGAGACAGGGTGCGAAATCGTTCAAAGTAGGTCTTAAAACAAAAACAGGACGCAAACTTGACAACCAGGTGGAATGAGAGGTCATTACAGCACAATCACGCTGCTAATGAGTCTTTCAGAGGCAACGTTCAAGTCAAGCTCTAGAACTTCCAGATTCATACAATTAAATGGCAGTTTTATTAAAGATGTCTTTGTGTTTTGTGATACCACACTTGGTTAATTTTTTTCAGTCCGATGTGGCAGCCAGGACAAGTAACTGTATATTACTTTGGGGACTAAGTGTTTTTCAACGGTCTACATAACTTCCATGCAGATAAAAAATACTAGACGCTTGAGATATTACGGTGAGATAAATACATGTAAGTCCGTCTTAAACACCCAACCATCTGTTGGGCCTCATCTGTTCTCATCATCATGTTTCTCATATATATTTTACACTCAAATACATTCAAACACACCCACAGACTTGAATTTATGCCAGATTTGGACATTTCCTTTCCGGATGAAGTAATATCAAAGCTCATTTCCGAAGCAGCCCTTATTGCAGATAAGCATGGGTTAAGATGGCGTTTCACATATTTCAAAAGCATATGTTCTTAATGTACAAACTGTTGCTCGTTTGTTATTTCAGCATTGCATTTGTGGCAGATTAACAGACTTGTTTAAGACCCCATTAAGTCAGAATTGTAGTTTTGTGGCTTTTAGTCAGTGTGTGTTATCTTTGAATCCAACTATATATCAGTGTACTCCTAAAAGTTGACTGTTATCTTTAGCAAGTATACTCATTTTAAAATTGATAGTCTTTCTTTCTCTACTGGGAAAACCAGATTATCAATGTCTTCATCTTGTACTTTTGCCCATATATTTGTCTTAAATGGTACTTGCAAACATTCTCATTCTAGACAACAGGTTATAGTTCATCATGTTGTTTTTAGTTCCAGTAACACTTGTATTAGAGATGCATGATATGCAATATGTAATTGACCTACAATATATTAGATTATTTTAAAATTATTATATTTTGTTACATTAGTATTAGATTACTTTTTTTATATAAACACTTTTTTATGTTAATTAGTTGCATTTAAAACAATTGACTTTTATTTTGTTTATTTAAAACAAAATATAGAATTTTAGTTTTAGCCACTTAGTCCCCAAAGTAATAGTTGGTGGTGATTTTATGGTGTTTTGTAGTCCTTTTTTTTTTCTCACAAATTCTGTTTTATTTTTTTCCAAGTTTTTTCCGTTTAAATATTTCTGGATTTTTTTTTTTTCAGACTGTTTTAATGGTTAAATTAAATTGGATTAATAAAAAATTAATTGAAATGTTGTTTTTTTTTGTTCATGCATTTTTTTTTTTTTTTTTTTTGCCAAATTCTGTTTTCCATGAATTTTCTGGATTCACTTTTAATAGTTTCATTAGATTTTAATAATCAAAAGCATCTCTAATCAATTGATTTTATAAACACACACACACACACACACACACACATTGTGCTTTCAGTGTTGCATTTGTTGCATTTAAAACAATTGAATTTTATTTTATTTAAGAGAAAATATAGAATTTTAGTTTTAGCCATTTATTGTTTATCAGCCATAAAATTAAATAGTTTGTGGATTATCTGTGTCAGCCAGAATCTTTAGATCAGGGAATCTATAACTTAATTTATTTTCTCATATATCGGTTGGTTGTGAAGGAAGTGGCTGATATGTATTCATTCAGAAAGTGTTTTTATCGCTTTTCTCATCACGTGTGGCTTTGCCCAACTATGTTGTAAACTGACATCCTCAAGTCTAACATGTGTCTTGCTCTCCAGTGAGAGAAAAAAAATGATAGTTTATGTCTTGCACAATGTTTCTTAAGAATATTTAGATGTTTCTACTGGAAAACAGAGCAAACATACGGTTTAAGAAAATCATTGTTATGACAGACAAAATCCAAAAATATTCTCTCACATTAGTACATAGTACTGAGAGGGGTCAATGTCAGTGTAGTTTACTCTAAACAATAATGGCCAAATTAAAATTCCTGTCTAATTATCTCAAGTACCAGCATTCTTACCCACTTCCACTCACTCATGTGAGTCATCTTTTTGTAGAAAGACCACATAAAACCTCCAGCCTGAACTGTTTCTTAGCTCTGGTTTCTGTGGGAAAGCGGGTACCATCCATGGAAGTGGTCGATGGTTTCATTCCCAGTGGTTTCAACCGCAGAGATTGTAAATTTTAGTCTACATTAATTTGTCACAATGACAGCAGCTACTCCTCAGCATAAATAACTTATCATTATTATTATTATTATTTTTTTTTTTTAAGTAATTTGGGTATTTTACAGACCTACATACAAAGTAACTTGATATAACACATTATGTAGAAGTAAGAAGGAGAAAGTGTTTCTGTGAACAGTAGCAGCTCTTCAGTATTTAGATGTCACGTTATGTATGCTGTTGTAAGTTGAACCGTACTTTCATAACACATTGTCTAAGTATGCTATGAGAGATTCCCCTCTTTTCTCTCCAGATGCTCTCTGACATGCGCTGGATGGGTCAGGTGGTTCTTTTATACAAGCCTGTCTTTCTGTGAATGTGTTTGTACGTTGGACATTCTTGTAGCCCCTCAGGGTCCAGAGAAAAACTCCCTCGGTCATGGAGCCTGATGTTTGTGTGTGCAGCGACGCGTGAGCCAGTGAAAACACACCTGGATTCACCGTCAGAGACAGAGAAACTGATCATACCAGCTCTCAGAACACTGACATTCAGGTCATCCTGTGTTTTTATTCACTGACAATAACTCATCAATTGAGGAATGTAGACAAGTAAATCTGGAGTTAGCTTGTAATTTAATTTTGAATTACTTAACCCTTACCCTATCCATTGTGCTCAGTGTTTATGTAGAATTTATTTATGTGAGCGCATCTATGCGTGCACACAGACAAAAATAGACATGTGGTTTCACTTAAGCTATCAGCAGACATGGTCATATCTCCAGCTTCCAAACTATTAAGATAACATTCCTTTCGATTTCAAGGGTTGGTGGCAAAATATTATTTATATCAGAGTTTTTAGATTAGATTGTTATCACTGTTTTGAGATAAGAGTTGAAGCGCTGTGAGGAAAAGGCATACCTCAGCTCACTTTATGAAGCTAAAAGCTTTATCTGACTCAGACAGACACTGTGTCTGCCAAAACAGTAATGCATTAAGACGGTTAAGAACAATCACAGCTGAACCTGTGTGCTAATGCAGCTATAAAATCCAGCATGGTATGCGATGTCCCAAAATCTTTCTTTTCTTTTTCTTTTTTTCTGAAGAACGTCTGGCGGTGAAGTAAATCTTGTCTTGTCACGACAGTCTCTGCTCAGTAACTTATTTTGTTTGGCTTTGAATGTAGCTTCTGAAGAAATGGTTCACCCAAAAATGTCATACCGATGTTTTAATTTTTTTCTGTTTAACACAAGAGAAAGAGCCTAAATTCTGTTCCAAAGTTATAATGACTATAAGATTAGCATGAAAGTAAAAAAAAAACACGTTACACATTATTTTATGGTGTTTTGTTGTCCATTTAGTCATGGTGACTTAAAACCGTGTTGCTTTACCAAAAACAATGTGTGTGAATAAAATTTTAATTGAATTAATAATTGTATAAATTAGGGATGTCAACGATTAATCAACGATCGATTAATTGTCGATAAGAGACGTAATCGATAAAAGCTATCGATGGTCGATTAAGCAGTTTCATTTTGGGGTGCATGCGGCTCGTGCGCAAAACACGTGCAAACGGCTGTGAGTGATGGTGAAGGGGCTGGATCTTACAAGAAATAATTATTTTAATATGATACAAACTTTAAAAGTACATTAAAAGAGATACAGTACAAAGTTCTTTTGTATTGAAATGTAGTAATAAGTCATGTTCAATCATAATTTCCCTAGATAATTATTGCATATCGGGCACTTTGCTTTGACAGGGCTGCGCACGCGAGCAGGACAGTCTATTCATTCATACAACTTGTTAATTCGTTCCTATGACATATTAATTTGTGGCAGCTGTCCATGTTTCATTAATTTGTTCCCTAGAACAGGGGTTCCCAAACTTTTCCATTCCACGACCCACCTAGACAAGTATAATCTATTTCAAGACCCACCAAAATATTTGAGATAAAAAAACAATTGACATTACTATAAGCTTAATCATAATTAAAAGCATAATATGGCAGAAATTAAGTATTTAAGAAAAATAACAATTTTATTTTATAGGCTAGTACCACTGTAAACATGCACTACTAATATTTACGTTTTAATTTCTTAATTTACAGACGTTAATGAGTCTAGAAATATGTCCATAAAACCTCAAACGCGCTCACTCCGGTGCGGCTATGAACTGTAATCAGCTGCCAGTGCTATAAAAAAAAGTGCCCTCACAACCCAACACTTTTTTATTTTATTTTAGCAAAGTATAAGAAGCGAAGCAGAATTCTCAAACAGTTTAGAGATTAAAATAATTTTGAAATAATTATAAAAATAATAAACATATGCGTCTCCTTTTAAATAAACACTAAAAACCGAGAAGACAAATTTACTTCAGCCAGAAATTTACTTTTGCAATGGTTAAATAAATGTTCAGCTATATCTTCAAAAGATTTTTTTTTTTTTTTTTTCTCTATATAGTGATGATATGGCAAGGAAATAATAGGACATTTTGTAAATTCTGTTATGCTAGCATGTGGAAATGTTTGTATAGTGTTACAATTAACCCCGCATTTGTGCCCCGCTCAACCCGTACATGTGAAATGCTTTTTACGGACAGTTTATGGATTAAATGCATATGAAGGAACGAAAACAACAAACTCTTTACATCTCTCGGAAAGATACAGTGCAGAGTTCAAACAGACGATAGAAATTAATGAACAGCCTACCTGATACAGTTTTCGCAACATGCGGACCGAGCATTTTAATAATGAACCGCTCTGAGACCCTCACTGTTATTACAACTCGTGCGCGTCCGCGCTTCAAAACACACAAGGCATGTTTTAAATCCCGGCCTTTGCGATTCGAAAATCGCACTGAGCAATATCGCAATTCGTAATTAATCTTTGTATATCGTCCAGCCCTAGGAACTGTGTGTGTGTGTCATTTAGCTGCCGCCAAGTGGCTTTGTGCGACCCACAGTTTGAAAACCCCTGCCCTAGAAAACCCATGATTTAACTTAAATGCAGGAACAATTTAAGTCATAGTAACGAATTCTTAATTCATGGCCACGAAATCTTTCATTTCCCCCCACACGTTTACTACAGTAATAGATGCGAAAACAGTGATTAAAAGTGAACAACAATAAAATAAACCTGCGAATCTAGAGGGTGAGACGGTGAGGATTTGGGAAAAGAAACAATAAATAATATTAAATTCTTGACCATCCGGAAAAACAGAACACAAAGCTGCATATGGCTTGATTTAAATGTATGCGCTTGGCATGAATCCAAAAGCATGGTCGCGATGTAACATTTGCCTGCTAACCAATTATTTCTCTTATTAACAAAGCTTTGTACCTCACTTGTGTCATAATACTCACATTAAAATGTTTCAAATGTGTAACAGTGTGTTTGTAGCAACGCCAGTGGTTCTGGAAGCGGATTACTGACCGCGCGTCACAGCCCCACGCGCCGTACTTGCGTTTGGGATCTTTTTATTTTAAATCCCGATAATGTCAATTGCAAACATTGCTATGATGTTTTAAAAATAAAAAAACGAGCACCATGAAACCATTTAAAAAGGCGCATTCAGCGGTCTCCGTGACAGGATATGAAACAGCACACAAAGTATAATGATCCCGTGCGTAACTACGGCGCGCTCTCTTCATTTTATCAAATGATCATAATCGCATCTATTCATTTTACCATCCTGCCACTAGCCTTTTATTTAGACTAAAAACCCTTTTCATTCGGGTGAGGAAGCTGGCGTTTTGAGTGGCATTTGCACATCCTGTCATGCCGGTGACTATGCCACTGCAATAGACGCATTTTGCAGTAGTTATGGTTAACGATTAATCGATTAATTGATCGTTAATTTAAACGAAGATCGATTATGGAAATTATTGAAAATTGACATCCCTAGTATAAATGTTGTATTTTATTTTGTTGTAAATTCTTATACTAAAAAATGACAACAACAAAAAAAAAGAATTTTGAAAAAAATAAAACAGAATTTTGGAAAAAATAAAATGGACTCCAAATCCATATTCCTTTATTTTTTTCTGTGAAACACAAAAGGAGACCTTTTTAAGGAGCTGCTTACACAAGGTTTTCAACTAAAAACAGAAAACAGATGCATTTGGGGTCCTGAAAACACAAACTTTTGAAAAGTCTCCAACTACTGGCCCGGCATGCATAATACAGTGTTTTTAGTCATTTTCAGGGATCCGTGTGAACAGGGATCATTTTGAAAACACTGTTGTCTACCCTAAGAATCTTCAAGCACCTGTCAAGAAATCTGGATCATATTTCACGCAAAATCATAAAGGAAAAAAAGTATAGTTTTCATGAAGAAATTTAAGCCTACATTTAGGATTTTTTTTTCCAGGAAAATATATTATATTAAAAAAATTATATATTTTCCTCAATTCTCATTAATCATATTTTAATAATCAAAAGCTTTCTTTCTTTCACATTCATGCACACATATATTGAGGCAGAGGCAGAAAACACCGCGAGCATCAGGCGCGCCTCAGTAAACTAAACCGTGTGTCTGCACCATTCATTCATGCAGAGACAGACAGAATATGCAGGATACATATTTAAATATTATTTTGCAGCTTAATATTCACAGACACTAGTCCATATCACATTTTGATTTAAGCATACTGACTTTGTATTTATTCATCCAAAATTTGGCACATTTCATGACATTCCGCCTTATACAGTAAATTCCATTTTTATGGCTGGATTTCGCGATCCTGTCTGCGTTTTCTGCATCGCGGAAATCATAGGGCCCTACATGGAAAGTAAACAATGACAGAATTTCCATTTTTGTGTGAACTATCCTTTAAGAGTGTGGGTTAGCCAATGTTGTACATCAAAAAGTTAGTCTTTAATTTGAGTATTTGATTAAGATTGGTAAGTAACATAATGCAAGTAAAGCCCGAAACACACTGCCCGATTTTCGGCTGTCCCTGACGAAAGACTGGCATCGTGAAGCAATCGCGGCGATTTCTGATTCACCACGACTGTTTCACGATGCCAATCTTTTGTCTGGGACAGCTGAAAATCGTGCAGTGTGTTTAGGGCTTAAAACAAATATTTACTCTTACCACAAGGCAGCAAGAGATTGACTGACAGCATTAGACACCAGAACAGTTAACTTTGTTAACTTTTAAATTGTGTTATCGGGCTCCAGCATTCACCTTAATACAACTTTAATCCAGTCTTATTGGATTCTAGTTCAGAGAGGCAGAGATCCAACATCTTAGACCTCGTTGGCAAGATCTCAGTGCATTTTAGAGAGGTTGTGTCTTCTGATGGTCATATAATCTCTGTCATGGAGCTGTGGGCAGATATTAAAACAACAACAACATCTCCTTAATGAAAAAGTGCTGAGGGTTCTATTAAAAACAGTGATACCTGATCAACTGTTTGAATCATGCAGGCATCTGAGTAGGAAGCAACTAACAAGCTTTCTATTGAACATGGACCTACAGCTGCTGACATTTGAGAAATCACCTCAGCTGAAATGGGTTTTATGGAGAGTGTTCTTGCCGGTAATCCTCTGCTCCGCCACGGTCCTACAGAGTGAGGCTTTGTTGTGGTACTGGCTGGAAAGTTGCACTTCATTCTGTGTTAAGTGTACCGGAGAGGCCTTTCTCTTGAGGCTCTTAAATCGCTCTGCCTGCTCGACTATGGCATTGTGATGGATACACGCTCAAAACTTTAAAGGGAATAGCCTACTTGGTCATGGCTGATCCATTTCTCTAGGGCTCTCCATGTGTGAATTTCCATACTTCTCTCAAACAAGTGATTTTTCGCCACTCAAGCCCTTTGAAAGGGCTTGAATCAAAGCCTAGCATTGAGGGATTGTCTTTGATCCGTGTTTTCTTTATGCAGACTGCCATGTTGATAATGTAAGGAGAAACTGACGATAGATGCTTCATGTCAGAGCTGCATGTTATGGTGTGCATTACATTTTCCATAATTCAACGGTCCATTGATTATATAGGGTGACTCTATTTTTTATTTTTTTTTGCGTTGTGACATTACTTTCAGGAGTCAACAAATTTACATTCATTTATTTAAAAAAATATATTGTCTTCACATTCTCATTACCATAATGTAAAAAATATATATATATTTTTATTGTTTTTACTGCTTCATTTATGCTCATATTTGTATTAAAATTGCATATCAGTATTTTCTCTATTTACAGTGAATTATCTTTGAATTACAGTGAAATATCTACAGTGGATTATCTTTGAGTTATCTTTTTACAATTATCTTTGAAAATAATCGTTATAGTAAAATTTTAATATTGGGGGTGATTAAATATGTTTGATTATTATTTTTTTAATATATATATATATATATATATTATATAATTATTAAATTAACTTTTAAATAATGATTTATTTATTTTTTAAAGTTAATTTGAGTGAAATATGACATTTCTTGACAAAATGACAAATTTACCTAAAACTTTTCATCCTTTTGCACCTAAATGCTTTTTTTGTGTATAATTGTTTGTCAACAATTATTGTAGCTATCTTGCTTAAACAGTCGCCATTAGTGCAAATGTCCATAAGACTGTGTGATGTGATATGCAACTGTATTACAACCAAAAATCTGCATCTTTAAAGCCGTGCATTGCTGAGTCAATTAGACAATGCTATAATGAGTTAATGCGTAGAATTTATGTATGCATGAAGTTTTGTGAAAGCTTGTGAATGCATGTAACTATGAGGACATGTGATGCACACCTGTGTAAACTAGATGCAGAGCAAAATTCAGTCTGAAGATGAACAGAGCTTTTGTTGCAGGCTGCAGCCTCGCACCCCTGTTGAGCCGGCAGTCTCTCGTCCACGAGTTTTCACCACGGGGTGCATGTTTCACTCTGACAGCGCACTCCTCCCACCCCTGTGGTATGGCTGTCTGCTGGTGGAGGATGTTTTCATAGCATTTACATGAGAAAATATTTTCACTGCTGTGTGAATCATGAATGCATGCAGCGGCTCCAGACAAGGCCAAAGGGAAACTAATCTGCGATATTAACACCAAATTAAACTGTCTTTTTTCACACAGCAAGCCGTCTGGGCTGACAGGGGATGTGGATGGGGGTTAAAAGGGGTCTGCAAAACAAAATGTCCAGGGTTACTTGGAGGGGAAAGATCTTCGTGATCAACAGATGGAGAAGGTCAGGTTTATGAGCTAGAGATACAGTTTGGCTTAAAGAAAAGACATCACAAAAGAGATAATAAAACAGCTTAGTTGTTACTGTGAGATAAAGCAATGAGACTGAACGGAGAACAAAAGGAGACCTTTGCTTAAAGGAATAGTCTGGGTTAAGTTGAGCTCCAATTTAATGTTAACAATGTTGATTACCACCACCAAAAATAAATAAATAATAAATTACCTTTATTTTCTTAAAAATAATGTTACCTAAGAGCCCTTAAAATGGAAATAAAAAGGAACAAATATTGGAGGAAATGTGAAGCTTCTTATTTTATAAATGTATTAACAATAATGTTAAAAATAGTTTATTATAGGAGATGTAAAGTTATGTGAATAATTTAAACATTTTAGGGTTTATGGCAATGTGTTATGGAAAGTCATGTAAGAACCCTCAGCACTTTTTACATGTAATTCATGTAACTTTTTTATTTGTTAATTTAAACTAAAATACTTGTAACACACACTATTCAAGCTGAAAGGATTGGCCCCATTCAACGCCATTGTGCATAACTGTAACCCATTTATTATTTTAAAAAATATTTTTTATGAATAGAATTTAAAAGTTAGTGCTATTTTAATATTATTTATATACTTTTATAGTATTAATATTAAAATATAATATATTAAAATTAGCATTTATTTTTTATATTTTCAGTTTTAATTTCAATTTAATTTATTTGCTTTTATCATTTATTCATTAATAATTGGCAATATAATATAATATTTATTTTATTTCAGCTATATTTCAATTATTGAAAGTTTTTTTTTTTAAAAAAAAATAGTTTAATAGTAGTCTTAGTTTTAGTTATCAGTAACAACACTGGTGGAAAATTAATTTTTGTAATGACGTGCTGCAAATGCTGTATTTGTACTGAACTCTGAATATTCCCTTTTTTCCAGGGAAGCACCATAAAACGGGAGAGTTAAAGATCCTTGTAATGTAACTGCATTTAAAAATCCTCTTTTCTTTGTGTTCGTAACCTTGAACAATAAAAGTTTCCACTTATGTATTCGGTTTTATAAACAGATAAGATTTGTTTTATTGTTAGGAAAGCACATCTAAAATCTGTTTTTATATCTCTTACAAATGATCGTCTGAAATGTTTCCTCAACCTGAGAAAATTGTCCTTTTCAGCTAATCCAAAAAAAAAAAAAAAAGACATGTGTCCCAAGAAAATGTATGACAGCAGAAATATTATACAATACTATATTTTTCCATTTCCATTTTAAACATTCCAGTCAGTATAATAAGTGTGTCAAGCATGCTGGCATGAGCAGAGTGATTTCTGATGACTTCCTTTGCACTGGCACAGCTGCCAAAAGCCTTCATTCTATTTCTCTATTTCTCTCTCTGTCTCTCATTCAGCTGGAGATTGTAGGGTGACTGTCAGTATGTCGGATAGCTGTTATTATAAAAGAAAGAGTGAAAGAAGGGGATAATGAAAGGTTAGGGGAATGGGCAGCATGCTGATGGTGACTGGCATGCATCAACTCATTCACAAGAATGAAACGCAGCCAAATCAGTTCAAACTGCGGACTTCAACTCTACACATATGACACACTCACTCACGGGGTTTCATGCAGATTGTATTTAAAAGGAACCAATTAGTCACTGTTCCACAGGCCTTGCCATTTTTATTCTGGTACAGTCACTCTATGGAAAAGTAAGATGAGATCGCCTTTGCACTATTGAAATTGGAAAAAAAAAATGTTTTAACTACAGTGTAGTAAATAGAATCTTCTAAATTGTAAATAAAACAGATTATTGGGTTACATTTTACAAGAAAATGTTATTTCAGTCTAATTTTGCCTCTAATTTGATGTGTAACTTTTTTTTTCCTAGTAAATTTCTAGTATTTATTTTCAGTTTATGGTATATAGAAATGCATCTTTCAGATCAAGATTTCAATCTCTGTTTTTCATTGACCATTTTTTTTAAACTAAGCTACAAGAACAGGTTGTTCAGAGACTGTTGAGGTTTGTCCAGCTAACACATATGAGAGAGAGACTGCACTTAAAAAACAAAAAAACAGACCTGGTATGTTGGATCTATTTTGTAAATAAATAATTATTTAATAAAAAGTAATAACAAATAAATTAATAAATTCCACTTGATATTGTGTTTTATTTTCATATATTTTACATTCATCTTAAGTGTCTATTTTTAAGCCAGTTTTTTATTTATTTATTTATTTAATTTTTTTATTCCAGGTTTGCTATTAAAATATAAGAATATTAACGACTGATTTGAGATGTTTTTGCTCTAAAATTATAAGTTATAATCTAAAGTGTTTTTCTGAGTTTTGTGGCCAAGTACTTCCTGCCTACAGATGGGGTAAACTGATTTTTAATGAGTAACTATGTGGTATTGTTTGAATGGGAGAGATTTTTGATCACTTTTTGATGAGGGAAAAAAAAGTAGAGGTCCAGCAAAGTATTTACAAAGCGATATGATGTCACCCGATTCAGCAAGCGTAACCAGCATGCCACATGCGAAGTACAATGAGATCATCTCAGATTTTAACAAGGATCAGCTGCTGTTGGTTTACGAAATAACACGGTGCAATGCTGCTATCAGGAGGAACAGAGCGACCTCTATTATTCTCAGATGACAGGTGAATGACATTAATAATCATTTTTGATTGATCTAAGAGCTGGAAATGTGCTCAGGTGCTTCAGTAACTACAACCTCAGGGATTGATAATCAGTCACAGACTGCAGGAACTCAAACCTCACAAACTAAGAGGGATGTGTAGATGTGAGAATGACCAAGGAAAGGGGCTTGAAAGAGAAAAGTTAAGCGTAATTTAATAGTGCTCACAAAAATAACCATTGGTGAACACAGAGCTGCTGTAATGATTCCAGCATTGGGCTGCATAACCGCAGGCACAGATGAAAGTGATTGCTCACAATCCACCACAGCTCAAGATCTACGCTGTGAATTGATTGTTCGGTCATGATCAGAGCGTGAGCACTCCTTCTCATTTATTATTGGTGGTTTACATGAATGAGCGCACATCTGTGCTGACTTCTGTCCTTCATTTCCATCATCTTTTGGCATTCTAATGTGTGTAATATTGAAAAACAACAAGATGGAAACTGTAAGGGGAAGTGGTATCCTGCAATGTATATGGGCTCACCCGCAGAGATCCTTTTGTTACCATCATGACCTTGAGCTGTTGCTTGTTTCAGATAAACTCTTTATGCAAGTAGTGTACTCTACACTAGTGCTGGGTGATATGCTTAATTTTCATATCGTCCTATCGTCAGCCTGTGAGTTTGCGGATACACGATATTATCGTGCTAATTTATTTAGTTATTTATTTACTTAGATTCATTGCCGGAAAGTGAACCAACTCCACACTAAAATGTTTTAATATGACTGAATTTGTATTTAACATAACAATTTAAAAGAAACATTGTAATTTACTAATTATAATGCTTACATTTCCAACATTTTGTATGCGTTCAAACTTGTAGTTCGGTTCTCTTGGTTAGTTTGGTCCAGACCAAAAAAGAAAACATTACATGTAGTTCTGGTCCGCTTAGCGTTCACACTGGCATTTTTGACAGCAAAACTAAAGAAACTGAACCGAAAGGCATAGTCATACGTTCACAACCTGATTGGTCAGGTTGAATGACGTATATTTTGTGACGGAACTTACCGAACACCAACAAATAGGTGTGTTCGACTCACTGCGCAGACCGATCCGTGTATGGACCTGTTTACACCTGGTCACTTCATGCGTTTTCTCTAATCGGATAGCTATCTGATCATGAAAAGACCAGGTGTAAATGTCCTCCGAAACGCTTTCGAGACGCATTTAAATCCGATCGCTCAAACCACTTCAGGAGGTGGTCTGGGGCACCAATGTAAATGCATCTGGTTGTTGAAACCACATATGCTAATTTTACTGCATTAATTATGCATTATGCAAATAATAAATGTGTGAGAGCGTTTTATAGGCTATGTGGCATGTAATAGTCACATATGACAGCACTAATGCAACAAGCATCACCGCGGATGAGTAGCTAAGTGTCTCTTCAGCAAGCCGACGTGCAAACTGCCGCAAATGAAACTGATTCCTGTTGCGGTCTTTGATCTTGAAATTAGCTGAAAATGAAAAAATGCAGTGCTTATCTGGTGCTTTCGTTGACGTGAACTCAGTTAAATTTGCATATAGCATGGGAATTGAAGACCGGATTTATATCTGTTTTGCGAAGACACATTTATGTGGCTTAGTTTACTGCCGTCCAAAGGCAAAGCGCAGTAACTACACATCTGGTCAAAATTGAGTTCTAAAATGGGCTTTGTGACATCTGTTCTGTCTTGTGACAAAGTCTCCTGGTTCAATTTTGTCCCGTTTCAGAGAAACGAGAGTGTAAAAATTGCAGTAACTACAAAATCCAAGCTAATACCAAGGCAAACCGCAGTAAGTGAAGTTACTGCGTTATGGCTTTGTTTTCCTGTTTGACACCGCAGATACTGCGCGGTCTGCCTTGGTATCCCGCTGCCAAATGATGGTTGAACTCACGTTAAAACGCAAATATCCAAAGACGGGTAAGGAATATAGCAAAATATTTAACTCCTAGCAAGGCAAATGACAACTTTATAATCAGTTAACATTAACTAGCCAGCCGCTAGCAAATTAAACAGCCTACCTGCACTGCTCTATATCCACTCTGACAACGTAATGATAATCTGATTTAATCGTGTTGATGTTTGTTGATTCGGACATCTCTCCACCTTTCAGGCAGCTAATCCAGTTGTAGGGGTTAAAAGTTAGCTGGCTCCAGTAAAGTTATATAATTCATCAAAGAGCCGTTCCGTATGAAAGTTATACAGAACGCAGTTTGTCCCCTATTCGCAGGCATTTGCAGTATGACTAACATTACCAGACCATGCAAATAATAAGTTTGTTTTGCACAAATCACCATTTAATTTGTTAACCCTAAGGGGACGGCTGTATCGCCGGCGATACCAACTCTTTTTTTTAAGACCAGTGCAAAAGACATTAAAAATACTCCGTCGATTTTGGTCGTACAGATAAGTTTTATACATCAATTGAAACTTTGAAGTGTCTATTTTTTTTGTGTACACTCACGAATACAACAAAACTTTGTGGTTTTGGAAAAAAAAAAGAAAACAAACAGGATGCGCTCTTTGTCTTCTCCATCTCCGCGAGCTGCTCTTCAAAATACGTCACTAAAATGAACTGTAACTCAGCGAAAACTCAACACACAGACATGGGGGTTATATCTATAGAAAGCTGGAAGTGTCTACTTTGAAATGAAGTAAGTCTTATCGAAAACAAACATTCTGTGATGAAGTAATCCGTATGAAACCAACACGATGTTCAGTCTGTCCCGTCTAACTCATTATTTCTAATGCGATCCCGCCCCCTCGCGGCACGCGCATTTCATATGTAAATAACCACGTGAGCCGCGTGCTCAAGGAGACGCCCAATAACAAACAAAGCCAGATCGTTCCTCGCGGCTAACATTACTGTTCGTTTCTGGAAGAAGACACGCTGAATAAAAGCTGGATTTGCCTCAAAATAAGAGCAAGAGTTCATCCAGAAGAGAAGAGCGATCTGATGAGTAAGTAATGTTTCTTTTTTTGCATTAGTTAACGTGTTATTGTGACTCAAACTTGAACGCGTTTATTTTTTTTCCCAAACGACAACATGATGAATGCTACAATGTTTAGAAAAATGTTTAATGTTCACAAATGGATTTAATAGCGTGCTAAACGATAATAATTAGTTTCTCAGATATAAAATATCCTTTTTTTATAGTACAAAGTACATCTTTTGTAGTACAAAGCCATACATACTAGGCTATATGACTACAAAATATAGTAATATACAAAATATAGACGGCAACGTAATCCTGCTAACCTGCGCCCGATCGCTACATCTTCTACTACACCTCTTTCTTTCTCTGTGGGTCTTTGGAATTGCCAGTCAGCGGTCAACAAAGCTGACTTCATTTCTGCTTTTTCCTTACGATCCACACTCAGCATCTTGGGCTTGACTGAGACCTGGATTCGTCCTGAAGACTCCGCTACCCCGGCTGCTCTCTCTCACAATTTCTCTTTCTCTCACACCCCAAGGCAAGTTGGCCGGGGTGGGGGCACTGGTCTGCTCATTTCAAACAATTGGAAATACTCAACCCACTCTCCCCTAGGCAATCACAACTCATTTGAATCTCATGCGATTACGGTAACGGCTCCTATAAAACTCCAGATAGTAGTAATCTACCGTCCCCCTGGCCAAATCCTAGCCACCTTCCTAGAGGAGCTGGACGGCCTGCTGTCCTCTTTCATGGAGGATGGCACTCCACTCTTAGTCTTTGGCGATTTCAACATTCACCTAGACAGGCCTTATGCTACAGACTTCCATTCACTCCTAGCTTCATTTGATCTCAAACGCCTTACTACTACTAGCACGCACAAATCAGGCAACCAACTTGATTTAATTTACACACGCAACTGTACTACAGATAACATTCTGGTTCAACCACTACATATCTCTGACCATTTCTTCATTACATTTTCCTTACATTTTGCTACCCGGGTGCCACCAGCTCCCTTACCGGTTACTTTCAGACGTAACCTACGCTCCCTTTCCCCCACCCATCTTTCCTCTGTAGTATCCTCCTCTCTTCCCTCACCTACCCATTTCACATCTCTGGATGTGAATGCAGCTACTGACACTTTATGCTCTACCTTAACCTCTTGTCTAGACGACATTTGTCCTCTCTCCTCCAGGCCAGCACGGGCTGCCCCTTCTAACCCCTGGTTATCCGATGTTCTTCGTGAGCATCGGACCAAACTCAGAGCGGCAGAGAGAAAATGGCGCAAATCAAACGATCCGTCGGACCTGACTAGGTATCAGTCTTTGCTTTCATCTTTCTCTACTGAAGTCCACACTGCCAAATCCTCACATTTCCACAACAAGATCAACAGCGCTCCAGACATGCGTAATCTCTTCAGAACATTTAATTCTCTCCTCTGTCCCCCTCCACCACCGCCCACCACTTCTATAACAGCTGACGGCTTTGCCACTTTTTTCACAGACAAAACTAGAACAATCAGTAACCAGTTCTCACCTCCACACACACAGGACCTCCAACCAACCACATCCACTGCTCAAACTCCCATCTTCTCCTTCTGTCCCCTCACCGAGGTGGAAGTATCCAAACTTCTCCTCTCCAGCCATCCTACAACATGTCCTCTTGACCCAATCCCCTCTCACCTTCTCCAAGCAATCTCTCCCACACTCTTACCGGCACTCACACACATTATCAACACATCTCTCCACACTGGCATCTTCCCCACAGCGTTCAAGCAGGCCCGGGTAACCCCATTGCTCAAAAAACCTACATTAAACACTTCTCTTTTAGAAAACTACAGACCTGTCTCTCTCCTTCCATTCGTAGCGAAAACACTCGAACGAGTTGTCTTCAACCAGCTCTCACTGTTTCTTTCACAGTACAACAAACTGGATGCTAAACAGTCAGGTTTCAGGAGTGGCCATTCAACAGAGACCGCGCTACTCTCAGTCACTGAAGCCCTGCGAGTCGCAAAGGCCGATTCCAAATCATCAGTCCTCATTCTGCTGGATCTTTCTGCTGCTTTTGACACTGTCAATCATCAGATCCTCCTGTCCACCCTCTCATCGCTGGGCATCACTGGGATTCCACTTCGCTGGTTTGAATCCTATCTCACCGGTAGGTCCTTCAGGGTGGCCTGGGGAGGGGAGGTATCCAAAGCACATCAACTGGTCACTGGGGTTCCTCAGGGATCGGTTCTTGGACCCCTCCTCTTCTCCACATACACTACATCACTGGGACCCATCATACAGGCACATGGCTTCTCCTACCATTGCTACGCCGATGACACACAGCTCTATCTCTCTTTTCAGCCAGATGATCCAACGGTAGCTGCACGGATCTCAGGCTGCCTGGCGGACATCTCGGCATGGATGAAAGAACATCACCTACAGCTCAACCTGGCAAAGACTGAGCTTCTTGTCATCCCTGCCACTCCGACTCTACAGCATGACTTCTCGATTCAGTTAGGCACATCAATAATTACCCCATCAACTTCGGTCAGAAATCTTGGTGTAATCTTTGATGACCAGCTGACCTTCAAAGAGCACATTGCAAAGACTGCTCGATCTTGCAGGTTTGCACTACACAACATCAGAAAAATCAGGCCCTTCCTGACAGAGCATGCTGCGCAACTTCTTGTCCAGGCCCTTGTCGTTTCTAGGCTGGACTACTGCAATGCTCTTCTGGCTGGTCTTCCAGCAAACACAATCAAACCTCTACAAATGATTCAGAATGCAGCGGCACGACTGGTCTTCAATGAGCCCAAAATAAACCATGTTACACCTCTCTTCATCTCACTGCACTGGCTACCAGTGGCAGCTCGCATCAAGTTCAAGACACTGATGCTTGCATACAGAACGACCACAGGCTCAGCACCCTCCTACTTCCACTCACTATTACGAATCTACATCCCCTCCAGAAGTCTGAGATCTGCTAGTGAGCGACGCCTTGTGGTACCATCACAGAGAGGCTCAAAATCACTCTCCAGAACATTCTCGTTCACCATTCCTGGATGGTGGAATAATCTTCCCACCCCTATCCGGAATGCTGGATCCCTGTCAATCTTCAAGCAACAACTGAAGACTCATCTCTTTCGGCACTACTTGACTTCATCCTAAACTTGTTCTAAAAAAAAAAAAAAAAAAAAAAAAAACTTTCACTTTATCTTTCTCTCCTTCCCTTGCTAGCTTGTACTTATTTGAACAATGACTGAGACTTGGTGTTACGAGCACTTCCTCTGTCTGATTGCCTCTTCAAGATGAATCGCTTTATGTATTCCCCAATTGTAAGTCGCTTTGGATAAAAGCGTCTGCCAAATGACTAAATGTAATGTAAATGTAAAATCATAGTTCGTTTTTTCTAAACAATAATAATTAGTTTCTCAGATATAAAATGTATTTTTTTGTTTACGATAGTACAAAGCATGCGTGAGTCTATAAAACATATATATATATATAAAAATATGCTCCTGATATTAACATGCTCACAAATGTTTTTTTTTTTTGGTGGTTTGTATTTTATTGAATCAGATACCTGCACCACAGATGATGAATCCTGATGACTTTCTTCAAACTGTTTTCCTCTGAGAGTGCTGTACCAACATCAGATGTCCAACTACACTGATATTATATGGTAAAACAAGCTCCTTGACCACTGATTATGTTTTTTTTTCTTCTTGAATCCATGGAAAGTAGCAGAAACACTCAAATAACACACGTAAATATCAGGCATGATTTACTTGTGTCACTTGTTGAACAGAATCTGTTGCAGGAATGACTCAAAGTCTGTTCACATCTCTGTGGTTAGATCAGTGTGCACAATAATGTGTCTTTGACCTTCATTATGTATGTTTTGATTATACGGTGTTGTAAATAAAATACAAATAATTAAAAAAAACATTTGTTCAATCTCCTCACATTCTCTCTTACCTGCCTCAAAGTCACAGTCACACTGATGGGCCATTAGCAGCCTTTAGGGGAGGGCCCTTTGTGTCTCAGGTGAGAATCACTTAATATTCAAGGACATTGTCACTCCCTCGCATACAGGCTTTCAATCACAAAACATGTCTTAAAAAATTGTAATCAATATATTGTTTTCTGTAAATGAGTAAGCAGAATGATTCTCACTTAATTGTGAAGTAAATATTCTAGCCGACAAGACTGATTACACAAAAGTCTTATTCAGGACTATTTAGTGTGGGTTTTATGGCCTTATTTCAGCTACATTTTTTCCCCCAAAACTTACTAACCACGCATAATATTTTTTTTCTAAAAAAATACAAACATGTACATCCATCTTGGTCACATAATATTGTAGCAAAGTTTGTGCTGAATACAAAAACAAATACATGTTGGTCATTAGTATGTTATAAGTAGCTGAAATAAGCACAAATATCAGGGCATGTCAAAACATCTCAAGGGCCCCAAAATCACCTCAGACCCCAGAGGGTTAACCGCAGACAAGGAAATGATGTACAGGATGTGGTACAGTACAAATATTTTGAGCATCCCTTATTCTGTCCCTTATTTTCCTATAAAGACTCACAATTATCCCTTTTTTTTCTTTATGGCATCCCTACTTATATTTTTTTTAACTACTGTTTTAACTACTTGGTCTGTAATGAATTACTTTTTAAATAAAATGAGCAAAACACTCTTTGTGGTGAAAGGAGCATTGCGATAAGATGATCTTGAGGCTTACTACTGAGCAATTTTAAAATTCACAACATGCAAACATCCATAACACTATTAAAGTTATTAAAAACAATCAACATGCAGTAAGAAACAACAAGAAAGCTGGATGAACACATTTAGTTTGTAGATACTGCACTTTGCTTTTGCAATAGTGTTTTAGTTGTGTAAGGTTATCCAAAGGCAGAGTGCAGTATCTGCATTTTGGTGGTCAAAGGTCACTTCAGTGGTCATGGTTTTTATATAAAAAAAAATTCATCCTAAAAAGGCTGAATGCAAAAATGAATGCATTGTCACTAAAACCCACAACATGTTTGACTGGCTGATGTAAAAACTTTAAAGGCGTTTTTCTCAGTTTCAGTGTTTGCGTAGTTACTGCACTTTGCCTTTGTAGGGCAGTGTAAATGGAAACATTTTAACAAATCAGATATCCGATCAGAGAAAACGCATGAAGTGACCAGGTGTAAATAGGCCCTGTATGACATCAAAGAACTCATTCACCGATCGGGCTGCTCAGCGCCGCTTTAAGTCGAATACACCTAATGCCGTCTGCTGGAATAAGCGTGCTTGTTGCGTGTACATATGATTTTATTTTTACTACCTGCGAATTCACAAAGAGCGCATAGAAGGCACTTTATCTCATCGTTGCCCCACATTTGCTCTCTGCTCATTTTGTTTTGGGTACACTGCTCATTCCATGTCGTCAAATCATGTCGCATAGCCTCACATCCATTAAATCCTGTTTTTGGTTCGTTTAGAAGTATTTGGTCCATGATCGTTTGGTCTGCTTGTTTGGTGCGCACCAGGGTTCGGATGGCAGCATTTACACTTACTCAAATTAACCGCACTAACAGAGCAATCGCACCAGAGTTCTTTTTAATCGAAGCAAACATGACAAGTGTGAACACACTCTTACATTACCAAAGAACATTGACTTCCGACTTCAGAGTATATGCACTTTAAAAACACTCCCATTACAATCAGTGAAGCTATCTATAGCCTACTGTATGATGAATAAATCTCTTATACTTACATCGCACACACCACATGCACTTTGTTGTTTCTGATGAGAGAATTCGCGATTCGAGAGAGAGCTGAATTCAGTCAGCGAGTGACGCCTCTGATTGGCCAGTGCATTCATAAACTCAACATAAATTTGTGTGATTGGTTATAATGCGCAACACTGTAAATATGTGGAAAAATAAATATAATAGAACAAATAAGCCCTAATATTAATTAGATGGTATTACTAGTCTGATGATACTAATTAATAATAATAATAATAATAATAACCGTCTTGCTTTGGAAGTGAATTATCTGTCTGTATGAGTTGTTGAATGTGAGAAATATATTTTGCAGACAAAAAGGTCAATTGTCTATTTAACAGTGTAGCGTTGAATGAAGAAAAGTAAATCTGCATTACTAACTTGAACCCACTGCGAAATTTATGTGGGGAAATATTTTGCCCTCCAGCTGAATGTCAGATGCACACAGATTACTAGTGAAAAGACTGAAATTGTCCGAACAGCGGTAAACATGAATACACCTCAACATAAATACATAGGCTATTCACTACAGCTAAAATTAAAATACACTATTGCTAATTATTTGTGTGGATTGACAATATGTCAGACAAGAGTTGAATCAGCGCTTTATCTTCTAACAAATCCACTTTGGATTTCTTGGCAGCATTAATTTGTCTTGTTCAGGATTGACACAAAATGTATGTTCTTGGCATTAGTCCCCCCCTCCCCCCAATTTGGAACAACACTTGGATCAACAATAATTGAACAACAAAAACTGGATTGTGCAGTGGGTCGGTTTAATTATTACTTCATGAATTGTAAAGTTCCATCCTTATTGTCAAGAAAAGACATGTTTGTTTTTACTTTTTAACTGGAAAATTATAGTTAAGTTTGATCAAGAACAGCTGCTACAGTATAAAGATGGATGCACTGATGCATTGTTGTTGTTGAATTTAGTTTTCAAGGGAAAATAGCTGGGACCCCTGCTTTAAATTAATATGTTTGTGTGTGAGAAAGAGAGAGAGAGAGAGAGAGAAAGAGGGTAAGCGATTTAATAGAGCAGCAGGAATTTATTTATTTATTTATCCATTTATTGAAATCCAGAGTTTTTATATATAATCATATAATCAGCATTGTGAAATGGTGTGGGCTGTTTTCTCTATTCTTCTTTCTTTTGAGGAAATACAGGAGATGCTGGCATTTATTTAAGTTATTTTCAGTAATTCAGTTATTTCACTGTAATTAACTTATTTAAAGGGACAGTTCACCAAAAATTTAAATTCTGTCATCATTGGAAGTCAGTGGGCTTCAAAATATCATCTTTTCCACAGAACAAAGTCATACAGCTTTGGAACGACATAATTTCTATCATCATTTACTCACCCTTATGTCGTTCCAAAACTGACTTTGTTTTGTGGAAAAGATGATATACTGAAACCCTCTGACTTCCAATAATGACAGAATTTCCATTTTAGATGAATTGTGCCTTGAATTCATTCTTATTCATAACCCTGGTGTCAGCGCCCTGATTGATTTATTTTCACATCGTCTATCGTTTAGAAAAAAATAATGTTACTTCCTTACTCCAAAAAATGTTTCTTTGATAACTTGACTTTTCAAAAATGCTTTTCCCACAAATCACTCATAATTACTTTCATCTGGACATGTGCATAAATAAATATATTATCTATGGATATTCTGGTGAAGAAGTGTTTATATGACACAGATTTCTGATTAATTAAGCCATTTGCCAGCTGTCTGATTTCTGAAATTTCGTACATTGTCCAACTGCAGTTGAGGTAACCGCAATAAGACCAAATTACAATATTAATCATAATTTTCAGTTGCATGTAAACATGGTCCCTGAGATGAGAACAACAGAAGTACATCATAAACAGAGGAGAACACAAGGGTGGAACTAAGAGAGCGATAGAGACAGAAGGAGAGAGTGAAAGAGTAGGGTGGGGGTGGATGGGAGTGTTTGGCCGTTGTCCATGTGTGCGGCAGGGGAGTTGAAGCAGTCAGGAGGGGAGAGAGGGCTGGCACGTGGAAGGGCAGTATTTCACAGAGCCAGAGAGAGAGAGAGAGGAAAGAAAGGAGGCTTCTTCTCATTAGAGGAGGTGGAAGCTCTCCAAGATCAGTGTGCTTGTTGTCTGACACACGCTCGCACTCACACATATTTATGAGTTTGAGGAATGCATCGCCTGTGGTAGGAGTGACAGGAACAGTCAGCCAGGGTTGAGTCACAGCGTTGCGCACTGTTTAGACACTCTCTTCACACTGGAATCCACAGAAGCATCTCAAAACACACCCTAAGCGTCAATAAAGTGAGTTTCAGCTCACTACTCTGATGACAGCATACTAATTTTCTTCTGCAACCGGCAATTCAGTCATTCAGCGGATGGAGGCTGCTCGTGGTGGATCATAAGGAGTCGGTGTGAGACGTTCAAGAGGAGTGCGTGAGGATGGCATGGGGTGTGTGGACCTTCATGCTTTGCATGACGGTATGGATCTGCTCTGCAACTCAGTCGGCAAAGACTGTGTATCCAAGATTACGACTGTCTCACAAAGGTAAGGCAACAGGTGTGTGTGGGTGTTTGTGCAATGCTTGAGCATGAAGTTCAGTCAAATTGAAGCTGAAACTGTAATAATACAACTGCCATAATTTTAGACTTCCCAATATGGACATCCCAATAAAGCTCTTCCAAAGACTTTATACAGGTTAAGCATACTGATTACTTTACCACTTTCCTCCACTGTTAAAATGGACAACTGTCTTAAACAAGTAAATTTATAATAATTTATTAAATGGTATTGTTATTTAATTTATGTATTTATAATAACATTTGTTTTATAGCTATTTAAACACACTCTCATGGCAAATTATAATTTTGTAGTTTATAAATTTGTAGTTTCATTTGATTTCATTCATCATAGTGTTGCATGATCTCATTTGTACGATCTCTTGTAAGATTCTGTAAAATCTGTAACATTTATACAATTTCATACGATCTCATTTTGTACGATTTGGTACAATCTCTTTCGTAGAATTTTGTACAATCTAATTGTTACGGTTTCCTACAATTTGCTTACACCCCACTAACAATAAGGTTTAGGGGTGGACCTTCATGCTCCCTTTTTTCCTCTGAAAATCGTGACTCAAATAAAAAAAATTGCCAAAATGTAAAATAGATACCAATATATATATATATATATATATATATATATATATATATATATATATATATATATAATATTATTATTATCATTATTATTATAATTTTTTTATTGTTTTATTTATTTATTAATATAGTTATTTATTTGTTATACTTCTGAGTATCTGTTAGATAGTGTGAATGAATGAATGACAGTGAAGTTGATTATGGACATGCAAATGATTTGGATGAAGTCACTTGTGCTGCCATAAATACATCTGGATTCTCTTTTATTTGTGTTTTTCCTCACCGTTATGGTGGTTGAGTTTCTACAATGTGGTTTTCTGTCAGCTTAAGCGGTTCACTGAAGGAATGTCAACTGTTCCTTTTACTATGCTGGTCTCTCATTGGCATGTTTACAGTGAAATTCAGGGATCGATGGGGGCATCCTTTGTAGATGAACACCCTTGCCCGAAGCAAATAGCCCATGCCGCTCCCAGTCTTCCGCTTTGATCAGAATGCTGTGGAAACTGTGTCATATAAAAATCCACACCCCAGCGTTGGTCATGGTCGAGAGTCCATGTGGAATTTCAGTGCATGGTAAATCAAACAAATACTGTCTATGAGCGTTCTGTAAAACCTGCTCATGGAAATATTCCTTTGAGAAAAACACTGACGCCATTTGCCCTGGACAAAGGTTTAATACTGAGGTGTTTGAGTGGCTTTTCTCATTAGATTTGTCACAATATTGATTTACAATGTCACTTTCAGTGGGTTGAGCACATAGCGGCTGGCAAACTCAAGCAAATTGTGATTGACGTGTGGCGAAGAATCCGGCTGGCAGCAGGGGAAATATCCCCAGGCAAAGATAAAATGTGGAATTTCTTTCCCAATCCTCTGAGTGCCATTCTTCTCCCTGTGCCTTGTTTTTTTCTTTTCCTTTTCTTAAGTTTTGATTTAAATGGTTGATTTTGAGGGGGGACATTTTCTAAAACAGATTTGTTTTATTAGCAATATACAGTTCCTCTTGGTGTCCATCTCTTTTTTCCCCCATTCTTCTGTTTCTGTCATTCACTTGGTGTTCTTTGCGTGTCTAGACTGATAAAGTGTTCTCTACTCAGCAGAAGAAACATTTTTGCATGTATCCTATCATTATGGAATGAAAAACATGTAAAATTTGAATAACATGAAGACCTCAGAGGTAGTTGAGGCATTTTTGTAGACCTTGGTGCAATCACGGGAGGTTGACTTGTGGTTAAACCCATGGGATTCTCCTCCTAAGTTTTAAAGATGTCTTAAATTATAACTCAAATTAAAACCAGTAGGTTTAATTAAATATTGCCCTGATCTGCCAGTGGCTACATGCTGTGTGCTAACCAGAGTGGGAATTTTCTGCCTACCAGACATGGTGCTTGTTGAATGCCCAGTTTACTAGACCATTAATTATAAAATTGAGTTTGCAAATGTGCAAAGAGATTCCTTTTTAGAGTCTTGAGTCAGTCTTTTAGTCCTCAGACATTTTTAGTAGCCCAAAAAATGAAAGTAAATGTGGGTTTGGATCTCTTTTTGCCATGTTGACTGCTGTGTAGTCTTGTGTAGCCAGACCTTTGACCTTTTGTGCAACTTATTCTGGACAAGAACTACCAACTTAGATGGAAGATACTGTATATCAGACATGGTAATAATATAAACTGGTTTGGAACATTATATGTCCTGAAAAATAGTATTTTTGCTGTATATAAAATATATAATAAATTCTATTGTTACTTTCTCATGCATGCATTTTCTTTTACTTTTTGTTTTCTTCGTTTTATTAATCTACATCATTTTTTGTCAAAGACCTCTTGTAGGTCACCCACTACATGAACTGTCAGACAAGGCAAAATTAACTAAAATTATGTGTTACTTGTGCAAAAAGTTCATCATGTTATACAAGGTTCTTTAGTGCTTCTTTTTTACCATTTGTAAAATCATAACTGGGAAAATTCTATCTGAGGATTTTCTGTCGTTAATTTTTTTTTTTTAATGACAGTGGTGGCTTATATTACAAAGTTACCACATTTTTACTGTATTAATCAATAGTATTTGAGCAAAACCTATATTTACAATGGTATGTTTTTCTAAAGGTATAGTGTTTGTGGACTTATGAATTCACCTAGCCAACAGTTTCTTGTAGCAACCTGTGTTTTGTGTACTTGAGTGGAGCGTATTTGACACGCTTATCAATATCTATAGAGCTCGAGTTTGTCTCCTTTGTGGATTTTATGAATGCACCTTTGTTTCCTGCTTGACTAGAACAAGTAGCTCTGGTTATTACATTTCAGTTTGTTGCATTGAAAAGCTACTACAGTGCAAAGTGCTTTTTTCTTAATGGAATAAATTGTCATTTGTGTTGGCAGGGAAGTTTGTATGGAAGCCCGTTTCCGCCACTGAATAAAACATTTAAAAGGTAATTGTGACTTTATCTCACAATTCTGACTTTTTTTCTCATAATTGCGTGATACAAACTCGCAATTCTGAGAAATAAAGTCAGAACTGCGAGATATAAACTCACAATTGCGAGTTATAAGGTCAGAATTGCGGAAACGGGCTTCCATAAGTTTGAATGGGATTTTCTTTAAGCTTCTAAATTTGTTTTAGTAAGCATATTAATCCTTGGTTGGGGCTTGACAAAATGACAGTTAAGATTTGATTTGTTTTATTCCTGTAATTTTTCAGAGATGCAACATTTGCCAAAGTCGAAAAATTTAGTTCAAAAGGGAATTCGCAATTCAAATTTAAGGACAAGGTGCGTCTCTGCTATGATTTGTCTAAGCTTTGCCTAAAGAAATAAAAATTATAAACAGCAAATGCTAATTAGGTGTAAGGGAAGCTTATTTAAAAAAAAAACATGTTTTGGCTTGATTGTCTAACAGCTGAAGCAACAACACATTCAGCTGGTTTGTAGGTGTTTGGGTGGGATCGTGTAGGTGGTTGCACATATTTGATATTTATTTTTAAATGGCTTTGAGGGTTTAATCAAGCTAAGAACAACAAAAGTGAGAGTTAAGAGATTGCCATTGACATTGGTGTAATTAGTAGGAGCTACAACTTGGCAAATGTGTTTGTTTATGAGGGAGTGTAACGCTGCCGTGATTTCAGGTATGAAAATTGCCAACCGCATCCCAACGGTGCATTCCGAACCTTACAGTCACCTTGATTATATGCAGGTATTTTTGAGAGTATCAAATAATGAGGCCGAATTATTTAGCGATGAGATTGTACGTTCTTCCCTACCGCAGGGTCCGAGGGGCAACATGTTGAGCACATGATCTGCAAGAGTTGTATATTTATTCGAGAGTGAATTCAGTTTCAATCTACTCTAAACATTATTTCAAAACACTTCCAACTGGTTCTGGAGTGTCCGACCCGTTTGAGGTGATGTCACGCTGTTAAGACAGAGTTTGAGTTTCGTGCATTAACTTGTATAAATAAACCATGCTGGCTTCGGTGCAGTATTATTGAACAGTTACCCCTTGCAAAATTTCAACAAGGAGCCCCCCAAAAGCTCTCCAGAGCTTTTAGCCCTTGTCCCAGCTACTTGTAAAAAGTGTCAGTTTCTTATCCCGAATCTATAGCTGTTCAAACATACAAATCCTCACGGACCTCCTGTTGGTCATAGCTATCATCATGTAAATGGATGTTCGTGAACGTTTTATGAGTTTTTTTTTTTTAAACAACCCAAACATAAGACATTTGCCCCCTACATCAATATAAATGTGAGAAAAGAGACATATTTTGAGCTCTCTGACACTTCAGTACAGTCAAATAGGCGACATACTTCAGTTTCGCCATGTTATGCGGTCTCTAATAACAAGCTATAGTAGCTTTTCCATCGTCAGTCATCACTAAATGACTAATCACAGTTTGAGCACTTTAAATCGTTTTTTTCATCACCTTTTACTGGAGAACATGATCTTTAAGTTTTGAATTCAGCCTTGGGATTTGTTTTACAGAGCTTTTGGCTCTTAGCGAGAAAGACGAAGGTCTGTTTAATTTTTATATTCTGTTTTAAATTGACAGTATAACAGCCCATTAGACAGCTCATGTTGCGTTTAGGCTCAGGTCATAATCACCAATGTGTTTCTCGAGTCTCTGCTGTAATTTTAAACCTACTTCAGTGTAGACAAGAAGGCTCATCTATGCTCAGATGACTTTAAATGAGTTTGCCCAGGGTTATTTTCTTTTTTGGTGAATGGGGGAATTTTATTCCCAAACGGAAGACTGTTTTTGTAACATTTAGAGTAAAATGACATTTTCAAATAATATTTTACCATTCCAAATGATTTCATATGAAGGTTTTAATGGTTTTCATCTACCCATTTCTGTGTGCTGTCTTTGTGTTATAAATTGGCATAATCCAGACATTCCAGCCAACTTTACTTTATGTCTGTCATTCACATGCGTTTTCCCTGATTGGATTGTGATTGGATTACTGAAACTATTTGGAGGTGGTCTGGAATGGACGCTGACCACATTTAAAGGGATAATTCAACCAAAACAAACAAAAAAAAATTCTGCCATTTACCCACTTTCATGACATTCCAGCCCTGTATGACTGACTTTCTTCTGAAGAATATATAATAATTAGAATATATTCTGTGGTTCAAACAACATTAGACCCTATTGACTTCTATTGTATTGAAAAAAGAGACATTTTCCAAATAGTCTTAAATGATCAGGTGTAATATTTGTCACTCCAAAGGCAAGTTTTACTTTGAGTCCACAGCACATGAAAGGAAAAGGACTTATACAAGCAAACCTCCTGCTGTTTCATCACCCAGTCATTGTATCCAGATAGTGCTGCTTGTGTTTAGCTGGCCCGCAGGTCATTGCGTAATTAATGATGTTCTTGGAAGAGTTTGTTCCTGCTTTGGTCTGTTCTTGCTTCTTCCTACCTCTTGCTGTGTCTTTCTCAGTATTTCTCCTGACAGTTCCAAAAGGTCTGTTTACCCAATAAACCCATAATTTCCTTTCAAACGGGGCATCTGAAGGGTCGTCATGGAGATGGGTTCTTCAGGGACAGCAGGACGGGAAGAAATCCTGGGTTTTAATAAACTTCACAGTCAGTACAATCAGCTCTGGACAGCAGACCCGCAAATGGCCCCCGAGAACAAGGGTTTCCTTGACTTACAGTGGCTTCAATGAATGCACATTTTTCTCTGGTCAGTGAAGGATCTCCAAGGTCAGGTAATTTACAATGTATCCATCAGTCAGCTTGTTTCCCCACATCAAACAACCAGAACGACCATTTTCAATAAAACAATGGCCTGGAATTTCATCAAACGTTCAAGGATGGCGCTCCATGTGACATCCTCTTATCTTTGATATATTGTACTCCAGTGAAGGCAGTTGATGGTTTTCATTTGGATGTTCTCTGTCCTTCAGTTAATGCTCTTTGTATTCATTCCCTCTCTTTGTGTCCATTTGGCATTCATTTTAGAGGTGACACACAATGACTTTGTAAAGATGGTGTAATTTTCAGTCATTCTGGAAAGCTTTCAAACTACTGATTGAGAACCATAGGGTCGATAAGTGATTTCATACTCCTGAACTTTGGTTGAACATTGTTTTACTTTTTTTGGGGGGGGGGGGTACCCAGTAATCCTCTACAGACTTGTCTCTTGAGGCATTTATGCCAGTTCTTGTGAGAGGACGTTTGAGTAGAGCTAATCGTCTTATATCTGTAAGTGAATTACGATGTGACATTACTCAGGAGATCTACTTAGTCAGGTTTAATCTACTCTGACTGACAGTCCAAGAATAATGATGTATAAATGTCAAGGTTTATTGTTATTTAAATCAGTACGTAGTAAATTTTGTTCCTTCTCTCTCATGTTGTCCAAGGCTCCGTCAAGGTTAAATGAGAAAAATGTTTTATGAACAGAAATCTTTGGCATCTTTCAACCCATTGGCTTTGGGTGTTGAAAGGCTTCTTTTTCCATGAAGTGAGCGAGTGACAGGCCCTAATGTATGCAACAACTTGTGTGTTTTTTGAGAGTTTTGCAGCTCTTAAACATGAGCGGTTATTCCAGGTGGGAGAAAATTATAGGGAATAAAACTATGGAAAGCCCCTCAGTTTGTTTTCAAAGGATATCACTTAAAATGTGTGTTTATCTCTGTACATGCCAAGACATTGAACTGAAAGTGTATCTTAATGAAACTTTCAGATGTTTGAGGAGGTTAAAAAGTGAAAAACTCATAAATCTAATATGAAGAGATGGGTGTATCCTGTAGAAACGCTGAGAGTGGTTTTGTTATAATCACATGTATTTTAAAATACCTTGTGAAGGCTGATTCACCTAGCAGATTTTTTGTATTTGTTTTTGGAATGTGTATTGAAAATATCATGTCGCAGAGTTCTTGATCTACACATTAATGTAACAGGCTTTTTATGTATGCATGTATGTATATTTTTTTGTACATTTATTTTTTTTGTCTTAGTGATTTTTGTCCCCACCACTTTATGAAATACTTAGTATGCAGTAGTGACTGATATGATTATTATTTTTGATTGCTGATTTCATATACTGCATAACACAAGCAACAAGCATTACAGTTGCTAATATTTACTAAGATCATTTGAAAATACAATTTGAACTTGCTAAAGTATACATGTAAATTAGATTTTCCTTAATGATTTAGATAGCTACTTTTTGATTATTTTAATAACCAGCACATCTATGCATCAAACCATAAGTGGATTAACGTTAAAAATGTCTGTTTTGGAATTTGGCATCTTTATTAGCAATAGCCTAATAATTGTCATTAACCTGTGACACTATAGCTTGTAATATGATATATTTGGCCTTAAGCACATCATTCTTCTATTGTGCATGTATACTGCATAGACAGCAAATGTTCCTTGAACATAGTTCCCTTGCTAGAAATTTCCAGTTCCACAAAGTTGAGTTCATGTTTTTATAAATGGCTTTTTTTCTGGCAATCTTGAATGCAGCATGAGGAAAAATTCAAACCTAACAAAATGCTATTGAAATCAATCAGTCACCACAGAATAATACATGACAAGCTGGATCTGACAGTATTTCCATGTGTGTCTCTCCACAAGCCTCATGTGGTCCACAGCACGTTCCATCAGGAGGACTTGACCTCTGTATGCTTAGCTCCGCCTCCTGGATGATTGACATGCATTCTATGTTTGTGTTCTTGACAATTTGCTATGTATCAACACATCATGTGTCCTAGCAGGTAATTGAAGTTTATCTCATAGCCACTGTGGAGTTGCCAGTAGCATGTTGTTTCAGTCTGCGCTGATGTTTGAAATCAAAATACCTGTCTGTCTTTGTTAACTTGATTGACAGGTCATAAAGACCCTGGCCTATGAAAGGGGGAGCAGATGGGGCTTTTTACCCCCATTTTTTTCTGTGCAATGTCTGATGGGTCACACTGCTCTTCTTCTTTTCCATACAGAGCTGTTATCACATGTTATCACACAGAGCATGATATCACACTCCATGACGCCAACAGTTTTTTTTTTTTTTTTTTTTTTTTTGGTCCGATCATACCATCACTGAAAACTATGTAATTCAGAAAACCCCCATTTTGGCTGCTTGCTCATGTTTCGTCCAAGCATCGCTGAGATTGTTTATGGAAATAATCTTTATCTAAGTCCTCCCCATCTCATATCTTCACCCTTAACTGAGTTTGCATCTAAATGTGGAGTCAATGTGCCACTGTTGCTTTAAATGCTTTGGTAAAAGCTTTAATCTCAACCTACGTGCTATGAAGCACAGACAAAACACCTCTTTGCAACGTGCTTTATCTTTAAAGTGCCATTGTTTCACCATAGAGATGAAATGGGAGTATGGAATTATAAGATATTTCCCATGACATTTACAGCTGGTAAAATGGCTAGATAAATGTTTGTAAATTAATGCAAATACCATGCAAAGAATATGATTCATATGTGAAATGTATCTAAATGTGTATTGTTTGGCATATGTTTTGGCATTGGACTTGCTTGCAGTTTACTTGAATAATAATATAAGCATATTTTTATTATATTATATATTTTATTTAATTTTTATTTATTTATTTTTTGTTCTTTTTATTTAATTTTTGGAATAACATGCCCTAATTAATCATGCACTAGAATACCAGTTACATGTGACCTTTGTTGTTTATTTTAAAGCACTTTAGGTTATAAATGTGTATCATTATGGGCCAAAGTCAGTTTTTCGATCTGTGGCGTATGAATAAATAAACAAAGAAACAAAGAAATAATAACTTATTTATTTAAAAATCTATATATAAATACATTTTAAATAAAAAAAATAATAAAAATTTATCATTTTCAGCTTTTAATATTAGCCCAATTTTCATAACTCAAGAATGTTGCATCACTAATTAAGAATTGTAATTGGTTCAGTTTTGATTTGTGTTGTCATTAAATGTGGTTAATCTGTCAAGTGAATCAATGTGATGATCAGACACCTGGTGTGATGTGGTGCTCATATGGGCAATCAGAGTTTGAATCTGGCTTGTTTCACCTCCACATTTCTTCATGTTTTCAGTCTCCTGTAGTGTTTTGTTGAGCGAAGGGCACGTTGATGTTAGCCAGCTTCACTTCCTCTGTACTGGTTCATTGAAGTATGACAGCTGCAATTTAGTGTAGGTTGAAAGTACAAATAACATGCGTCAGTGCGAATCATAGGTACATAATACACAATGCGGTAAGAACCCTTTAATGTTATTTGAGGCCCCAAGTCACACCACCTTTACAAGGCCACACCGAAACTCGGGCCCTAGATCAGGGACATCTCCCTTTCAGCCCGCCCACAAGAAACAAAACCCTCTGGGCTTCATATCTAAACCAAAAACCTCCACCATTCCAGATCAACAGAGATGAATATTTAACAAGCTGTTGAGTTTGTTAGAGAAGAAGTATTTCAAGGGTGGTGGATTGGATTATGTTTCAGGATTTGTATGCCTCTGCATGCAAATATATACATGTTAATGCTAATATTTAAATATAAATATACAGTATATTTAAAATGTTTATTTTTTCCACTTTATTTATTTATTTTTTTGAACTAGGGAATTTAAATTACAAATCAATGTGTATTTATTTATAAAGGGCAGCGTTTTGATTGCCCATTGACTTTGGTTGCTTATTACTTATTTATTTTATTAGTAAACAATAAATATTGAATGCACTGATTCCATTAAAGAGAGCTGTACTTGTGAAGAATATATAGCCTTACCCAGACATGCAGTCTGTCTGGAAGAAGGCAAAGATCATATTCCCAAATACAGGATAACCCTTACGATAATTACTAGGGTTAGCAGGTTAACACAGTCAATATGCTGTGCTCTCTCAAACAGAGTCCCTCAGTCTTCTGCTCAGAATCAGATCTTTTAAAGTAATTAGCTTTGGCTTTTGCCTCCTCTCTGATTGAAATAAAATGGACCCCTTTTCCTACAGACAAGTTCGCCTTATACTGCAGTGTGTATAAATATGATTTATGTAAAATTCGTCTATCGGGGGTCTACAAAATGACCTTTCCTGTTAGACAAAAGATGGGGAACTCAGAGTGACAGATGAAAGAAGGAAGCTCTTTTCCTTCCTAGGATGAAAGCACTTCCCTATCTCCGATAGCCCCTTAGCAAAGGGAGTAGACGTCCACATCCGCAATCAGCCTATCAGCTATCCTTAAATCTGGAATCTTCCAGCCTCCAAAGTCCTCTTTGGGGAGAATCGGCACTTCCTTAGACCTGCTCACCCCGGCTGAGGTTCAGATGACTTGGGCAGAGGAAACAGGTCTTTAGTTTGGTTTACGGGGAAATACAGCCTGTTCAGCACATGGGGATTTGGATTAGAGAGAGTTGGGTCATTTCCCTTTCAATAACCGCTTTCTCGGTTTTGTTAGCTGACAAGCCTGAGAATGGGATTGACAGTGTTTCCTGTGAATAAATGCAGTCACTTCCTGTCTTAAAAGCATAGGGTGACCCATAAAAAAACTTTCACTTACAGTCTGAACTAATAAATTGTTTGCCAATAACATATACACGCAAATAATTGTTTATCCATTAGTTCTGTTCCTGAAATTTGACTGTCCAGTCAGCATAGCTAGAGTCCTATTTGTTTTTCATACTAGTGGTGGATATTTCGCAGTCACTAATTTTGCAACCACATAGTTTTGCCAGTCGGTGGTGACAATTAGGTTTCTCTTTGTTTGTGTTTGTTTTGGGTGAGTATGAATCAATTTGAACTAATTTTTTCAAAACACTTATTAATTCAAGAACGAAACAAGTGAGTTTCTTCTTCCCCCACCCCTCTGCTGAACAGCCTAATGGTACGACCCTTGCCCTGTCAGGGCACTGTGTTAATAACGGTGAGGGGTTAAAATGCTCATTGCCTCGGGGAGTTCAGGATTATTTTCTTGGCTTGCTTTGGGACATGTGCAATTAGCTGTTTGTTCTAGACATAATGTCTCTTTATAAACATCATGACCCTGTATGTCTTTTCATTGTGGTTTCTACTGATAAATGGAGTATATCAAATAAATATTTATGGTGGATGAACCCTGTGAAACATCACATACTGTATAGAGGCCAGTCAAATCATGAGCTAAGTCTGGTTTTCTTTCTTTCCTTTATCGGTCTCATTTATCTTCATGAACAAGAGGCCAAACCCATAGATTTAAAATGAGAACGATGCTCATAATCAAAATGAATGAGAGAGGCGTAGTGGAATTGATTTCATATATTGAACATAAATAAAACTAAATGACAGGTCCAATAAACATCAATAGAGCAAAGACCTTGAATTAATCAGAGTGAATGAAATGTGAAATTCTTCATCCAATCTGTTTATGTTGCTGTATATATGGTCAGGGAACTGGAAATTATTCCTGAAGGCATTCAATGATTAGTTTCATTTTTCTATTTAACACACTCTTGGTTCTTTCAATACGACACATGGGCACCACAAGTTGTGTAAGGTGCTTGACACTTTAAAAGGGATTGTAATTTGTAACATCTTGAAGAAATTGTTTCATGGGCTTTCAACATGACAACACCCTATGGACATCATAACAAACATATGATATGTTGCACATACTTGGTCCAACATTTGAGACCACTAGTAGCCTAAAAATGCTTCTATTTAGCATTTTTCTAAGCTGATTTAATAATAATATGCTTTCTTCTTCGTTGTCGTCTTATCTTTATTATTCATCTTTGTCTTCTTCCTTGTATTCTTTGTCGTAGTAGTAGTTTGTCGTACTTCTTCGTCATCGTCTTCATCTGCTTTGTCTTATTCATCTGTTTTCTACATTGTTGTTGTCCTTTTTCTGTCCTATAATATTTCTTAACCTTTTTTTTTTTTTAGATCTTGAATCCCAGATTTTCAGTATTGTCTTGACTTTTATACCTCACTGTTAAACATCAGAGTGAGGTATTACATTGACTTCCAAATGAACTTGAACACTGTGGGTGTGTGTGTGTGTGTTACTTGTTTTCATGTTTTTGAGTATCCTAAGGCATTTCTATTAACCACAAGACTCATAAACATAATTAAAGACACATTGAGTGTCTTTCAGAAGAACTGCTCTCAGACACTAAAGTATGATCAAAGTCTGCCTCTTTAAATGTCTGTCTTTGACCTTGTCGTTCTCTTTCCACTTTCTTCATGTCTGTTTATCCGTTCCGCTATCATTTCAGTAATCCAGTTTTATCCCTTATCTATCTGTCTGCTTCGCTTATCTTCTTTCCATACATGCTTTTGCCCTTCAACTTTCTAAGTGGCTCTTTTAAAGGATTAGTTCACGCAAAATTGAAAATTTACTCCCCTTGTTTCATTCCAAACCTGTAAGACATTCTTTCGTCTTTGGAACACAAAAGGAGAAGTTCTGGTCTTTTTTCTTTCATACAGTTATGGTGAACGGGGACTGAAGCTTTTAAGCTTCTAAAAGGATACAAAAATGTGGTGCATACAACTTAAGCAAATCTCTTGAAGTGATATGATAGATCTGTGTGGGGAAAAGTGAAATTTAAGTCATTATTCAATGACGATCTTCCCTTTCAGAGAGCTATAGCTTTCTAAATTTCAGTCTGTTTCAGTGTATGCTTTTTTAAATGATTTCTATGTTGCTTTTTGTGCTTTTGGAGCTTGACAGCCTCAGTCCTTTTGCAGTTTTATTAAATTGAAAAAAGTGGTTAGGAAATTCCAAAAAAATGCACATTAAATAAAAGAGGAAGTCATACGGGTTTGGAAATTACATTTAAAGCAAGTAAGTAATAGCAGAATTTTCCATTTTTTGATAAATTGTTCCTTTTAATACTTCTGTCTTTTTTCCATGTGTCACTGAACTCAACCAGCGTCCAGTGATGTGTGTGTATCCACTTATCGATGGATCTGCCTGCATCTTTGTGTGTGTTTGTGTTTGTGTGTGTGTGTGTGTGTGTGTGTTGGGAGGCTGCCATTTTTCAGTCTTAAAGCAACCAGAGAGCATTTAAAACGAAAAACACATTTTGTCATTGGGTGTGTATGACTGGAGGGCCAACTCACACACGCTGAATAAATCAGAAGGTCAAGACCATTACGAGGGCAACTCCCCATGGAGCAACCCAACGCACACATGCAAACATGCTCAGGAAATCTGTCATAAGTCATCGACATCCCATACTTTGATTAATCATATAATCCAATTTCTCTCATATCACGATTCAGTGAAGCGATGCATCTCTCTCTGATTTTGTTCATATATGTGGTCTGTTTAATCCGGTTCCAGCTGCCTGACTTCACTCTGTGGTGGAAAGAAATGCAACAGAGAAGAGATGGGAGTCATGAGCTTAATAACGGTTCAACATACATGTTTGGGTTCAGAAAAAGGCTTACTTTTGTTTAATTCATACTTTTATTCAGTAAGGACAGGTTAAGTTGATCAAAAGTGATGGTAGAGACATTCATAATATTACAAAAGATTTCTGTTTACTAACAAATGCTAAAAGAACCACAACTATTTTCAACATTGATAATGTTTCTTAAGAGCCAAATCAGCATATTAAAACGATTTCTGATGGATCGCGTGACACTGAAGACTGGAGTAATGATGCTGAAAATTCAGCTTTACCATCACAGGAAAAAATCACATTTTAAACTCTATTCAAATAGATTTTTTTTGTAATAATATTGAACAATATTACTGTTTTACTGTATTTTTAATCAAATAAATGCAGAATTGAAAAGACATGAAAGATTCATTCACAAATTGGCCATTGCTAATTCTCTTATGAACTTAATTCTCAATAGCAAATGAATAACAATTTATTTCCTTTTTTTTTCTCACACAGAGCAATCATATGACTTCAGAAGTCTAGGATTGTAGTGTACATGATGCTTTTATGGTGCTTTAGTGTTTGTTTTGAGAAAACAATGACAGAATTTTAATTTTTGAGTGAACTTCTGAACTTCTTGACCATCTTGGTCAACCAGCTTCATCAACAAATCCCTAACCCTACTAATTAAAATTTGGCCTCGAATGGTGCCTCAAATCATGTTTAATAAGCAGAGTTATACTAATACTTTTCTAAACAATCACTTGATTAAAATGCTTCCTAATTTGTGTCTGTAGAGTTATGGGAGCTGAACAGGACGAGAGTGTTCCAGGCTGGAGAGGGGCGTCTGCAGCACTACAGTATGTTACTGGATGAGACTCAGGAAAGGCTGATCATCGGAGGAAAAGACATACTGTACTCTCTCAATCTGGAGCGCGTCACTGCCCCTCACAAAGAGGTACATGCATTTATAGCTGTTCTCAGGATTTGGGCAACGTGTCTGTCCGGCATTGTCGTGTGTGTGTGTGTATGTGTGTGTGTGTGTGTATGTGTGTGTGCATGTGTGTGTGCATGTGTGTGTGCATGTGTATCATGTGTGGTACAGTTTATCGTCTCATTTGGCTCATGACAGTACGTTGCGCAAAGCAATTTGCATCTTTTGCTAAATAAATCTCAGGATAGCTACGCACATACTTATTTAATATATAAAAAAAGCACTCATACAAAGAGAACCCAGAGATTGTATTACAACCATCTGTTCAACTACAATTCCTTGTGCTCATTTTGAGGTTGTTGCACTGAAACTGTCAGTATATAATTGAATTATATATGTATTCTGTATTAAGTATGCAATTATTACTATGTTACACTGATTGTCGTGGATGCAACATCAGCAGACGTTTTTGGTTTTCGATTGCATTGTAGAAATACCTATTAACAGATGTCACCCTTAATTCACGTACAAAAGAAAGTGTCTGATAGCAGGGGGGTTAAGCAGCCATTCCACTGTCTCTGATATTTATTTATTTATGATTTTCACATTTCGGCCCCTAATGACAGTCGCACCACACAACAGATTGGAAGCAGTCATTATCCTCCACTTTTTTTGCAATGGTAAGAGGAATTAATTATAAATGTATGAATATATCCATGCAAAAAAATATAAAAATATATATTACGAAATATTTCGATGCAGCTAAAGCTCAAATTGGATACAGAACTTCTTTATATGCATCCATCTGTATCCACACAGCTTTACTGTTTTCCACTGAAAATGAATGACTTCCAGTCTGACGTTTGTCGGAGATAGGTGGCTTTACTGAGATAAAGTAGATGATATTACATAAGAATCAAGTTACGTAATAGCTTTTTTTTTATATAGGCCTCTCATATGAGTCTTTATCTCATGTGATTGTACATAATTTTAAACACATTTGTCCGAAGTACTATTTATTTCTTCAGGTGTGAAATGTTTTTAAGTGGAACATTTTTTTTAGTGGACTTATAAGAGGCTCTTATGGAGTATTATAATTAGAGGGTTGTAAAGATTCACTCCACAGTCATACAAAAATATTACAAAAGCTGTTACTGGGGCGGCACCCTTTCAAAAGGCACTAATATGTGCCATTTAGGTACTAATATGTACCTTTTAAGGTTCTAATATATACTCTTGAGGGATTGCTAGCAACATGCTCTGCTGTTTGAACTACAGAAATGCGGACAGGCTTTTTTTTATGCAACCACAAGTCAAAAAATATAACAATGACTGTATTCAGCCAAGTACAGCAAGCACATTTCTGTGCCAGAACAACATGTCCAGAACCCATGCGCTTGTTTCTCTGTTTTAGATTCACTGGCCGAGCTCTGAGGAGCAGGTGGGGGATTGTTTAATGCAGGGCAGAGAGAAGGTAAATCTGTTATACATCCTGTACAGTATATATGTTACAGTGATATCCTGTTACATGGCTACAGTGTTTATCTTGAAAAGTGTTAAAAGCGTTCTTTATATCTTTATCTGTTTTTCTCTGTCTCTCTCTCACAGCCGGAGTGTGCAAACTACATTAAGCTGGTGCAGCATTATAACAGCACTCACCTGTTAGCATGTGGGACTGGAGCCTTCAGCCCAGTGTGTGCCTATATCAGAGTGGGCCGTGGAACAGAGGTAAATCTTCTGCTGTGGCAAAGAAAATCATCGTTTTTTTTCTTTCTTGTTTTAGTTTTTTTTATATATATATTTTAAATAATATACTTAATACGTAACATCATAAGAGGGACGTCAAATAAAACAATTCATAATTGTCTTTGAATCTTATTAAATAGGTGATTGTATGAAGAAAAACGGCATACTGTGTAATTCCTGTTTTTATCTAAATATATTGCCAAAGTTATTCAT
>CM049846.1:6468280-6600780 GCA_027422415.1 Schizothorax lantsangensis
TCATGTGTAAATTAATTAGTCTTCACGGTGTTTATTAGATAGATATAATTAACATCTTGTTTGTGGTATAGATTCTATAGGATATTTGTAAATATATCATTATTTTTAAATTTATTCTTATTAAAGTTACAAAAGTGATATAGTCAAGAGCAGTGAGAGATTTTCAAAGACGGGGATTGTTACGCATATAAGTGTGTTTATGTAATCGGTCAAAGCCAATAAAGCGGCAAAAAATTTGCGCGCTCCTCTCACACAGAAACAGAGACGGCGCATGCATATAGCTCTGTTGTTTGTGTTTCAACGGCTTAAAATCGCTTGTTTTTAAAACGGCTGTGCTTAAAAAGTGTCCATGCTACAGATGTAGTCCCTCGTTTAGGAACGAGCTCTAGTTTTGTCTGGCTGATGTTGCCTACTCAGAGCACCTGCTTCGTCTCCCTTCACGCCTGTGGTGGCGTGTAAAGATCGCAGTCATCCAAATGATGAAAAAGTATGAGGTAAACAATGTAATTAGGACACCACGAAATAAACGATAGAGCAAAATATGAAACGATAGACTTTTTATTTCGTCCATCCGATATATATCGTCATATCGCACAGCCCTAAACTGCGAGATATAAACTCACAATTCTGACTTTTTTTCTCAGAATTGTGAGATATAAACTCGTTATAAAGTCAGAATTGCGGAAACGGCTTCCATAAGTTTGAATGGGATTTTCTTTAAGCTTCTAAATTTGTTTTAGTAAGCATATTAATCCTTGGTTGGGGCTTGACAAAATGACAGTTAAGATTTGATTTGTTTTATTCCTGTAATTTTTCAGAGATGCAACATTTGCCAAAGTCGAAAAATTTAGTTCAAAAGGGAATTCGCAATTCAAATTTAAGGACAAGGTGCTTCTCTGCTATGATTTGTCTAAGCTTTGCCTAAAGAAATAAAAATTATCAACAGCAAATGCTAATTAGGTGTAAGGGAAGCTTATTTAAAAAAAAGCCATGTTTTGGCTTGATTGTCTAACAGCTGAAGCAACAACACATTCAGCTGGTTTGTAGGTGTTTGGGTGGGATCGTGTAGGTGGTTGCACATATTTGATATTTATTTTTAAATGGCTTTGAGGGTTTAATCAAGCTAAGAACAACAAAAGTGAGAGTTAAGAGATTGCCATTGAAATTGGTGTAATTAGTAGGAGCTACAACTTGGCAAATGTGTTTGTTTATGAGGGAGTGTAACGCTGCCGTGATTTCAGGTATGAAAATTGCCAACCGCATCCCAACGGTGCATTCCGAACCTTACAGTCACCTTGATTATATGCAGGTATTTTTGAGAGTATCAAATAATGAGGCCGAATTATTTAGCGATGAGATTGTACGTTCTTCCCTACCGCAGGGTCCGAGGGGCAACATGTTGAGCACATGATCTGCAAGAGTTGTATATTTATTCGAGAGTGAATTCAGTTTCAATCTACTCTAAACATTATTTCAAAACACTTCCAACTGGTTCTGGAGTGTCCGACCCCAGTTTGAGGTGATGTCACGCTGTTAAGACAGAGTTTGAGTTTCGTGCATTAACTTGTATAAATAAACCATGCTGGCTTCGGTGCGGTATTATTGAACAGTTACCCCTTGCAAAATTTCAACAAGGAGCCCCCCAAAAGCTCTCCAGAGCTTTTAGCCCTTGTCCCAGCTACTTGTAAAAAGTGTCAGTTTCTTATCCCGAATCTATAGCTGTTCAAACATACAAATCCTCACGGACCTCCTGTTGGTCATAGCTATCATCATGTAAATGGATGTTCGTGAACGTTTTATGAGTTTTTTTTTTTAAACAACCCAAACATAAGACATTTGCCCCCTACATCAATATAAATGTGAGAAAAGAGACATATTTTGAGCTCTCTGACACTTCAGTACAGTCAAATAGGCGACATACTTCAGTTTCGCCATGTTATGCGGTCTCTAATAACAAGCTATAGTAGCTTTTCCATCGTCAGTCATCACTAAATGACTAATCACAGTTTGAGCACTTTAAATCGTTTTTTCCTCACCTTTTACTGGAGAACATGATCTTTAAGTTTTGAATTCAGCCTTGGGATTTGTTTTACAGAGCTTTTGGCTCTTAGCGAGGAAGACGAAGGTCTGTTTAATTTTTATATTCTGTTTTAAATTGACAGTATAACAGCCCATTAGACAGCTCATGTTGCGTTTAGGCTCAGGTCATAATCACCAATGTGTTTCTCGAGTCTCTGCTGTAATTTTAAACCTACTTCAGTGTAGACAAGAAGGCTCATCTATGCTCAGATGACTTTAAATGAGTTTGCCCAGGGTTATTTTCTTTTTTGGTGAATGGGGGAATTTTATTCCCAAACGGAAGACTGTTTTTGTAACATTTAGAGTAAAATGACATTTTCAAATAATATTTTACCATTCCAAATGATTTCATATGAAGGTTTTAATGGTTTTCATCTACCCATTTCTGTGTGCTGTCTTTGTGTTATAAATTGGCATAATCCAGACATTCCAGCCAACTTTACTTTATGTCTGTCATTCACATGCGTTTTCCCTGATTGGATTGTGATTGGATTACTGAAACTATTTGGAGGTGGTCTGGAATGGACGCTGACCACATTTAAAGGGATAATTCAACCAAAACAAAAAAAAAAAAAATTCTGACATTTACCCACTTTCATGACATTCCAGCCCTGTATGACTGACTTTCTTCTGAAGAATATATAATAATTAGAATATATTCTGTGGTTCAAACAACATTAGACCCTATTGACTTCTATTGTATTGAAAAAAGAGACATTTTCCAAATAGTCTTAAATGATCAGGTGTAATATTTGTCACTCCAAAGGCAAGTTTTACTTTGAGTCCACAGCACATGAAAGGAAAAGGACTTATACAAGCAAACCTCCTGCTGTTTCATCACCCAGTCATTGTATCCAGATAGTGCTGCTTGTGTTTAGCTGGCCCGCAGGTCATTGCGTAATTAATGATGTTCTTGGAAGAGTTTGTTCCTGCTTTGGTCTGTTCTTGCTTCTTCCTACCTCTTGCTGTGTCTTTCTCAGTATTTCTCCTGACAGTTCCAAAAGGTCTGTTTACCCAATAAACCCATAATTTCCTTTCAAACGGGGCATCTGAAGGGTCGTCATGGAGATGGGTTCTTCAGGGACAGCAGGACGGGAAGAAATCCTGGGTTTTAATAAACTTCACAGTCAGTACAATCAGCTCTGGACAGCAGACCCGCAAATGGCCCCCGAGAACAAGGGTTTTTGACTTACAGTGGCTTCAATGAATGCACATTTTTCTCTGGTCAGTGAAGGATCTCCAAGGTCAGGTAATTTACAATGTATCCATCAGTCAGCTTGTTTCCCCACATCAAACAACCAGAACGACCATTTTCAATAAAACAATGGCCTGGAATTTCATCAAACGTTCAAGGATGGCGCTCCATGTGACATCCTCTTATCTTTGATATATTGTACTCCAGTGAAGGCAGTTGATGGTTTTCATTTGGATGTTCTCTGTCCTTCAGCTAATGCTCTTTGTATTCATTCCCTCTCTTTGTGTCCATTTGGCATTCATTTTAGAGGTGACACACAATGACTTTGTAAAGATGGTGTAATTTTCAGTCATTCTGGAAAGCTTTCAAACTACTGATTGAGAACCATAGGGTCGATAAGTGATTTCATACTCCTGAACTTTGGTTGAACATTGTTTTACTTTTTTTTGGGGGGGGGGGGGGTACCCAGTAATCCTCTACAGACTTGTCTCTTGAGGCATTTATGCCAGTTCTTGTGAGAGGACGTTTGAGTAGAGCTAATCGTCTTAATTACGATGTGACATTACTCAGGAGATCTACTTAGTCAGGTTTAATCTACTCTGACTGACAGTCCAAGAATAATGATGTATAAATGTCAAGGTTTATTGTTATTTAAATCAGTACTTAGTAAATTTTGTTCCTTCTCTCTCATGTTGTCCAAGGCTCCGTCAAGGTTAAATGAGAAAAATGTTTTATGAACAGAAATCTTTGGCATCTTTCAACCCATTGGCTTTGGGTGTTGAAAGGCTTCTTTTTCCATGAAGTTTGCGAGTGACAGGCCCTAATGTATGCAACAACTTGTGTGTTTTTTGAGAGTTTTGCAGCTCTTAAACATGAGCGGTTATTCCAGGTGGGAGAAAATTATAGGGAATAAAACTATGGAAAGCCCCTCAGTTTGTTTTCAAAGGATATCACTTAAAATGTGTGTTTATCTCTGTACATGCCAAGACATTGAACTGAAAGAGTATCTTAATGAAACTTTCAGATGTTTGAGGAGGTTAAAAAGTGAAAAACTCATAAATCTAATATGAAGAGATGGGTGTATCCTGTAGAAACGCTGAGAGTGGTTTTGTTATAATCACATGTATTTTAAAATACCTTGTGAAGGCTGATTCACCTAGCAGATTTTTTGTATTTGTTTTTGGAATGTGTATTGAAAATATCATGTCCCAGAGTTCTTGATCTAAACATTAATGTAACAGGCTTTTTATGTATGTATGTATGTATATTTTTTTGTACATTTATTTTTTTTGTCTTAGCGATTTTTGTCCCCACCACTTTATGAAATACTTAGTATGCAGTAGTGACTGATATGATTATTATTTTTGATTGCTGATTATATACTGCATATACTGCATAACACAAGCAACAAGCATTACAGTTGCTAATATTTACTAAGATCATTTGAAAATACAATTTGAACTTGCTAAAGTATACATGTAAATTAGATTTTCCTTAATGATTTAGATAGCTACTTTTTGATTATTTTAATAACCAGCACATCTATGCATCAAACCATAAGTGGATTAACGTTAAAAATGTCTGTGTTGGAATTTGGCATCTTTATTAGCAATTGCCTAATCATTTTCATTAACCCGTAACACTATAGCTTGTAATATGATATATTTGGCCTTAAGCACATCATTCTTCTATTGTGCATGTATAATGCATAGACAGCAAATGTTCCTTGAACATAGTTCCCTTGCTAGAAATTTCCAGTTCCACAAAGTTGAGTTCATGTTTTTATAAATGGCTTTTTTTCTGGCAATCTTGAATGCAGCATGAGGAAAAATTCAAACCTAGCAAAATGCTATTGAAATCAATCAGTCACCACAGAATAATACATGACAAGCTGGATCTGACAGTATTTCCATGTGTCTCTCCACAAGCCTCATGTGGTCCACAGCACGTTCCATCAGGAGGACTTGACCTCTGTATGCTTAGCTCCGCCTCCTGGATGATTGACATGCATTCTATGTTTGTGTTCTTGACAATTTGCTATGTATCAACACATCATGTGTCTTAGCAGGTAATTGAAGTTTATCTCATAGCCACTGTGGAGTTGCCAGTAGCATGTTGTTTCAGTCTGCGCTGATGTTTGAAATCAAAATACCTGTCTGTCTTTGTTAACTTGATTGACAGGTCATAAAGACCCTGGCCTATGAAAGGGGGAGCAGATGGGGCTTTTGACCCCCATTTTTTTCTGTGCAATGTCTGATGGGTCACACTGCTCTTCTTCTTTTCCATACAGAGCTGTTATCACATGTTATCACACAGAGCATGATATCACACTCCATGACGCCAACAGTTTTTTTTTTTTTTTTTTTTTTTTTTTTCTTTGGTCCGATCATACCATCACTGAAAACTATGTAATTCAGAAAACCCCCATTTTGGCTGCTTGCTCATGTTTCGCCCAAGCATTGCTGAGATTGTTTATGGAAATAATCTTTATCTAAGTCCTCCCCATCTCATATCTTCACCCTTAACTGAGTTTGCATCTAAATGTGGAGTCAATGTGCCACTGTTGCTTTAAATGCTTTGGTAAAAGCTTTAATCTCAACCTACGTGCTATAAAGCACAGACAAAACACCTCTTTGCAACGTGCTTTATCTTTAAAGTGCCATTGTTTCACCATAGAGATGAAATGGGAGTATGGAATTATAAGATATTTCCCATGACATTTACAGCTGGTAAAATGGCTAGATAAATGTTTGTAAATTAATGCAAATACCATGCAAAGAATATGATTCATATGTGAAATGTATCTAAATGTGTATTGTTTGGCATATGTTTTGGCATTGGAATGAATATAAATCCATATAGTTATGTAATCTCATGCTGTATTATGTATTATGTATTAAGTTATGTAATTTCAGACTGTATTTTCATACAATCAACATTGTTTGATTGGTTTGCAGTTTACTTGAATAATAATAAGCATATTTTTATTATATTATATATTTTATTTAATTTTTATTTATTTTTTGTTATTTTTATTAAATTTTTGGAATAACATGCCCTAATTAATCATGCACTAGAATACCAGTTACATGTGACCTTTGTTGTTTATTTTAAAGCACTTTAGGTTATACATGTGTATCATTATGGGCCAAAGTCAGTTTTTCGATCTGTGGCGTATGAATAAATAAACAAAGAAACAAAGAAATAATAACTTATTTATTTAAAAATCTATATATAAATACATTTAAAAAAAAAATAATAAAAATTTATCATTTTCAGCTTTTAATATTAGCCCAATTTTCATAACTCAAGAATGTTGCATCACTAATTAAGAATTGTAATTGGTTCAGTTTTGATTTTGTGTTGTCATTAAATGTGGTTAATCTGTCAAGTGAATCAATGTGATGATCAGACACCTGGTGTGCTGTGGTGCTCATATGGGCAATCAGAGTTTGAATCTGGCTTGTTTCACCTCCACATTTCTTCATGTTTTCAGTCTCCTGTAGTGTTTTGTTGAGCGAAGGGCACGTTGATGTTAGCCAGCTTCACTTCCTCTGTACTGGTTCATTGAAGTATGACAGCTGCAATTTAGCGTAGGTTGAAAGTACAAATAACATGCGTCAGTGCGAATCATAGGTACATAATACACAATGCGGTAAGAACCCTTTAATGTTATTTGAGGCCCCAAGTCACACCACCTTTACAAGGCCACACCGAAACTCGGGCCCTAGATCATGGACATCTCCCTTTCAGCCCGCCCACAAGAAACAAAACCCTCTGGGCTTCATATCTAAACCAAAAACCTTCACCATTCCAGATCAACAGAGATGAATATTTAACAAGCTGTTGAGTTTGTTAGAGAAGAAATATTTCAAGGGTGGTGGATTGGATTATGTTCAGGCTGCACACGTTTAGATTTGTATGCCTCTGCATGCAAATATATACATGTTAATGCTAATATTTAAATATAAATATATATTGAAATGTTTATTTTTTCCACTTTAATTTATTTTTTTGAACTAGGGAATTTAAACTACAAATCAATGTGTATTGATTTACAAAGGGCAGCATTTTGATTGCCCATTGACTTTGGTTGCTTATTACTTATTTGTTTTATTAGTTAACAATAAATATTGAATGCACTGATTCCATTAAAGAGAGCTGTACTTGTGAAGGATATATAGCCTTACCCAGACATGCAGTCTGTCTGGAAGAAGGCAAAGATCATATTCCCAAATACAGGATAACCCTTACGATAATTACTAGGGTTAGCAGGTTAACACAGTCAATATGCTGTGCTCTCTCAAACAGAGTCCCTCAGTCTTCTGCTCAGAATCAGATCTTTTAAAGTAATTAGCTTTGGCTTTTGCCTCCTCTCTGATTGAAATAAAATGGACCCCTGTTCATACAGACAAGTTTGCATTATACTGCAGTGTGTAAAAATATGATTTATGTAAAATTTGTCTATCGGGGGTCTAAAAATGAACTTTCCTGTTAGTCAAAAGATGGGGAACTCAGAGTGACAGATGAAAGAAGGAAGCTCTTTTCCTTCCTAGGATGAAAGCACTTCCCTATCTCCGATAGCCCCTTAGCAAAGGGAGTAGACGTCCACATCCGCAATCAGCCTATCAGCTATCCTTAAATCTGGAATCTTCCAGCCTCCAAAGTCCTCTTTGGGGAGAATCGGCACTTCCTTAGACCTGCTCACCCCGGCTGAGGTTCAGATGACTTGGGCAGATGAAACAGGTCTTTAGTTTGGTTTACGGGGAAATCCAGCCTGTTCAGCACATGGGGATTTGGATTCGAGAGAGTTTGGGTCATTTCCCTTTCAATAACTGCTTTTTCAGTTTTGTTAGCTGACAAGCCTGAGAATGGGATTGACAGTGTTTCCTGTGAATAAATGCAGTCACTTCCTGTCTTAAAAGCATAGGGGGACCCATAAAAAAACACTTTCACTTACAGTCTGAATTAATAAATTGTTTGGCAATACCATATACACGCAAATCATTGTTTATCCATTAGTTCTGTTCCTGAAATTTGACTGTCCAGTCAGCATAGCTAGAGTCCTATTTGTTTTTCATACTAGTGGTGGATATTTCGCAGTCACTAATTTTGCAACCACATAGTTTTGCCAGTTGGTGGTGACAATTAGGTTTCTCTTTGTTTGTGTTTGTTTTGGGTGAGTATGAATCAATTTTAACTATTTTTTTCAAAACACTTATTAATTCAAGAACGAAACAAGTGAGTTTCTTCTTCCCCCACCCCTCTGCTGAACAGCCTAATGGTACGACCCTTGCCCTGTCAGGGCACTGTGTTAATAACGGTGAGGGGTTAAAATGCTCATTGCCTCGGGGAGTTCAGGATTATTTTCTTGGCTTGCTTTGGGACATGTGCAATTAGCTGTTTGTTCTAGACATAATGTCTCTTTATAAACATCATGACCCTGTATGTCTTTTCATTGTGGTTTCTACTGATAAATGGAGTATATCAAATAAATATTTATGGTGGATGAACCCTGTGAAACATCACATACTGTATAGAGGCCAGTCAAATCATGAGCTAAGTCTGGTTTTCTTTCTTTCCTTTATCGGTCTCATTTATCTTCATGAACAAGAGGCCAAACCCATAGATTTAAAATGAGAACGATGCTCATAAACAAAATGAATGAGAGAGGCGTAGTGGAATTGATTTCATATATTGAACATAAATAAAACTAAATGACAGGTCCAATAAACATCAATAGAGCAAAGACCTTGGATTAATCAGAGTGAATGAAATGTGAAATTCTTCATCCAATCTGTTTGTTATGTTGCTGTATATATGGTCAGGGAACTGGAAATTATTCCTGAAGGCATTCAATGATTCGTTTCATTTTTCTATTTAACACGCTCTTGGTTCTTTCAATACGACACATGGGTGTAAGGTGCTTGACACTTTAAAAGGGATTGTAATTTGTAACATCTTGAAATTGTTTCATGGGCTTTCAACATGACAACACCCTATGGACATCATAACAAACATATGATATGTTGCACATACTTGATCCAACATTTGAGACCACTAGTAGCCTAAAAATGCTTCTATTTAGCATTTTTCTAAGCTGATTTAATAATAATAATAATAATATGCTTTCTTCTTTGTTGTCTTATCTTTATTATTCATTTTTGTCTTCTTCCTTGTATTCTTTGTCATAGTAGTAGTTTGTCGTACTTCTTCATCATCGTCTTCATCTGCTTTGTCTTATTCATCTGTTTTCTACATTGTTGTTGTCCTTTTTCTGTCCTATAATATTTCTTAACCTTTTTTTTTTTAGATCTTTAGACTTTTATACCTCACTGTTAAATATCAGAGTGAGGTATTACATTGACTTCCAAATGAACTTGAACACTGTGGGTGTGTGTGAGTGTTACTTGTTTTCATGTTTTTGAGTATCCTAAGGCATTTCTATTAACCACAAGACTCATAAACATAATTAAAGACACATTGAGTGTCTTTCAGAAGAACTGCTCTCAGACACTAAAGTATGATCAAAGTCTGCCTCTTTAAATGTCTGTCTTTGACCTTGTCGTTCTCTTTCCACTTTCTTCATGTCCATTTATCACTTCCGCTATAATTTCAGTAATCCAGTTTTATCCCTTATCTATCTGTCTGCTTCGCTTATCTTCTTTCCATACATGCTTTTGCCTTCAACTTTCTAAGTGGCTCTTTTAAAGGATTAGTTCACGCTAAATTGAAAATTTACTCCCCTTGTTTCATTCCAAACCTGTAAGACATTCTTTCTTCTTTGGAACACAAAAGGAGAAGTTCTGGTCTTTTTTTTCATACAGTTATGGTGAACGGGGACTGAAGCTTTCAAGCTTCTAAAAGGATACAAAAATTTGGTGCATACGACTTAAGCAACTCTCTTGAAGTGATATGATAGATCTGTGTGGGGAAAAGTGAAATTTAAGTCATTATTCAATGACGATCTTCCCTTTCAGAGAGCTATAGCTTTCTAAATTTCAGTCTGTTTCAGTGTATGCTTTTTTAAATGATTTCTATGTTGCTTTTTGTGCTTTTGGAGCTTGACAGCCTCAGTCCTTTTGCAGTTTTATTAAATTTAAAAAAGTGGTTAGGAAATTCCAAAAAAATGCACATTAAATAAAAGAGGAAGTCATACGAGTTTGGAAATTACATTTAAAGCAAGTAATAGCAGAATTTTCCATTTTTTGCTAAATTGTTCCTTTTAATACTTCTGTCTTTTTTCCACGTGTCACTGAACTCAACCAGCGTCCAGTGATGTGTGTATCCACTTATCGATGGATCTGCCTGAATCTTTGTGTGTGTTTGTGTTTGTGTGTGTGTGTGTTGGGAGGCTGCCATTTTTCAGTCTTAAAGCAACCAGAGAGCATTTAAAATGAAAAACACATTTTGTCATTGGGTGTGTATGACTGGAGGGCCAACTCACACACGCTGAATAAATCAGAAGGTCAAGACCATTACGAGGGCAACTCCCCATGGAGCAACCCAACGCACACATGCAAACATGCTCAGGAAATCTGTCATAAGTCATCGACATCCCATACTTTGATTAATCATATAATCCAATTTCTCTCATATCACGATTCAGTGAAGCGATGCATCTCTCTCTGATTTTGTTCATATATGTGGTCTGTTTAATCCGGTTCCAGCTGCCTGACTTCACTCTGTGGTGGAAAGAAATGCAACAGAGAAGATATGGGAGTCATGAGCTTAATAACGGTTCAACATACATGTTTGGGTTCAGAAAAAGGCTTACTTTTTTAATTCATACTTTTATTTAGCAAGGACAGGTTAAGTTGATCAAAAGTGATGGTAGAGACATTCATAATATTACAAAATATTTCTGTTTACTAACAAATGCTAAAAGAACCACAACTATTTTCAACATTGATAATGTTTCTTAAGAGCCAAATCAGCATATTAAAACGATTTCTGATGGATCGCGTGACACTGAAGACTGGAGTAATGATGCTGAAAATTCAGCTTTACCATCACAGGAAAAAATTACATTTTAAACTATATTCAAATAGATTTTTTTTTTTTAATAATATTGAACAATATTACTGTTTTACTGTATTTTTAATCAAATAAATGCAGTATTGAAAAGACATGAAAGATTCATTCACAAATTGGCCATTGCAAATTCTCTTATTCTCTCAATAGCAAATGAATAACAATTTCTTTCCTTTTTTTTTTCTCACACAGAGCAATCATATGACTTCAGAAGACTAGGATTGTAGTGTACATGATGCTTTTATGGTGCTTTAGTGTTTGTTTTGAGAAAACAATGACAGAATTTTAATTTTTGAGTGAACTTCTGAACTTCTTGACCATCTTGGTCAACCAGCTTCATCAACAAATCCCTAACCCTACTAATTAAAATTTGGCCACGAATGGTGCCTCAAATCATGTTTAATAAGCAGAGTTATACTAATACTTTTCTAAACAATCACATGATTAAAATGCTTCCTAATTTGTGTCTGTAGAGTTATGGGAGCTGAACAGGACGAGAGTGTTCCAGGCTGGAGAGGGGCGTCTGCAGCACTACAGTATGTTACTGGATGAGACTCAGGAAAGGCTGATCATCGGAGGAAAAGACATACTGTACTCTCTCAATCTGGAGCGCGTCACTGCCCCTCACAAAGAGGTACATGCATTTATAGCTGTTCTCAGGATTTGGGCAACGTGTCTGTCCGGCATTGTCATCTGTGTGTGTGTGTGTGTGTGTGTGTGTGTGCATGTGTGGTACAGTTTATCGTCTCATTTGGCTCATGATAGTACGTTGCGCAAAGCAATTTGCATCTTTTGCTAAATAAATCTCAGGATAGCTACGCACATACTTATTTAATAAATAAAAACAGCACTCATACAAAGAGAACCCAGAGATTGTATTACAACCATCTGTTCAACTACAATTTACAAACAATCACAAATCCTTGTGCTTATTTTGAGGTTGTTGCACTGAAACTGTCAGTATATAATTGAATTATATATGTATTCTGTATTAAGTATGCAATTATTACTATGTTACACTGATTGTTGTGGATGCAACATCAGCAGACGTTTTTGGTTTTCGATTCCATTGTAGAAATACCTATTAACAGATGTCACCCTTAATTCACGTACAAAAGAAAGTGTCTGATAGCAGGGGGGTTAAGCAGCCATTCCACTGTCTCTGATATTTATTTATTTATGATTTTCACATTTCGGCCCCTAATGACAGTCGCACCACACAACAGATTGGAAGCAGTCATTATCCTCCACTTTTTTTGCAATGGTAAGAGGAATTAATTATAAATGTATGAATATATCCATGCAAAAAAATATAAAAATATATATTACGAAATATTTCGATGCAGCTAAAGCTCAAATTGGATACAGAAATTCTTTATATGTATCCACACAGCTTTACTGTTTTCCACTGAAAATGAATGACTTCCAGTCTGACGTTTGTCGGAGATAGGTGGCTTTACTGAGATAAAGTAGATGATATTACATAAGAATCAAGTTACGTAATAGCTTTTTTTTTTATAGGCCTCTCATATGAGTCTTTATCTCATGTGATTGTACATAATTTTAAACACATTTGTCCGAAGTACTATTTATTTCTTCAGGTGTGAAATGTTTTTATGTGGAACATTTTTTTTAGTGGACTTATAAGAGGCTCTTATGGAGTATTATAATTAGAGGGTTGTAAAGATTCACTCCACAGTCATACAAAAATATTACAAAAGCTGTTACTGGGGCGGCACCCTTTCAAAAGGCACTAATATGTGCCATTTAGGTACTAATATGTACCTTTTAAGGTTCTAATATATACCCTTGAGGGATTGCTAGCAACATGCTCTGCTGTTTGAACTACAGAAATGCGGACAGGCTTTTTTTTTATGCAACCACAAGTCAAAAAATATAACAATGACTGTATTCAGCCAAGTACAGCAAGCACATTTCTGTGCCAGAACAACATGTCCAGAACCCATGCGCTTGTTTCTCTGTTTTAGATTCACTGGCCGAGCTCTGAGGAGCAGGTGGGGGATTGTTTAATGCAGGGCAGAGAGAAGGTAAATCTGTTATACGTCCTGTACAGTATATATGTTACAGTGATATCCTGTTACATGGCTACAGTGTTTATCTTGAAAAGTGTTAAAAGCGTTATTTTCTTTATCTGTTTGTCTCTGTCTCTCTCTCACAGCCGGAGTGTGCAAACTACATTAAGCTGGTGCAGCATTATAACAGCACTCACCTGTTAGCATGTGGGACTGGAGCCTTCAGCCCAGTGTGTGCCTATATCAGAGTGGGCCGTGGAACAGAGGTAAATCTTCTGCTGTGGCAAAGAAAATCATCTTCAATCAGTGTTTTTTTTTTTTCTTGTTTTAGGTATTTTTAATTTTCTTATATATATTTTAAATATTATAAATAATATACTTAATATGTAACATCATAAGGCGGCAGGAAGTTAAATAAAACAATTCATAATTGTCTTTGAATCTTATCAAAAAGTAATAAATGAAAAAATGGCATATTTTGTAATTCCTTTTTTTTATCTAAATATATTGCAAAGTTATTCATAATTGTTCTAATTATCAATGTTGAAAAGAGTTTTAGTGGAAACCGATATAAAGATCAGTGAACAGCACTTATTTGAAATAGTACATTATATTTATAATATTAATGATATACACTGCCCTCCAAAAGTTTGGAAATGCCCTAGAAAAGTGGGGTTTGGGACGATATCAGCATAAATCCTTATAATTTTTTGGTGCAAATACATTAAAGTAACTTGACAGTATCATTGAAGACCAGCAATAATAATTTTCATTTTGATTACATAATAATGGCAATATATACTTGTCAAAGTCAGACATGCCCCTTTACCAGCTGTGATGCCTGGTTACTGGTAAATATTTTTGGGTCAGCACACCTTAATAGCTTCAACAATTGATTGCCAATTAAGTTTAGAATACAATGAACCAATTAGAACACAATTTAGGTCTGATAGTTTACAAATATTAAATTTAAAATTATTTTTTTTTCTATGTATAAACTGTTTTTGTACTGTAATAAAATATGTTTTCATAGTTTGTGTTGTCCCTTATCATTGCAAAATTATCACAAATTAAAAAGGATTCATGGCAATATTGTCCAAAACCCCACTTTTCTAGGGCGTTTCCAAACTTTTGGAGGGCAGTGTACATTATAAATTTGTACATTATAAATGTCTCTTGTCACTTTTGATCTATTTAGAGTTTAAAAAAAGGGGGGAAATACATTTTTAAGTAAAACTTAACCAAGACATTTGAATGCTAGTGTACCATGGTTTCCACAAAAAAATATTAAACGGCACAACTGTTTTCAACATTGAAAATAATAGGACATGTTTCTTGAGCAGAAAATCAGCATGTTTTCTGAAGGATCATGTGACACTGAAGACAGGAGTAATGATGCTGAAAATTCAGCTTTCCTTCACTGGAATAAACTATATATTTTATAATGTGTCGAAATAGAAAACACATTTTTAAAATTTGTAATAAGATTTCACAATTAAAAAAAAAAAGAAAATAAATTAATCTTATTTCAAGGATGGTTCGATTTTTATTGGAAAACATGAAAAAAAATAATGCCATCACCTCTTTTATCACTGAAACCCTCTTGTTTTTCAAAGTTAAAAGCTTTAAGGTGAACAAACATGATGGAATTAGCATGTTTTAAAACTGTAATATTAGTCAGTTGTTGACAACAACGTTTCAGAGATGCCTCAGTGACCGCAGCATCTTTGAAGCTTTTTATTGTATAGGAAGCAGACTGAGGTCGCATGTAGCTCCGGTGTCGCCTTCTGTCCTCTTTCTGTCTTATATTCCAGAAAAACATGTCTTGAGGAGGTCCTGTTTGTCTTCTGAGGAATGTGTCGTAGTGACTCATGGATGAATTGTGTCCAGTGGTGTGCTGTTGTTTGTCACCAGAGACCATACTGGAAACTACCCCTGCAGTCTGTGACTATCACACTGTATTCCACACATGCTGGAGTCGTGCAGAGAGACTTGCGATAATTGAAACCAGTCAGAGTGGTAACAAGTTAAAGCGCTTAACATCTCAAGACACTAAAACATTGGTCGTGTTTTGAGTTCTGAAATCTTTGATTTGTAAAAAGATCCAGATGCTGTGAGTCACCGTGAGGTTTAGGAGCACATTTCTTTTGGTTTGGAGGGCTGTCTGATAACGTGGTGGCTGGTATTCAGCTTGCTGAAACTTTGACGTTTGCAGTTGGAAGAAGACATATTTAAAAGCATATGGAATTTTATTATCGTTATAAGGAATGTTAAAAATCTGGTGGTTTAGAGAGGAAGAGACTGAACAATGTGACCTACATCTGCACTGCTGTGTGGAAAAGTTGCAGGTTTTCATGCTTAGCATGCTCATTTAAATACATCAGTATCAGGCTTTGTTCATTTATACGTTTTTGCCTCTTTATTACTTTGAACTTTGAACAGTACAGTAAGTTAATGGGATCTGAATAGGTTGCTGCGTGGACTCGAACCTGCATCTCTCATAAGAGCACTAAAGCTCCAGCATGTCATTGCACTACTTCATTTGAACTTAATTGATAAATTTTACGGGTTGTTAATTCAAATAAAATATAAACATTAGATGAAAAAGTTCAATAAAAATTGGTTCTAAAATTAAAAAATAAATTAATAAAACTAAATTAAAGCTAAATAGAAATAATTTTCAAAATATTAATGAACACTGTAATATTATATAAATAATACTAAAATAACTCTGGTCAACACACCCAAATGTCTTATCTATGTCTTATTGTTGTTTTTGGAGGTTTGTTGTAAATGCACCACTGAGTTAATGATTATAGTGTATATACCATAAGTGGTGTATTTATAGACTTTTTCATCCAAATTTGTGTTAACCATTCACATTCTGACATTTTGCTTATGTAGGTGATGCGGGTTTGAGTCCAGTCTGCAACGTATCTTGATCATTTCTCTCTCTCTCTCTCTCTCTCTCTCTCTCTCTCTCTCTCTCTCTCTCTCTCCAACAACTTCCTGTCATTCTCTCCACTATCTCTCTAACGAAGAGGCAAAACCCCAACAATAATCATGTAAAAGTGACAAAAAGTACTCCTGACAGCACTTTCTTTCTGAAGCAGCGTTAACACTCTTCAACTGCCTGTGGTGAAAGCCTGGTCTCCAGAGAGACAGACAGAGTTTGTTTTACTGTGTGCGACGGGAAGTTTTATCATTCTCACTCTGTTAAAATCTCCAACCAAACATCCAGACAAGCGAAAACAAACATCTCCATCCTCCCAGGAGAGCCCCAGTCAAATTACAGAGCGGCTAATCATAGAGAAGTGAGCTTTATTTGAAGGAACAGGCAAGAAGAAAAGAGCAAAGACAAGACGTTTATTTGAAGGAAACTGAGAATCTGGATCGTGGCAGGCAGCCTACAGGCTTTCTTTCAAAAACAATTTCAATCTTTTGGAGGTTTCAAGATGGAGAATTCCTTCTCACCTCGTTCCCGCTTTTCATCCCAACTAGGTTCAGAGATCGGCACTCATGGCTGGGAATAGGAAGCACCTCTGGCTCCCTGACCCTCCGGCAGAGGTGAAGGAGAGAGCCACGGGTGTTATGGGAGCCATAGGCAGGAGATCAGAGAGGGTTTAATTAGAGGAGACAGGCTTCAGCGGGGTGCCTGATAACTCCAGCTCTGAGCTACAGGCCTCCAGCACACGCCTCAGTCTGGAACAGCTACACACTAAACACTAATGAGATGCATACGACACACATATGCATCTGTGCACGTAAGATATGGGCTTCGCATTCAGATATACACACGACGACAAAGATGGATACACATACCTGCACAATTATACACGCACTCGGCCCTGGGGTGCTGGGATGACATGTTGCAGATGTAGCTATGATGACAGGAAAGACTGATAAAGCTACAGAGACACAGAGCAGAACCGGAGAGAGCGAGTGAGAGGCGTGTGCATGTACCCATAAGAGAACGGCCCCGCATGCATTCCTTCTCTAATATCAGGAATCTAAGCACCGTTCCGGCCCTTTGCGCCCATACGCACATCACCTGACACATCACAGCACACCGTTCCCTCTCACTGTCTCCTCTTTCACCAAAACCCTGCTTTCTCTCATGGGCTTTACACATACTTATATACTAATGCACCCACATCATACCTTAACATACATCTTAACAGAATAAACACATAAAATGCTGTTCTGAAACATAGTGAGCGTCCTAATATATAATATAATATAATAACATGCATGTCAATCACAATTAAACTAAAATGTATTATAGTTTAAATTTAACATTTGTGCATTTGGCAGATGCTTTTTTGACTTCGATTGCATTCAAGGTATGTTTTATCAGTTCTTGCTCTCCCTGGGAATTGAACCCATGACCTTTGTGCTGCTAGTGTCATGCTCTACTTTTTGAACTACAAGAAGGCTGAAAGTAAATTAAATGCAATTAGCTGAACTTCTTCAGCTTTAGAGTTGTTTTTTGATCCACTTAAATATGTCTTAATTCATTTCATAATTCAATTATCTTCGAAAAAGTCTACTGCCGAATGTACTGACAAGCATTTATGGTATGTAATTTATTTAAATACATATTTTAGCTATACATCTGTATTCATGACATTGCAATTTCGTACATTTAAAATATATCAACTTTAAATGTAATATCAAATAAAACTGTAATCAAGTACTTTACATATGCTTTAATATGTTAGTCAATCAAAATAATTGTACTTCTTTAAAGCACTGTATCAGATTATTAAAACAATGATTTAAAATACACTTAATAGTACAGCTTTTTAATTTGACATTTTTATAAAGTGCACTTTATCTGCATGTACAGTTTTTAAAGTATACTTTTAATATTTGAAATTCACTACAAGTGCACATTTAGTCAAATTAAGCACACTTCTTTTTCACAGGAAATGTAATGCAAGACGAGGCAGAAGAAATACTATTAATATAAATTAATTTCTTTCCATTTTAATAATTATTTGAAAAAAGTTATAATTAAGTCAAATTAAAATTGATTGATGGGTATTTGTGTGTGCCATGCATTTTTGTTTAACTGTGTATAATTGCTTAGAATTATTTTAGAATTGCTTATTATCTTTGGTTTATAACTTATAAGTACATATAATTGGGCGTTTAAGACATTGCTTAAATTTTTCTGATTACAACAAACTTTTTCTTCTGCTTGAGCGGTCTGAACAGACCTGTTAGACATCATGTAACAGCTCAGAAATAATTATGTATTCATATAACTATGCTTAAAAAATAATATATTATTGTTGGAAAATAAACACATTGTTAAATAATGTTATATTTTATCATTAATATTTAATGCGTTATTACACACTAATAAATAATATTATAAATTATTAATATGCACTTTTTCACCTCTCAGTTTGCAGTTCACTTGGTTTTGAACCAGCCCTTTGCACACATCACTAGTTCAATTCAATTCAGTTTATTTGTATAGCACTTTTTACAATACAAATCGTTGCAAAGCAACTTTACAGAAAATTTTAAGTTTCTACATTATATTCAGGAGTAGGTTATTAGTGGTGACTATGGCAGAAATGTACAGTAAAAATCATGCAGTGAGTTACAAATGACATGTAATCAAACAGACAGTGAGCACTATTAACTGCAATGATTATATGATGCGATTGCGATAGCAAAATTTGGTAGTTTTATATGTTGTTGGTTGCATCATCTGATCTGAGGTACACCAACTAGTTCCACCAACACTCATCTTTGGTATTCTGCGGCTGTCAGTTTCAGGTGATCTCTCACCTAACATTTCATCCCTCCTGACAATATGCAACACGATCACCAAACCTCATGCAAATCCAAGCCATGTGTCCTTCCACAAGGTGTGCATGTGAGTTTGTGTGTGTTTGACTCATCAGCCGTAAGGTGTGCTGATTATCATGTGAATCTCGATCTGTTTCATCTCATCTACGCCACAAATGTTACTTCAGGCACATCATCTGCTTGAGCAGATATGCACATTCACAACCATGTGTGCTGGCCACAAGCGCTGATGCTATCTGTCTGGTGATCACAAGACTGTTAAGTAAGATTTGTACGTTCGCAAAGAACCTTACAGCCCTTTGGCATAAACCAGCACGCCAACCTATATGATTTATACCAATAATTCTCCCATGTAACATCACGCTTCATTAAATGAAACTAAGGTTATGGGTTTGGCTAAGGATTTATTTCCATTCCTGCTTCATATGAAGTAATGATCAGAAAAACGTCTACCTGCGGAAAGAGTAGAAGAACAATCCTAAGACAGAAAATGATGGATGGACTGATGTTACATGTCTGGTGTTTGTTTCTCCAGGATCACACGGCGTGAGAACACATAAATCAAGCTTGTGAAAGCCAGTTCTGTGACACATGTTGCACGGCTTATACCGTCACCTTCTGGTAAAAGTGAGCTTTGCAATAACGGTAGAGAGAAAGGGATTCTTCAAAGGGCTTTTCATGTAGGGAAGGACTTGGTTGTGTGCGCTCCAATCTCATTTTACCCTCCATTGCTTCACCTGGATGTTATATTCCCCTGAGACTGCAGGAAATGCAGTGAAGGCCTGTGTGTTATTTGATGAAACGCTACTGTAATATACACTGATACTGATGTGTTAATGCATTATACTCTATGATGCTAGTTGCCCGCAGGCTGATTGATTATTTTCACTGTTTTCTTTTTTCTTGCTGCAATGCTAAGAACTGCAGACTTTGCAGTGTCAGATTTCTATTTTGTCTACCCTGCTGAAAATACCAGCTTACACCAGCATGACTCTCCATGCTGTTCACCAGCAAAACTAATAATGAAGCTGCTCGACCAGCAGGATCTTTCTGTTGAAGCTGGTGCACCAGCTCTCACTGGTTAAGCTTTTTAGGAACCTAGAGGGGACGTCAGCATATCAGCAAGTCATGCTGGGGATCTCATGCTCAAGCATATAAAAACACAACCCATGCTGGTAATGAACAGGTGGCATTTTGAGTGGGAATACTATCAAGAGAAAAATAAGTCAAATGTTAATGCTCGGGGGAATAACTTTATTATTTTTTTCTTCAGTTAAATAAGCTGATTGATTGATTGATTGATTGATCGATTATTTGTTTATTTATTTATTATTATTAAAGATTATCAAAGAAATAACAAACAACAACTATTATTATTATTATTATAATTAGTATTGCTACTACTACTTGAAACATCAATAAATCATCCAAATCATGTTTTACTTAAAGTCCAATAATGTTATTGTAAATATATTGTATATTTTGAATAGTTAGTAAATATAATGTTATTAGTCTGAAACGCATTATGTTCTTGAAAGGTTCTTAATAAACAATAAATGTATGTATATGTTTATTTTATTTATTTTGTATTTGTAGTATTGCTTTTATTACAAAAACAAAATGTATGCTGGTGATGAACAGATGATATTTTAAGTGTGAAAATGTCATTAAAACATTATTTTTGATGGAATAACAAATTAACTAATTAAGAACAACAACGTATTGTTGTTATTATTATTATTACAAGTAACTTTATTACTCACTGTTTATAAAAGGTTCTTGATAGATAAATTGTATTTTATTCAACAAAGAACAACTTTATTATTATTATTATTATTATTATTATTAAAATGTTTCTTCATAAATAAAATATATTTATTTAATTATTATTGTATTTAGCTTGTTAAATGTGTGTTTGTGTTCCAGCAGGAAGGAGAGTTCAGGTTGGAGTCTGAGCACATAGAGAGTGGCAGAGGAAGATGTCCATTCCATCCCAACAGCCCTTCAGCATCCACTATGTACCGTAAGTATTCATCCATTCCTGCATCTTTCTAGAGAATAACCTCTCCTCCAGTCCTCCATCCTTTAATAGTCTTTTCCTCCTTTTGTTGACATCCAAATATCTTTCATCCCATTATATCTTTATTTTTCTGTAGCTTCCCCCCTTCTTTTCATCTTGATGTTCAGAATGCGTGTGTTCTTGAGTTTTGAAAGGAAGCGAGTGCATTTTGAGCCAGGGGCCACCGAGCATGAAAGCTCTTCATAACACACTTCAGCATCAGCCCTTCAGAGCGCTCATTCACACGGCAGCAGGGATTTGATTGAAGGGAAATCGAGAGATGAATTTGATGTCTTCCTCTCTGACAGCAGCTGCAGACTGTTTTCAGCTGGGTTATTAATTTAGTCTCTCCCAGCCGGCCCAGCATCAGGATCGTTTATAATAAAGAATGTTTAGATGCTAAATTGATATTGCCCTTTAGATCATTACTTCTTGACTTTCCGCAGGATTTATTACTCACTGGTGAAAGAGACGCAGTTATTTACAGTGTCTGCGGTGCCACCTAGTGGTATCTCAATATATAACAAACACATTACCAGAGCTGTTATGCATTTGCTTAAGTGTTCAGGGATGCAATATTTGTCATTAATTGTTGATGCATACTATTGAAAATGTCATCTGAAATATGAAATCGTAACATTACTGAACTGATTTAAGACTCACCAGTTTTAAGTGAGATTTTTCTTTAAGATAATATATTGAAACTGAATAAATAAGTGCTTAAATTACTTAAACACTTGACAAAAAAAACACTTCAGCTTTACAGTATCAAATCCAATAAGCATTTCTCAATTTTATTCCATAATTCTGATTTAACTCCCCCCCCCCCCCCCCCCTCTCTCTCTCTCTCTCTCTCTCTCTCTCTCTCAATCATGTTTGATTGACAGGTGGGGAGTTGTTTGTTGGCTTGTACACTGATTATTGGGAGAATGATGCCGCTCTATATCGTCTAGGCAACCGCAGTTTCATTAGGACTGAAGTGGGTGACAAACAGCAGCTGAATGGTGAGAGAAAACTGTTGAAAATACAAGCACTTTGTGTTGCAGATAATGATTCCTGGGGGCTGTTTCATAAAACAAGTTTACCAAACAAGCCAGACTTATTTCAGTTAGTCTAACTTATTTTTAATCAAATCAATTGACAATAAGTCAGACTAACTGAAATAAACCTGGCTTGTTTGGTAAACCTGTTTTATGAAACAGGCCCCTGGTGTCCTCAAGAAGAAGTTGTTGTTGTTGTTTAATCTAGCTTTAACCAGCAACACTTCTTTGGTCAACTGCCTTCACCAAAAAGACCATGCTGGTTGTCAAGCTTTGAAACTGAGCTTGTCAACCTACAAACCACACATAATGTGAACAGTGAAGCTAGTAGTTATTTACACCAGGGGTTTTTAGATAACATGGAGCTCCAAAAATGTTTATTTTAAAGTTTGAAATGCAGCTATATATTTTCATGACCCAATTTCTACTGTCAAAAATGAATGTTATATTTATGTATAAAATATTATTTGGAAATTTTATTACATTAAAAGAAATATTACATTGCATGACTATGTTTTTTTTCTACGCCCTATAGTACTGTAATGTTAGATGTACTATTCATTAATTTATTTAATCATTTTTTTATTAGTTATTTAAATATTTATTTATTTAAAATGTGTTTTATTATTTACAACAAATGTCTCTATAAACATTTTACAATAAAGCTATTTAAAATGGAAATGCACTTTCTATGAGGCTTTTATTTGTTAAAAAAAGAAAGGAAAAAGAAAAAAAAACATATTTTTGTTAAATGTTATTGAAATTTAAAATAACAATTTTCTATTTTAATATACTTTAAAATGTAATTTATTCCTATGAAGCAAAGCTGAATTTTCAGCATCATTACTCCAGTCTTCAGTGTCACATGATCCTGCTGATTTTTAATCCGTGTTGGAAACAGTTGTGCTGCTTAATATTTTTTGGGACCTGTGATTCTTTTTTTCAAGATTCTTTAATAAATAAAAGTTAAAAAGAACAGTGTTTATTCAAAATCTAAATTTTGTGTTACAATATACACTACTATTCAAAAGTTTGGGGTCAATAAATGTTCTTTCTTTTTTTATTAAATTTTTACGAAATTTCAATTCAGCAAGGATGTGTTAAATGGATAAAAAGTGATAGTAAAGACTTGTATTGTTAGAAAAGATTTCTATTTTGAATAAATGTTGTTCTTTTTAACTTTTTATTCATCAAAAAATCAAAGAAAAACATATCACAGGTTCCAAAAAAAATATTAAGCAGCACAACCGTTTCAACACTGATAATAAATCAGCATATATATGAATGATTTCTGAAGGATCATGTGACACTGAAGACTGGAGTACTGACTGATGGAAATTCAGTGTTGTGTCACAGAAATAAATAATATTTTACAGTATATTAAAATAGGAAACCAATATTAGAAATTGCAATAATATATCACAATATTAATTCACAATATAAAATGTTACTGATCCCATACTTTTGAACGGCAGCGTATAGCTACTGGATATAAAACAGTCATACACATAAATGTGTATACATAGAATCAAATAGAGCAATAAAGTAGAATTCAAGATTGATGTACAGTTCATCCTGTGTGTGGTTTAGAGAGGCCTACAGCATCCTGCTGTGAGCCGGTTTAATGCTTCCCTTTGCTGTATATCTCCTCCTGCAGCCGAACGAGAGATCTGGCCTTCAGCCCAGAGCAGCGAGAGTGATGCTTTTACCATGCGTATCACTGTAGCAAGGCTTGTGGCCTCATTGTAGGTGCAGTTAACACATCAGCTCCACGCCAAGTTTGACTGAAAATATATTCACAATGGCGTACTACAATACTACTACTGCTATTTTTGCAGTATGCACAGAATCCAACTGTATATGTGGATAGAATGCATAGATGATCTTTAACAATTGCCAGAATGTGCATTTAAGAACAGATAGTTTTGACAATTCTGATTGGATGATGCATGAATTAAGCTTTTGTATTCATTTTGAAGATAGCCTCAGTGTGTCAGACAGATGTTAAAAAATATGGCATTCTCTCATGTGATTCCGACCCCTGCTGTGATGCATTAATCATACAGAGAGACCGAAAGAGCGAGGTGTTTGACACATACCATCCATCTCTCTAACATCCATTCAGACATAATAAACCACGGTCAAATACCATCACATCCTTAGGTCATCTGCTCGATAACATTCGAGTGCGTAATGCAGAGCATAGAGCACGACTCCATGGAGACTTTTACATTGTCTATGTGCACTCAGTAGTCTGGGGTTGAGTTCTGTTCATGTTTTGAATGGTGTTATCTGGTGTTAAGTGTTCTCGCTGCTGACTCATGAAGCGCTGCAGATCTAATCCCACTCACATTCACTGCACAAAGCTGCATTGGCCTCCAACATGCAGATCACACTGTATAATAAGATAGTGGATTTATTCATATTTGATTATATAAGGCAAATGCATTTAAATGCACATTAAAATGACAGATTTATATCCTACATGTTGTTCTGCATGTTAAAGCTGAATTTTCAGCATCCATTATTCCAGTCTTCAGTGTCACATGATCCTTAGGAATAATGATCATTGTAGCATTTATGTGGAAACCGTGATATTTTTTTAGGATTCTTTGATGAATTGAAAGTTCAAAAAACAGCATTTTTTTTAAGATAGAAATAATTTGTAACATCATAAATGTCTTTAATGTCACTCTTGATCAATTGAATGCATCCTTGCTGAATAAAGGTGTTTTGAATGGTAGTGTATAAATATTAAGCAGCAACAAACGTTTTTTTAACATTGATAAGAATCAGTTTTAATAATTGAGCACCAATAATAATAATTAATAAATTGAGAGTTTTCACATAAATATTAAGCATTGTTTTTAGCTATAATAATCATTGCTTCCTGAGCAGCAAATCCCCATATTAGAATGATTTCTGAAAGATTATGAGACTGGAGCGATGATGATGAAAATCCGGATATGCCATCAGAGAGAAAAAAAAAAAAACATTTTAAATATTCAAAATATTTACTGTATTTTTTTATTAAATAAATGCAACCCTGGTGAGCAGAAGAAGCTTCTTTCAAAAACATAAAAAAAAAAATTCCAAACTTTTACCAGTATTTTACAAGTGTGTGTTTCTATGTAATTCTAACCATGTCTCTTTTTATATATATATAATTTTTATTTTTTTCCTAGAGCCCAAGTTTGTGGGTTCGGCAGTGATCCCTGACAATGACGATCCTGCTGATGATAAGGTCTACTACTTCTTCACGGAACGAGTGACCAACGTGGAAGGAGGAAACAAAGCCGTTTACACCAGAGTGGCCAGAGTCTGTGCGGTATGATACCAAACACATGCTTGTTTAGATCTTTGAATCAAATTAGTCTTGTTTAGCATTCAAAAGCATGATCTATAATGCTTAAAGAAAGCGTTCACTTAGCTTTCTTCTTCATCTCAATAGCATATGCAGGACCCCCTATACTCATAGGAAAGGTTCATGGTAAACCAGTTTATCCCCCCCCCCCCCCCCCCATAAATGCCAATGATGTCAACACTGATTGTGTGGCTTCATTATGGCTGTCCATTGACATCAAAGGCAACAGACAGGGAAACTACAGTATAAGCAACTTCTGGCAAAGCATTATAATGTAATGAAATGCTTGCAAAATTTTTGTCAAAATACAAGTTTATTTAATGGTTTTCAATGAAAAACAATGTTTTTTGCTCCCATAATGGTGCAAATGTCTTTCCATAACAGCATCAACCAGCATGGGATTCATTTCTGAAGCTAACCAGCCAAACACTGGCCAATTACTTTTTGTCTTTGTCAAAATCTTGTGCTGCAAGACAGCACCACCCATAGGTCAGGTGAAATTAAGTGTCTTTTTATCTCTTCCCTGCTGTCAGAATGACCAGGGTGGTCAGAGGATGCTGGTAAACAGATGGAGCTCTTTCCTGAAGACTCGTTTGATCTGCTCAGTGGCTGGACCCAACGGCATTGACACACACTTTGATGAGCTCGGTAGGGGACATTCTACGTTCTTATGATATGGTGAATTACCAGTACTAGGTCTAAAATTGTGTTGTTGTCGTTGTTGTGTACTGGAAGCATTTTGAACATCTCAGGCTCGTCTTATTCTGTAGTGCAAGGGATTGTTTAATATTAGCCCATAAAGCTTGCACATATACATACTGTACATGAAATGTGCTTGCACTTACACATACAAATAAAATTGTATTTTTGCATTTGGCAGATGCTTTTATCAAAAGCGACATGCATTGCATTCAAGGTTTTCAGTTCTTGGCATTGCTAGTGCTTTGCTCTGCTGTTTGAGCTGCTGTAAAATGAACCATAAAAAGTATGTCATCTGGTTAGCTCTGACATATTTGTGATGCCATACCCTAATATTGCTTACTACTGTATACAGAGAACATAGTTTGCAACTTTTGATATAGCTATTGTGTTGGAAATATACAGAGGAAGTCACTGTCCTGAGCAGTATCTGGAATCCATCAACGTAGGGCCGCTTGACTGAAATGGCCACAATAGCACAAAAAAGAAGATTTTTAGCCTCAGATGAGCTGTTTCTTCCAGCTCAGTGATTTTATTCATCATATGCCTCAGAGCAAAACTGCTGATAAATCAGTTTTTGCTCTTCACATTTTGCCTTTCGCTATAGAGATTTCATCAGGTATCCATCTGTCCATCCGGATGAATTTGCAATAGATCTCACAGCATAAGCCAGCTGTGTGAATTGAAAATCTAAATCTGTTTCACCAGCTGTGCTGTTTAACCATCACCAAACGTTATAATCTTGAAGGATCTCTGATGGGCCCTTTGACTTTCAGATGATAGCTCATTTGTTTCTGCACTGACATCCTATTAAACACCTCATCTGTTCCAAAGATGTAAAGTGCAAGATGAGACTATTATATATTTATTTGGCATTGTCATTTTTGTTATTCAGTTATATTTTACAAAATTGTTATATTATTTTAATATATAATTAATAAATATGCACTCATTTTGTTACTACAGATGTATTGTTTGGCTTTGATGTGTAAAGAAACTTTTTTTTTTTTTATGCAATTGGCAGATGATTTTATGCAAAGTGATATGCATAGTATTCTATTCTAAAAACCTTGCTACGTGTACTGCGTTAGGCTAACCGAGACTTGTCATAGCACTTGCATGTTGTTGCTCTTTTGTTGGTTTTGATTGCTCCTATTGTCCTCATTTGTAAGTCGCTTTGGATAAAAGTGTCTGCTAAATGACTAAATTATTTGATGATGACACTTTTTGTGTGTATCTATGTGTTATTTTAGAGGATGTGTTCGTGCTACGGAAGAAAGATGAGAAAAATCCAGAGATCTTTGGTCTGTTTAGCACCACCAGGTGAGTGAGGTCACGTGTCACTGAACAGAGCAATGTATACTTTTATATTCTCAGTTTATTTTGACGAACAGCAGCCTGGATGCTCATCTTCATCTGTTTTTTCACTCAGTGCGGTCTTTAAAGGATACGCAGTGTGCATGTATAACATGGAAGACATCCGTGCGGCGTTTAATGGGCCTTTTGCATTCCGGGAACGAACTGACCACCACTGGAAGGTGTATGATGGCAGGGTCCCCTACCCACGACCTGGATCAGTGAGTAATATTTGCTCCATCAGTCGCTTTGTGTCATCTTTTTATGTCATGTCAGAAATCCCAGTGTACAAAATGTCATGGCGTGTTGCATTTACACCTCTGACACACGGCGTCATTTGGAGGCCCACTTGAGTGAATCTTGAATTTTGGATCTTATTTCTTCAGACGCACAAAATCTCTCATGGCAGATGGGTCTATTTTCAGCATGACTGTGCACATCACTATTCTCCTCGAGCGTGTCATGCCAATTCTTTAACGTTAATGCCTGAAACCGAGCACTTACGGAGGTACTGTGAAATCGAGACGTTTAAATTGCCGTGGTCTGAATTATAATTATATCTGATATGTGCTGATTAATGTCCTTCTCTCCAGCCGATAAAAGAGTAAGATTGGTTTCCAATAGTTAGTAATGATATGTAATTCACAGTCATTTTCTCTGGTGTGTTGTGTCTTGTCTCATATTGAAGAATCGGGGTACATCCATTGTTCACATTTCAGAATTTGCCTCAATTCTTCAGTTTCCATGTGCTGTTATTCTTGGGAAAAGCATATGAAAAAAAGTATGTCTCTGACAGCTGACCTTTTAAAAGGCAATTTGGTAGCTTTAGTCGTGCACCGCAGGATTTCTGATTAGTCTCTTGTTCTAAAAGGTTATAGCAGCGAGAAGCGGGCGAGCTATTCTCAGATCAGGAGCAACAAAATGAAAGATCTGAAAGGCTTTCGTGACTTAGAGAACTCTGTTCATGCTGTACTCATATTTACTGATTTTGGTCTCTCTCATGCTGTACTCATATTTACTGATTTTGGTCTCTCACAGTGTGCCAGTAAGATAAATGGAGGCCAGTTTTCCAGTTCAAAGGAGTATCCGGATGAGGTTCTGCGTTTTGTGCGTTCCCATCCCCTCATGTTCCAGGCGGTTCAGCCCGTTCACAGACGGCCCATTCTGCTGGACACTGAAGGAGGACGTAAACTCACACAGCTGGCGGTGGACCGGGTGGAAGCTGAGGACGGACACTACAATGTTCTCTTCATAGGGACTGGTATTCAACTTTAGTACCTATATTTTCTTTTATACCTAATTTGCACAGTCATAGGCTTTGTTATTGTTGCTTGTGTCATACTAAATATTTGCAGTAGGCCTAGCTTATTTTTTTGTCTTTCTTTTTAAAGGAACGTAACAATCAACTATTATTATTTTATTTGATCTCTAGTGTACAAAATCCCTAAAATCAAAATTGGAGTTTTGTAGCTTTAAGGCCAACTATAAGCTAATGTAATTCTAAAAAGTTAACAATTATTTTAGAAGATATACACTGCCGTTTGGGGTTTGTAGGATTATTTATTATTTCTTTTTTGAAAGAAATGTATACTTTTGTTCAGCAAGGATGCTTTCAATTTATCAAAAGTGACAGTAAAGACATTTTAATTTTACGAAAGATTTCTCTTTCCAATAAATGCTGTTCTGTTGAACTTTGTTCATCAAAGAATCCTGAAAAATGTGGTTGCCACAAAAAACAAACAAAAAAAAACGCTCAAATGTTAAAGCTGCAGTCCGTAACTTTTTTGGGTTAAAAATGATCCGAAATCAATATTTGAGAAAGTACATAACCAGCCAGTGTTCAAAACTATCACATTACTTTAGCCCGATTCACAACAGTAAGCTTATTATAATGTTTTCTAATTTGAGTGGTACGGGTAGGTTTTCGCGGGAAATTCGAGCATGGCACTGCGTCATTGAGTCATTACATCTCGTCTGTAAACATAAAGAAGTTTTCCCAGCTAATAGTTTATATCGCATGTGAGGATCCTGCAGGTGGTGGATCGTTTATAGACTTTTCTCACAGCAGCTAGAATAAATAAATGTATAATTTTGATGGCGGATTGTGATCCAGAAAGGATTATGTGTTTATGAAACACGTGTGAATGAAATTAAATTATATTCCAGTTTTAAATGTGCTTCTGATTACAGATAGCCTGAGATTACACAAGCTTTGTATTTTAAAGAAAACCATTTCGAAGGGAGCATAATTTGCTTTTGGGGTTAAAATAATTTCTTAATATGAAATTCGAATGGCATGACAATTAGTTTAGACTGTACAGAAATTGAAATCTACACGCTAATACACACTATACCCATAGTCACGCAATGCTGATGTTGTTAATATTAATAATTTGAAAATAAAGTGGAACAAAAATAATAATTTGCACTGTTTGATGTGATATGAGATAACCGATTGTTTGATTTAATCACTGTTGATAGCGGATTTATTGTAATGCTTTTTTCCTCAGTTGGTCAGAACAAACGTGGCAGACTTGTTACTTACTTGTTCAGATGACAATATATGGTGAAAATTCTGATTTGGGTCATATATTCCAAGACGTAGGCTAGAATCTGTGATTACTAAGTGTTTGATTCACACCGGTGCGGTCACTGACAGCTACACATTCACCTCAAAACATTAGATTCATCCGCGCTGAAGCCGTGCCAGAGTACAGCCCACGTAATAAAGATAATTCCGCACCTGGCTGCAATACCAGGTTTTCAACAGAGATGGTGACAAAGAGGCTAAACTTACATTCTGCAGCTTTAAATATAATTATTATACTGAACAGATAATAATAAGAAATATTGCTTCAGCATGAAATCAGCATATGTGACCCTGGACCACAAAACCAGTCATAAGGGTCAACTTTGAATAAATAAGCTTTCCGTTTGATGTATGATTTGTTAGGATAGGACAATATTTGCCTGAGATGCAACTATTTGGAAATCTGGAATCTGAGTGTGCAAAAAAAAATCAATATTGAGAAAATCGCCTTTAAAGTTGTGCAAATGAAGTTCTTAGCAATGCATATTACTAATTAAAAATTAAGTTTTGATATATTTATAGTAGAAAATTTACAAAATATCTTCATGGAGCATAAAAGAAAAATCTATCATTTTGACCCATACAGTGTATTGATGGCTATTGCTACAAATATACCCGTGCTACTTATGACTGGTTTTGTGTTCCAGGGTCACATATTAGAATGATTTCTGAAGGATCATGTGACACTGAGAACTGGAGAAGTAATAATGCTGAAAATTCAGCCATTACAAGTATTACATTTTAAAATACATGAAATCATCAGAAAACAGTCATTTTAAATTGTACAAATGTTTAGCAATATTACACTCTTTACTCTGTTGTTGATCAAATATTTGCAGCCTTGGTGAGCATAAGAGACTGCTAAAAAACATTGCAAACACGTTTCTGAAAAAAATTAACAGATTAAGATAGGGTGGTAGTAATAATAATACATAAAATGTATTTTATAAGTAAATAATTCTGGTCCTCTCTCTCTTTATCCCAGATAATTCTGTAGTATTAAAAATAATCACAATCTACAACAAAGAAGCCGACACAGTTGAAGAAGTTCTTCTGGAGGAATTGCAAGTTTTCAAGGTCATCTGAAGTCCTTTGGTTGACTTTTTATCTTTATACTGAAACCATTTCATTTCCGTTGAAATCAATCTTCACACTAAACACAGTTTTTTCTTCTCATTCTAGGTCCCTGTTCCTATTACAGAGATCCTCATCTCTACCAAGCGAGTAAGACTTTCTCAGTTCGTCCTCACAGACACTGTAGTTTTCCCACCTGGAGATGGTGGTATTGAGTAAACTTTTCATGCATGAGTGATCATCTTGATACCTATGGCAAATTCAGCATTTATAACAAGTTAGATGCTTCGTAGTTAATTATTCATTCTTGCAGTCATTAGTAAATATTATGAATCAAATATGAGCATCTTTTGTTCTGTGTTATTACTGTAATATATTGTATTATTTACAATGCACACAAATAATTGTAGAATGATTTTATCTGCATCATTATGCTAACGTGGTGATTTGGACATAATGGCATTCATCACATGTAACAAAGCGGTTGACAGCAGTGTTTGTATCTCCATAGCAACAGCTGTACGTGGGCTCTGAGCTGGGTGTAACACAGATCCGTGTGCACCAGTGTGGGCTGTACGGTTCAGCCTGCGCAGACTGCTGCCTGGCCAGAGACCCCTACTGTGCATGGGACGGGTTCACATGTTCCCGGTACTACCCAGTTGGGCTGCATACAAAAAGGTACTAGCAGTTTCATAAAGATATATATCAGGGTTTTTCCTGGGTCAAAAAAGATCTTCGGTGGTGGCTGACGGTCATCCACACACACAGTAAAAAGTACCCTCCCCACGTGATCTACGAACCCAATACAGACCATTACTAAAATAAATGCAAAGAAACAGTTTGTGATTTTTAATTATATTCATTTATGAAAGAAAAAACAGCCACTGTCAGGGAATATAACAAAACTGGCTTTCATATTTTTGTAATATAGGATCCTTCTTTGCTAGACCTCACAATTATAAATATCAATATTGAAAAAGCATTTAAAAGTTTAACTAGTTTAACTATTTAACTAGTAGTCTAATTTTCTACCATACATCTGAATAAAATCAGCAGCTGGCTAACAAATTGCTTTGTGGCTGGTTTCACCTCACTCAGTCTAAAGTAAATGATTTTAACTACACATTGTCATATAAATAACCTGAGGCTACTGTGGATTATTAAGGCTAAATATTGTATTATTATTATTAAAGTCAATTTTTTTTCTTTTATTGAAAGTGTGTTTTATGTTAGTTGCATGTGTGGAATGCTTGTCAGGGAAGATAAAGATACTTTTTTTTTTTTAGCACAATTCAAAAAAAGTGAAATTCATCAAGTGTTCACTTATGAGAGAGAGAGAGAGAGAGAAAGAGAGAGAGAGATGCTGTGTATGTATGAATGACCACCGCAACAGTAAAGCTGTGGCTTTAATTCCTTCAGAAACAATGATGTTACCAGCTCCTTGTTGAGAAATATAATGTAGCTCTTGAGCGATTAAGCTATTTTATTGATAAAATTGCGGGGCAGCGCTAAAAACATTGTTGCTGAGTGTCTGCGTGCGGCCGCAACGTGATCTGACTGTGTGTGTGACTGAGCGTGTGTGTGTGTGTGTGTGTGTGCGTGAGATACAGTGAGCATTAGTTTAGAACTCTTTTAATTTTTAAATGTAGAGAGTGTGATAATTTGTGCAATGATAACCTACCAGCAATGTTAAGATGATTTTTTTAATATATTAATATGAGTACATTACAATATAAATGTATTAGAACGAGTACATTATTATTTATGGGCTTAAAAACAAGATGCAAGCAATCAAAATATTTTACCTGGTAGGGAGTGCCCAATGTAAACATGAAATATATGCTGTTACCTATATGTACTTTCGGTTCCCTGGAGACACACATCACCTTGGAAAACTGTGGTACAGTTATGGAGGCCCTTCATAATGCAGAGGTCAACTGCCTGCTAGGGTTGGGTACCGAAACCCGGTACCAATATGGCACCGGTACCTATGTAACCGGTATGTACTAGAACCGAATCAGAACGCAGATTTCGGTGCCTCATTTCGGTGCCATGCCTGAGCGATCTATTAAAATATTTGTCCTTTGTTTCTCCAAAACGCACGTAAGAAGCATCACAGGCTACAACTATAAATATTTCAGCAAAATGTATATTTTAGTCAGAGTTATTGCGCTCTTATTTCATTGCGCGCCGCCTGTTTCACGGCGGCGCTCATTCTAAATGAAGTCTGTGAAGTTTAGCAGAGAATCGCAAAGCAAAAGCTCACGCACTTCTGACAGCAAAATGGAAATATTTCCATGGCTTTCTAACATTTACAGATGGAGAATATACCTGTGAATTGTAAGTTATGCATTACGGAAAACAGCAAACACATTAAACAGCGCGAGAAGCATCTCTGTCAGCGGCACACGCAGCCTTTGTCAGAGCATCTGTGAGCGCGAGCCGCTTTAAACTGAAGCTATAAACTATAGGCTACTGTATCTTACGAGTTTTTTTTATAGCCCTTCATATAAAGCTTGTCACATGTTTAGAACAAATTGTATTATGCACTTTCTCCGCAGTTCAGTCTGTGTCCTCCTTAGATATTTTATCAGATGCGCTCGTATCAAACTACTGTATATCAATATTAACTGTATTGCTTCATAATAACGTATCGATTATAAAGAATATATCGATATATCGTACAAACTCTATATACCGCCCAGCCCTAGCTTTAATTAAAATGCCTAAAGCTAAAATTCTCTTGTATTCGCGTTTTTAAACCCGTTTAAACCAACAAAATAGAACATTATAACCTTTTTAGTCCACAACACCAGTTAAATGCTTCCTTTTGTGATCTGATAGCTTCTTGTCACAGAATGAGGCAGAAAATATGTTCCATAGGCTACTAATGCATTGATTAGCAATGGATTTTAAATATACTTAATTATGAAAATGCCAGAGATGGCTTGAATAACACAGACAAGCTATATATTGTCGTAGTCGAGTGTTTAATGTATTTGTTTTATCATTCAAAACGTTTATATCTTCTGTTTACTCAGTTACAGGAATAGCAATGCCTTTGTCCATATTGGGGATTTCTTGGAGCTTCATTAGTTCCATATACTGTGTGTGTGTGTGTGTGTGTGTGTGTGTGTGTGTGTGTGTGTGTGTGTGTGTGTGTGTGTGTGTGTGTGTGTGTGTGTGTGTGTGTGTGTGTGTGTGTGTGTGTGTGTGTGTGTGTGTGTATGTGTATCATATGTATATATATGTATATATATGTATATATATGTATATATATGTATATATATATATATATAAAAATATAACAAGTATCGGTTCAGGCACCGTTTAGGCACCGGCACCGTTTTAAAAGTATCGATTTGACACCGGTATCGAAAAAAAGCCAAACGATACCCAACCCTACTGCCTGCTCTGCCTATAGTTAGCAATGGCCCTATAGTATGCAGTGTTTAATAAACAGCTGTTTTACTAAATTCTTCTGAGGTGAAATTCAGTGCAGTCCCGTATCGTGATACGTATCGTATCGTGGCCTCTGTACCGTGATGCGTATCGTATCGTGACTTTGCTGGTGATACACAGCACTACACAGTCTTCTGAGCTTTTACTATCATGTCAGTTGATTTTGAGGGAGGGAGAGGAAAGACAGTTAGAGCTTGTTTACACCTGGTCACTTTATGCGTTTTGTCGGATCGGATATCCATCTGATTTGTTACTTTTGGCCATATAAAACACGGATATAAATCCGATCTTGAATTAGGCCTACCGCACTATCACGTCAAAGAAATCAACAGCGCTGCATTTTATTCATCATCAGCCAATTAAAAGATCGAAGATGGCAACAGAAGAGATCGGCATCAGCAGTAGAAAGATAAGTTAATTTATTTTCAGTTTCATTCGTGGCAGTTTGCGCGTCGACTTGCTGGCTGTATCCGTGGCGATGCGTGTAGCATTAACGCTGTCATATCTGACTATTACATGTCATATAGCCTATAACACGCTCTCACGCGTTTGTTTTTTAACATTTTGGTAGGAGTAAAATGTACATATGTGGTTTTAACAAGAAGATGCATTTACACTTATTTAGTCAAGTCATATTTATTTGTGTAGCACTTTTCACTCTATTGTTCCAAAGCAAATTTACAGGAAATAAGGCCTTAAAGGGATAGTTCACCAAAAAAAAAAAAAAAAAAATATATATATATATATATAAATTGTCATCATTTACTCACCCTTGAAGTGTTCCAAACCTCTCTCTCTCTCTCTCTCTCTCTCTCTCTGTATATATATATATATATATATATATATATATATATATATATATATATATATGTATATGTATATGTATATGTATATGTATATATATATATATATATATATATATATATATATATATATATAATGTGTATATATATGTACACTCTAAAAAAAAAAGGTGCTATATAGCACTAAAAGTGGTTCTTGGCTCATAATCATAGGGGAACCACTTTTGGTGCTATATAGCACCATATCTTGAAAGGTGCTATACAGCACCTTTGTCAAATGGTGCTATGTAGAACCATAAGAGGTGCCATATTGCATTGTATTTCTTCAACAAAAATGGTGCTAAACAGCACCAACAGTGGTTCTTTGGCTCGTAAAGAACCCTTAAAGGGGCTTAACAGGTTCTTTGTACAGCAGTGGTGCTATATAGCACCTTAATCACCCCAAAGAACCGCTGAAGAACCATACAGGAGCTTAACAGGTTCTGTATATGGTAGCGGTGCCAAAGAACCGCTGAAGAACCACTGAAGCACCAAGATTTGGTGCTATACAGCAGAGATGGAAACTCGAGTCTGCGACTTGGACTCGAGTCGCACATAAATAAAGACTTGGGACTTGACTTGGACTCGTGAACAGCTGACTCGAGACTTGACTTGGACTCATGACTCATGAGACTCGTAAAAAACGTAAGTCATTTGGTATAGGAGTTTATATGAATGTATCTCTGAGGGAAACTGGCTGTCTTAAAAAAAGTTTAAATGGTATTTTCTTTTCATCTTGCCTCCGTATAATGCATATTAAAGTAGTGTTCATAACCTCAGCTCTGCTTTGTTTACAGCGGCAACCATGGAAACAATGTTTAATTGATGTTCAAGCGCCACCTGCTGGCAGAGAGTGAATCTGCATTAATTCAGCCCGTCTTCTCTGTCTGATGGTTTGTTTCGTACAGATGTTTTATGTAGAATAGTTTCACAAATCTAAAGTCAGACCATTTTGTTTTTGCTTCAAATTTCGAAATTATACAATCCAATTTAGATGAAAAACTGCTCATGCTGGATGTATGCAGCCTCTTTGTTTGGATTGTGTTGTTTAAAATACTGTGGTTGCCTCTCATTTTAAATTGAAAAAGAGCACAGACAAAGCCTTAGTTTGTTTATATGAGATTTATTTAATTTGTGTAATTCATTTGATTAATTGGGGTTTGTTTTAAAATTTATTTTTGTTGTTTGACATATTTCAATTTCAATGTGCAGCATTTTATCTGACAATTAATAAATGGACACCTTTTCATTTCTTTGTCTTAAAATTTTGAAGGCGAAAGTTTTTTGTTGTTGAGAAAATCATATTGTGAAATCAGTATATCAAAACTGATTTAGCCTCAATAACTAGCTGAAAGAAATGTTGCTAATAAATAGAACAAAGACTTGAGATGTGACTTGGACTCCACCTCAAAGACTTAAGACTTGACTTGGACTTGGACCTCAGAGACTTGTGAACATGTCTGCTATACAGCACCAAAAGTAGTTCCCCTATGATTATGAGCCAAAGAACCACTTTTAGTGCTATATAGCATCATTTTTTAAGAGTGTATATATATGTGTGTGTGTGTGTATATGTGTATATATATGTATGTGTAGATAATTAATTAATTAAATTATTTTAGAATTATTCAGATTAAGTTATACTTAAAATTGTCACATTACATAAATATGAAAAGTAGAAATTGCACAACTATAAAGTGTCCAAATAGCTAATTTTGAACAATATATATTTTATTTGAAACCTAATGCAACTATTTTGACATTTGTTTTTGTTGAAATAAATGCAGATTTGCTGGTTTGAGATTTTGTCATGTAATGGAATAATATTCATATTTATTTGTTTGTTTATTAATTAATTAATTAATTAATTTATTTATTTATTTGTAAGGTTTAAATATTTTTAGTGCCATTGAATTTAAAAGTATTATTATTGTTGTTGTTAATAATAATAGGTCAGTTTAGCTACTATTTATAAATATTTATAATAATATTTAAATGTTGTTTTATAGATTTATTGCTTACAGCAAATAAATAATTTGTTCTTAGTTGTTTAGGTTAATGTCGATTTTAATGTTCTCCAAGGGTGGCAATCTTTTCCTTTTAAAGCTCTTTTAGTAGAAGTCATTACATCATATGCCTCTTAACATTTAATATTTTAATCTTAAACACACTAAAATAACTTGCTCATTTGGCAGGTCTGTGCATAAAAATGCTCTGTAAATATCAGTCTTGGACTGGTAGTGCATATACTGACAGTACTGAGACTGTAGATTGCTTTTATAATAAGAAAAGTTTAGGCGTCTTGACATTTGGAAAAGATTATGCGTTTTATTTCCATGTCTTGCATTGCAAAATTAGGTTATTAATGCATTTCTTGATTAAGCAACTTTTTAGTCCACAGTTTCTAGCTTGTCAGAATGTGTATGTGCACCATAATCTTGTTCGCTTTCCAACCCAGTGTTTCCATTAGTGCGCTCAGTGAACTTGGAGAGTGTGTGTTTTTGTGAGAGCTCTTTTGATGTTTCACTTAGCCGCAGGATAGCGCGTGTGTGCTTGTGTGCCGAGCGTATCGGAGCGAAGGGCGAGTGGGAGTGTTTCTCTAATCCTGACTCAAAGGCCTGTCAGCTGTCTCAGTGTGGTCATCAGTCTGAGCTTGTTAGCGATTGATGCTAACACCTCTCGCCCATATTAATACCCATCACACGCTCACTTTGTATGCAAAGCCAGACAAGTCGCGCACAATTGGCACCAAATGCCTGTCAGAGTCATTACTCAAAGAGTACAGACAAAAACCAGAGCGAGTCTGATTGTATTTCTGTCACCTCCCTGTGCTGTTACACACCTTGGGCGGCAGGATGATATTATGACAATTGCAGGCAGACATGCGGGGCTCTGTCTGGGTTATATCAATGTCTCATTTTTCTCTTTTATTCTTTAGGCGCTTCAGACGGCAAGACGTCCGCCATGGCAACGCGGTTCAGCAGTGCAACGGGCTTCAGCTTAGCGGTATGTTCTGGCTGGAGCTTGATCAATGGAGGATATTAGAGTCTTAGAAGCTTTATAGGGAAAAATGAGGTGGATGAGATCTGTGAAAGTTGAAGAGGTCAGAGTACAGTTAATGAGAGTTTCTGACGCTTTATGCGCAGATGGTGCTTTTACTTTAGCAGAAAGACATCCTGTGACAGTGACTGCCCAATTCCTTTATTCCAGAAATAATTTCCCTGTTCTTTTTCTCCATTTCATCTTGAATCAAGCCTACTTCAAATATAAGCTCTGATATTAAAGTTAAAAGATATTAATAATGTGAAAAAAAGTACAAATTCAAAACTTTAAATGATTGAATCTAACATTGTTTATGGTGGAAAGAACTTTAAAGGCCAGCCTACTGTAACTATAATATCTATACATATAGATAATGTATATTTAATGTTTTATGGTGTATATAATGTATATAAAATGTTTTGGGTCAGTGCATTTTTTAAATCTATCAATCAGTCAATCTTTTTTTTTTTACAGCACATTTGAAAATAACTAAGGCAGACAAAAGTGAAAACACATTTAAAAATGAAACATAAGGGAAATAAAAAAAAAACTAGAACTGTACCCCTGAGCTCCTCAGAAAAAAAATCTCTATCCCTTGAATACTGATGGTATCTGTTCACAAGATGCATTCAGATTGTGAATGCTTGGATACCTGCTGGAGTCTCCACCATGAGCACAATGTATGGATTTCTTGAATGTAAGACTCTGTTTACCTGAGAACATACAAATGAAAACACAATGTCAACAGTTGACACAAGTTTGAATTCTGTTGCAAGATGTTGATTGTGTTCGGTGTTGAAAATATCACCTTAAAAGGAATATATTAGACTAGGCTGTTCAGTATGTGGGTATGTTTGTGTTACAGAAGAACAAATCATCTCAGAAAAGCTGGTATATGGTGTGGAGAGCAATAGTACCCTGCTGGAGTGCAGACCACGATCACTGCAGGCGTCTGTAACATGGTACATTCAACATGGCGTGGATATGGAGGAGGTACAAACACATGCATCTAGAATATACAGACTTTTATCACATTTATCAAATAAAATGTGTTATATTATATTGTATTATATTATATTATATTATATAACTAACCTAACTCTAACTTTTTCATTTTTATAATTATAGAAGGTAAAAATTCTAAATAATTGATAAAAAAATAAATAATTTTCCTTCCATAATAATATATAATTGTAAAATTATATTATATTATAATTATATTAAAATGGCATAATACTTTCCCAATCCCTAACCCTAAGAGAACTTTTAAATTTGTATTTATGTGTGTGTGTGTATAATATAGAGCTCTCCTCATATGGTCAGGCTCAGAAATGATTTCATCACAAGCTATGGTCTGAACCCCTGCTGACAGAGGGCTGTTAAATATAGATTAAAGCTTCATTTTACTATTCTGACTTCAGGGAGGCTGGGTAATATAGCCCCTAGAAATTCAATTCATCTTAAATAGAAAAGAATAATGTCACTCTGACCATCTCTCTGTGCTCCAAGACATCTCTCTGCAGAATCATGGTAAATTAGACTTTTAATAATGGCACATATATCAGTAATATTAGTTAAGCCGAGCACCATTACAATAGCTTTTACTTGTCACTTTAAAAAAAAAAAGGTGCTATATAGCACTAAAAGTGGTTATTTGGCTCGTAATCATAGGGGAACTACTTTTGGTGCTGTATAGCACCAAATCTTGGTGCTTCAGTGGTTCTTCAGCGGTTCTTTGGCATGACCAAAGAAGCTCCTGTATGGTTCTTTGGGGTGATTAAGGTGCTATATAGCACCACTGCCATACAAAGAACCTGTTAAGCCCCTTTAAAGGTTCTTTACGAGCCAAAGAACCACTGTTGGTGCTGTTTAGCACATTTTTTGTTGAAGAAATAAAGTGCAATATGGCACCTCTTATGGTTCTACATAGCACCATTTGACAAAGGTGCTGTATAGCACCTTTCAAGATATGGTGCTATATAGCACCAAAAGTGGTTCCCCTATGATTACGAGCCAAGAACCACTTTTAGTGCTATATAGCACCATTTTGTTTATAGGGATTAGAACAGATTCCTCAAAAGTATTTTATTTTCATATATATAATGCAGAATTATACCTTAAATCATGTGGGTTAACAATGTTGTGGAAAGTTACTTTTAAAAGTAATGCATTACAATATTGCGTTACTCCAAAAAAAGTAACTATTTGCGTTAATTAGTTAATTTTTACGGTAAGTAATCCATTACATTACTTTTGCGTTCATTTTTGTCACCTGGGCTGGGATGGCTTATTTGTTTTTGGTAACAAAAAACCCAAAGGTTATATTTTTGACAACTGTAAAGTGAATTTACGAAGCCTCAGGCTGAAAGAAGTGCCTCTGCCTCTGCTCTTACTCACAGTTTCTCTCAACACAGGGACTGGAGATATGTTAGTCAATAAATGGGAAAAAACAAAGTAACTGGCGTTACTTATTTGAAAAAGTAACTCAGATATTTAGTTGTAAATGTAAAAGTAATGCATTACTTTATTAGTTACTTAAAAAAAGGTAATCTGATTATGTAACTAAGACTTGGAAGTAGACTCGTTTGACTTGGACCAGCCTAGAAACCAGCCAGAATAGCCTATCAAGAGAAGTACACAATTTGATAGTGTCCTTTGCATGCTGTTTCTCTCCTTCAGGTGAAAGGTAATGATCGTGTGATTCAAACCCCCCATGGCCTGTTGCTCCTTAAAATAGCGAAGGGAGACGCAGGGGTCTACATGTGCCAGTCCACAGAGCACGGCTTCGTCCAGACGGTGGTGCGTGTCACTTTGGAGGTGTTGGATGAGGGGAAAGTGGAGGGTTTGTTGCATAAAGGCGAGGAAGATGAAGGCGATTCTCTGCACAGACCTCCGCCCTGCCCCTTCCCCAGCCTGCCCTCCGCTCCATCCTCCTCAAAGCTCTGGTACAAGGATTTCATGCAGCTGATCGGCTACAGCAACTTCCAGCGGGTGGAGCAGTACTGTGAGAAGGTGTGGTGCGTGTCTGACAGGAAGAGGAAGAAACTCAAGGGAATGGCACCCAAATGGCGGTACACACCCGGGGCAGAGCAGCGGGCGAGAGCACGGGCACCTCGACACACACAGGGACAGTAAAGACTGTTAGAACATTTAAACTCATGCTCAGTGCAGATGATTACATATAGACAGTTTTATTATTGTTATTATTAAAAAAGGAATGATTGGTGAAGTCATTAAAGCATTTCTTTTAGAGACTTTAGAGTTGCATCGTTTGACCTGAAAACTATTAATCTGTAGTCAATATGCCAGATGTTTAAAGGTACACCAAGTCATTTTTTCAGACGTCGTAGATGTGTGAAAGCAAAATTAAACTGTTTACATTATGCAATGACACAAATATACTACATTGCTAAATTTTTTCAGATGATTTACACTACCATTCAAACATTTGGGGTCATTAAGGTTTTAAAAAAAATAAATAAATAGTTTTATTCAGCAGGGACACATTAAATGTATTAAAAATTGACAGTAAATACTTTTTTGTTGTTACAAAAAAATTATAATTCAAATAAATGCTGTTCTTTTGAACTTTTTATGCATCCAGTAATTCAGAAAAAAAGTATCACAGTTTCCACAAAAATATTGAGCAGCTTAACTGTTTTTTTTGTTTTTACATTGATAATAAGAAATGTTTCTTGAGCACCAAATCAGCATATTAGAATGATTTCTGAAGGATCATGTGACACTGAAGACTGGAGTAATGATGCTGAAAATTCAGCTTCGCTTCACAGGAATAAATTACATTTTAAAATATATTCAAATAGAAAATGTTTATTTTAAATTGTAATAATTCACAATATTACAGTTTTAATATTCACAATATTACTGATTTTTCCGCTCTAGTAAATCCAGCCTTGATGAGCATTACATCGTCCAAATCCTACAATTTTGAATGGCAGTGTATTTCTGTGTTTAAATTGAGCGAGTCACATCCTGTTATTGGAAATAAAAACATTTATTTTACATTTTGAATTCAATTTGGTATTAGGACACTTTTACTTTTAGTAATTTGTTCAAATAATTAATAAGGAGATTAAAAATCATTAAAACGGAATGTTCATTTGTAGCACTGGAAATAGAACTTTGGGTTGAGTATTGCAGTATGGGAATTACAGTATAAGTCTTTAAAGTGGCATATAGCACATTTTAGAAGAATCATTCACCTATTCCATTCGTATGGGAAATAAGAAGAATATAAATAGAGCATGCATATCACAAATGCATGGAATTACTTGGTGTACCTTTAAAAACAGAAAAAAAGGACGAAAATGTGTAATCGATTTGAATATTTGTACAGGGCTCTTGTGTAACATTTGTGTTAGAAAGAAAATACTAAAGTTCTTCTACGGAAACATGCAGTGCTACCTGACTGACTGGGCCATTAAAAGACAAGGGGTTCAAAGACCCTCTCAGGATGTGAAAGGAAACGTTTTCTCTTGGACTGCTCTGAACAATGACACATGGCGGAGGCCAGCTGTCCTCTTGTCAACGATGTGAGATTTCCTATGAAGATTTCACAGAATGACTTTTCCACTGTTGACAATTCAAGAGTTCCATTCGACTGAAGAAAACATTTCTGTGAACGGTTACTTGGCTTCAAAAACCCTCCTGACAGAACTTACGCACATACTGAGTATATTTATCTGCATTTTCATTATTTTATAAATTATTCTAGTTGGTGTAAGATTTGTTAGTGTTTGTGTAGTGGTTTTAGAAGTTCTGGACATGTAATAATGCATTTCAGTTGTGTATATAGATTGATCGTAATGCGTCAAAAAATATCATCTTCCTTGGTTAGTGTTTAAGACAATATTTTTTTGCTGTGAACTACTAAATTAGAACCAAATTGTCATGATATTTCAGCGAGGTCAACAGTTTTGCCCTGTATCATGGTGTGTTAAATTGTGTTAATTGCTATGTGTTGTATAATAAATGCCATAAATCCACACAGGGTCGAGGTTTAGCTGGTTAACGTGGCCCTGTTAACCTCTGCTGGTAGATACTGTAACTACACCATTGACCAGCAGCTGTTGAGATGAACGGGGATGCTAACAGACAACTTTCTCTTCTCAACTTTTCTCTTCCTTATAATATACACTACTGTTCAGAAGTTTGGGATTGGTAAGATTTTTTTCTTTAATGTTGAAAGAAGTCCAAAGCTGCCTTTATTTGATCAAATATACAATAAAGCAGTAATATTGTAAAATATTATTACATTTTAAAGGTGTTTTCTGTTTGAATACATTTAAAAAAGGTATTTTTTTATTATGATGGCAAAGCTGAATTTTCAGCAACTGTTATTCATGCCTTCAGAAATCATTTTAATGTGCTGATTATTGAAAACAGTTGTGCTGCTTAATATTTTTGTGGAAACTGTGACTCAGAATATTTGATTAATAGAACATTCAAAAGAACAGCATTTATTTGAAATAGAAATCTTTTGTACCATTATTAATGCCTTTATTGTCACTTCTGATCATTTTACTGTCACTTTTCCGTCCTTCCTTTTGTTCCTTTCCTAAACAAAAAATCGTATTGACCCCAAACTTCTGAATTGTGTATTATATTGTTTTTGTTTGATATGAAATATATCTTATGTCTTGCTGAAACCCAGCTTTGAAGTTCAGGGTGAGCATGACGGGAAGAACCATATTGTTTTTGACATGATGGATGGAAGCAGTTTGTATTAATATTCAGAGTCTGGTCCTCCAGTCCTTGCTGTCTGTCTTCAGCTTTGTGATTTTCCACCACAGCCGTTCTCCTGCTCTTTCTTCTTCTCTCTGCTTATTGCAGACGGGCCTCTTAATTAGCAATATGTACGCCGGTCTGCAATGGAAATAATGTATTTCATTTATGAGCGAGACAGTCGCCCGAGTGTGTCGCTGATAACGCCTCACCATAAACATGCGGCAGACCCCGTGCTGATGATTCATTATAATGGAGATTGCTTTCACAGTCCTTCATTTTTCTCATATTTAAAAAGTTTCAACATAGCACTGAGTTCAAGAACCTTTTGCTTGTGTTCAAATTCTGTACTTAATGTTTTATTGCATTGAAATGACAGATCAGTCTGTGCTAAACTATTTTATGTTTTCTGTCAGTTCTTCTATATCTAGCCAGGATCCAAAATATTTGCCAGAAATGAATGGAGAAAAAGTACCATCCATTTAAAGCAGTATTTTACCCAACATGAAATTTCTCTCATCATTTTTCACTGTAAAAACTCAACTTAAATTAAAAAAAAAAAAAAAAAAAAAAATTATTTACTTAATACTTTTATTTTTATATTTTAGTTTACGTTTTAGTAATTTGTGTTTTTGTCATTTTAATTAGTTTTACGTAGTTTTAATTTTATTGTAGTCTTTGTAATTTTAGTATTTAAAAATAATAATAATAAGTTATTTTCATCTAATATTTATATTATCTTTAATTAAATTCCCAATTCTTTTTTATTTGTGTCAATAGCAACACTTATTTTTCAAGCTTTAAAAGGCACCATAAAAGTAGATCTTTACAATATTTTACAAGTCTTAAGTCATTTGATAGCTTTGTGTGTGTAACAGATTTAAATTTAAATCATTATTCACTAGAAAACAAATCACCTTCAGGAGAGTTCATGTTCAATTTGTGCATGAATCATTGAGTTGAATGTTGAGTTGAATCTATTTAATTATTATTTTACCCAGTTTACAAAATCAGTATTTCACACGTATATATATATATATATATATATATATATATGAAGAAATATGTTCTTTATGTCAAACCCCTTTGAAGCATGTTTTATTAGATTGTGCTGCTTTTAGCTCTCTGAGAAACCTTTTTACATAGTTAACACTTTTGAAGAAATTTTTGGTTAAAACCAAATATAGTTTGTTTTTAGCAAAAGATGAATTGTTTAAAAAATAAATAAATCTTGCTATTAAAAGTAGCTACAGAAGCTGGCATAACACATTTACAAAACCAGTCTAAATTATTTGTTCATGGAAAGTATGTTCTGTAGAAGAAAAAAAAAAACGTGATCAAACTATTGTTTTTATTGTTGAAATGAGTTATTTTACATTTAAAATGTTCCTAGTGAATTGGCAAAACGATGGTCAGTTTGTCTGAGTCTTTAAACAGCACCGAAAATTGGAAACATAAAGGAGTCGCCGAAGCTGAAAGTTATCTATGAATCATTTCCTGAAGATACATAGTTCTTCTTTTCTTGCTGAGCACTTCTTTTCATTCTGTTGGTGTAGATTTAGGCTAATTTTAGCCTCTTGAAAGGAAAACGAGTCACACTCTCATAAGCAGGGATGTTTGCTAGTTTTATTGAACTCATTCCTCTCATGAGAAGAACACCTCTCACAGCCGGCTTCCTGTCTTTAGCTTTACTCACCTCGCCCACAGACTTCTTTTTATAAAGATTCCTGAAAAAGTGTGTGATCGTGGTATGCTTGCGGATGAAAGGCTTCTGTTGACAGAGCAAAAGCATTTTGTGGAGGTGTCTTATCTCGTCTTAACACATATATCCTCCTAATATTCAGCATCGTCACCAAACGCCTTTCATTTCAGCTTGTGAACTTTTACTCTTCACCTGTGATTGTAAAGAGTGATGAAGCCTTTTAAAGGCAATGAGAATTGCTGTTTTCAATCCATTTTGCTTCTGTAATTTTTTTGAATGTTCATGATAGTGGAACTTGATTTTTATACATCAGGAATTGATTGGATTGTAAAAAGTAGGCCTGGCATACTTTAATAGAGTGTGAGTTTGCTAAAGCAATGCCTAAATAGCCATTTAGCCCAGATGAATCTCCAGCAACATGCATTAAGAAAGTAAATGGGGTCAGTTTTCTTTTTGTGATGAAGTTAAAGGAATAATTCACCCTGAAAAATGAAAACTCTGTCATCATTTACTCACTATCAAGCTGTTCTAAACATGATTTTGTTAATTCAATGGAACCCAAAAGGAGATGTTTAGCAGATTGTTCACATTGTTGTTTTCCATGAATGTGTTTTTGAACAGATAAAAAAAGGCATCATAAAAGTAATGATTTTTTAATATTTAAGATTTTTTTTTCTATTGCATTTTATTATATCGGTTTAAATTTCCATTTTATTTAGTTATATTAGTACTTCAACTTAAAATTCTATGTTAATTTCCATTTTAATAATCCACCAAACACAATGTAAGTACCAATAATTATTTGTAATCTTTGCTGACATTCGCTTTCAGCTTTCCTGGCGCTCTCAGACATGTTAAATCCTCTGAAAGGCGTTCATGTGATGCTGCGCTGCAGATATCATCACAAAGCAGGCTTAGCACTGTTCTTTATCAGAGTTCATCAGCTCTCACATAAACACTTGTCTCTGACTTCAGAATGACGCCAGAGGAGGCTGAGCAAATGTGTTCTCAAAAACCCCAGCCTGATTTTCCCAGCGTCCGTTAAGAAGCAGTTTTTCCAAATACTGCAATTCAGTTCAGGATAAATCCCAAATCAGTCTCTCATGAGTCTTGACAGGATTTCACAGCAAGACTTACTTGTATGTAACTGTAAATGAGGCCACTGTCAACATTTATGTTAGGATTGTGCATTTATATTTTAAATGAAAACTATGTATAATTGTCAAAAAATGTAAATGGTACCTTGTTTTTGGGGGTGAAACCTAGACATAAACTTGAGATTCACCCTTTAACTAAAGACTGTAAATAAGATTATTTATTGTCATCTATGGTTCCATGAGCAACCTTTAACATCCATAGAACCTTTTCTTTGCACAAAAGGTTCTTTATAGTGAAAAAAGTTTCTTCAGAATATTAAAATGTTCAACACGCTAAGAAAAAAACAATGGTTCTTTTATGAATGCGAAAATCCCCCTTTGCAACCTTTATTCTTAAGAATGTGGCTGCTGTCGTCGTCGCTATAACAGAGGTCACATAGGATATCAGTCCCTGCTCTGCAGAGCACAATACATTACGCACAGGCACGCAAACACACTCCATGCTCACACACTCAAGGCTTCGCTTTACTCACACTGCCTAGAGCACAGTTATGGAGGAGGACAGCGAGGGAGTGGAAGTAATACCCACAATTCATCAGCCTGTGTGACACTTCACCCACTACAACTCAGCGTGAGCACGCAGACACTGACTCAGAGAGATAGAGAGGAGAGCTACTGGCAGCAACGAGACAGAAGAGATAGAGAAGAAAAGCAGAGGACCAGTAGAGAATTCATCAGCAGAGAAGAAAAGAGAGGAATATAAATTGACATGAGCATTTATTATGGACACAAATCATGTACAGTACCACCAAACCTCAGAGTAGCAAAAAGAATGCGAATGTAATTGTACAACATTAGAAGTGCTCCATGCAGCAAAATATATGTTGTAAAATCACAGTTACTTTAAACAGTTACGTATACTTTGTGAATTTAAACCAATATTTTTACATTTATATTACAAAATATATTTAGCTGCACGTTTGTTTTTGTCTCAGACCTTCATTTGTCAGACCTTCAATGCACTTAGAACTTACTAAAAAATAATTTAAATACAATAATAAATGCAAATATTTATACATTTACTATATATATATTATATATATATGGCCAAAAAAGATGTCAGAAAATATATTATACATAAAATTGTCTTTTTTATTTTCGATGACTAGATGTAACTGATTGTAGCAGTACTGTTGAGTCTGCAGTATGGTTTAAGATTACAGAAAGCATGTAGCTACATTGTTGACTGCGCTTTAGAATAATAGAGGAACTCCCTTAAATTTCGTTTTAAGACACTTAATTTAGTCAGTGAGAGAACCTGAGCAAAGGTAATGTATTCTGTAGTTTTAACTTGGATGGTGGTTGCAATTTTAGGTGAGCCAACAAGTTATGTGGTCATGAAATGCCTCAAGCCTGACCGAGGAGCTGGGACTCATTTTCTTTAAGTTGTGAAGCATGAAACGGCAGGATTGTAATGCGAGTTGGTCATGCAATGGTTTTTCTATGTCCAGGGGGACCTGTGTGACCTTCAGGTGAGGTGAAGAGAGTTTAATCTGAGGAGGTTGTGACTAGGGGTGATGTGGATTTTTGTCATTCAGGACAAGATGTTTTGAGAAACAGACTGACATCACAGAGAAAAAACTGGATGATTTGAGTAGTGTTGCATGCTGTCCGTGTATAATAGAAAAATTAAGCCATGCAGCTTTGAGAACTGAGTAATTTGGTGGAAATGGAGAATATTAAAGGGCCGAATACAGAGTCCTGTGGGACATCCTTGAAGAAAGCGTAATGCAATGTGATTAGTGGGTCATGCAGCGCAGTGTCGCCAAGTCTGTGGTTTTCCTGCAGAATTAGGCTACTTTTAAACTATTCTTTGGCCTAATTGTTCTTCTCAAAGCTTGAGCATTTGACATTTGGCAATGATGATGTTGTTTTTTCAGCTCAGCTTTTAACTGATGCCTTCTACTTTCATCATTTCTGAGACTGCTACCTTATTTAGCATGCCTACAAATGAAAGGAAATCTGAAAATGCATAATCTAGGATATTTTGTATTTGGTTTGGAAGTTTTATATTTTGAGTTTTGGTTTTAGACTAGTTTTGATTTGATTTTAAGATATTTGTCCTGGAGATCTGGCAATCCAGATGCCATTAGATTGGTGAGAGACATTAAGTGATGAGTCCAGAGCATTTCAGGAAGATTTGTAGGTTATTTCTGAAATTGAAATTCAAAATGAAAATTATGAAACAATGGTCTAAAATATAGATCTTAAAATGATGGGACAAAACCAGTGGCCTTCAACAGAAGGACAAGCCCTTTTGCCCTTGTAGGATTAAGTGGCTTCCTCTATAATATCACATTGTATGCCTCGTTTTCTACATGACCCCTGTTCTGTTACGCTCTGTACAATAGGAGAAGCTTAGCCAAACTGCTGTCAGGCTGGAATGTGTTTAATCTGACAGTAATAACCCGCCGTGTGGATATTTGTGTCTTCAATTGCACTCTGTAATCTCATATACTCGTGGACGCACATTACATAATCATGACCTTTGCTCTGTAAAAACATAACATCTGTTACTGGGACAGCAAACACATGTTGACAGCTCAAAATATACATGGAGACACACAATGCATGACATATTTATTTTTAAATCAATAGCATTGACTTGTAGATTTGCATGGCTTTTACACCTTGACACATGTCGTAAATCACAATTACAGCTGAAATTGTCACCAAGATATTGGATCTCATTCTTTAATATTGTTGACAAGTGTCATTAGGGGTACAGAAAGTTTTTGATGCAAAATTTTACAGGTAAAAAATAGGTGTGTATATATAGATATGAAACCAGAAAGTCCTGCATACACGTCTGTAAAAAAATGTAAAATAAATAAAATCTGTATTATTAAAAATATAATATATACAAAAATGTTGTATATGATATTATATTATTATCAATGTTTCAGAAGGCCTCTAAGAGTGGCTTGAATTTGTTCTAAAATTGGTCTTAAATTTAGAAAAACTATTTGCACACAGGTTTTATGCATAAATATGTTTGTGCTCACAGTTAGTGGATGAGACCCATTGTTTTTACGTCATCTCTTACAAGCCCACCAGTTGGTCAGCTCAAACGCTAAAGCTTTAATCCGTGAGTGTCGGATATCAAGTGATACAAGTGATGAAAAGCGTTTGGCCAAGATGTGTGTGGCCTGAGGAAAATGAGTTTGCACAGGGACAGAGTTTCTCATTACTTCTGCTTCAGTCATCTAACATGAGAGGCTGTATTGTGTAAGAAAATATGGTTCATTGCAGTCTTACATCAAGTCTTCTGACAGTCGAATCATACTGTAGAATTCACAGTATTCTCATTGTATTCACTTCCTTTCAAACTGAGTTCGGGCCCTTATAATTTCAGCTAACCCAACCAACATCATTCATACAGACTTAGTCCCACAAAAACTCGCTGAAGTGACGAACGTAATGTGTATTTTTATTGCTGTATTTTGCGATAGCATCAGTGTGGTGATTGACAGGCAGGCTCACATTGACCACGGGTCAGTTAGTGTGTGTTTGAGCAGTAGCAGCAGCAACAGCTGTGTGGCAGTGACAGCCTATAAATATTTGAGAAGAGACTCGATCTCCCAGTGTAGCACTGGAGTACAGTAACCTCCCTAACTTTACACCCCCGTGGGCGTGCAGAGCCAGTGAAGGTGATATTGAAGTATAACTTCTCCCCTGGTCATGAAAGTTACACCTGAAAAGTGATGCTATTTTTCTTCCGTGATCCCTTCCACAACAAGCTGGACATGAAGCCCAAGGTCATCGAGTTAAGTTGGTTTGAGATGTTACGAGAAGGCCAAGGACTTTAATTGGCAACACTGGAAAAGTATGCTTTACCTACATTTTTGTAAAACTTTAAAAACGTATCTTATACACATACAATTCACTGCAGTCACGGCAGCAAAACGCTAACTATTTTATTTCTATTCACACAAATTATGATTATAGGGGCAGATCATCAGTTAAGAAAGACATGGTTCCTTGCACAATACTATATCCTGACCACAAAATGCTTTAAACACAGCTGTATTATTTGTAAAGTAATACATTCTGACATTTGCATCGCATAAATATTCCAGCTGTTCGGGAAGTGTTTTTTATTTTTACTATATACTAAAGCTCGGGAATGTTGCTTAAGCAAATGTGTTTTTATCTCTCGTTTGCTTTTGTTAACATTATTGGTAAGGTTTAGTGTAATTTGGTACGTAATTTTCAAACGCGATATAACATTAGCCCTTTACAGCCCTAACAGCCAGCGTAACAACACGTTGCCAGATTCACGTCGGTCTGTTTTGGATAAAACTAAACGCTCTTTTATCGCCACCTTACTGGACATTACCACAGTAATATCTTTTCGCAGAAATGTCACTACAGGCACTTATTTTCAATTAAACAGTCTGATGTTGTTTTTGTCAATGAAAAGATTTATTTCGGACTAAAACTTTTTTACTACAAATAAAACCAAAAAAAAAAACATGGTTACTATAGTTAAAGCATGGTAACTATAAATTGCTACACTAACCTTAGTTTAACCATGGTATTTGTAGTAAAACTATGTAGCCTACAAATGGTAATCACTATTCCAAAAAACCCTAAAAAACCTTGGTTATTACAGTTTTACTGCAGTAAAACCATGGTTAATTTTCGTAAAGGGTTTAATATTGGTGGAAAAGTTCCAACAACCATTTTTTTTTATATTATAAAGAATTCTCAAATTATTGATAATTACTTCAGCCATGTTTGCATCGCAGCTGAAGTGTGTGAGAGCTTAATGTGTTAACCACTAATATGCCACTTTATGGTTAATTAAAAAGAAAAGCAAGTATTTACTCTGTTAAAACAAAGCAATTTCTATTCATTTTGGTAATGCTGCTCATTAAAGAACCATATGTGTGTCTAACAGTCTTGAAGTTAAATAGCTAACTCTAAATCCAGCATTAGTAAAGGGATACGTTCACCGTTTGTTCTTTGTGATGGCTGCAGTTGTCAGTCCTGTCACATAAAAGTGTTCAGCAGTGCAGATGTTAACCCGGTGCTCCATATGCTGGGAATAGTGTCATTACGCACCTGGCTTTGTTATTCCAAATCATAGAGAGGGAACAATCATGAACTTCTAAGCAACGTCTCAGTACTGCACCACCAGAAAATGCTTTGAGATTTTATTTGAACATCAAATGTGCAGTTTGAAGTCTCTTAAAATGTGCTAAATTGCACCTTCAGTGTTTTAATTGGGCTGCATCTGGAAAAACAAGTTCAATGTGCAATATTTTTGTTGCTGACAAAATTGTCCTCCATTCCAGAAATATAGTAAACCTGCAAAACGAATATCATATCTATACATAAGCACATTAACTCCAACAAAGCCTATTCAGTGTTTTGCAAATGTCTAAACACTATAAGTAGTAGCTATTATTTCAGAGTGTCTATAATTTGCAATATACAAGTATCAATATTAGGTAGGTTTGGGTGAAGTTTATTATTATTATGTAAAGTTTATAAGTGCTTGATCATTTCAGTCTGGCTTTAACAGTTTTGTGGCACATTTCAGCTCAGTTTTGTGATCATGTCACAATGTGATGCAGACTTCTCAAAGAGACTTGCACCAGCTACACTGGACTCGATGGCAGGTGAGCATTATGACTTACATGCAAAAGAGAGTGTTCACATAGTCTTAAAGGCACAGTAGCACACAATATATATATATATATATATATATAAAATAATTACAAAATCTAATTCTTATGATCAGCAAGAGGGAAGAAAATGGTTACGAAAATGTATTTTGTTGCAAAAAAAAACACTATGTCTACAACTCACTTGATTATCATTGTAATTGCTCTTCAGGCAAAACAAAGTAGGTTTTATTATATAGCAATAATGCAATCTCAATAACTTTTAATTTGTAACCATAAAATGGATCATTCAGATGTCAAGCACACAATGCAGCAGATGGTCTCTGAATGTTTGCGTTCAGCTTGAAGACATGCAGGGCTCTGTATTCACCTCGTTCCCAAAAGCAAACATTTACAAAATGATATGCCTGAGGTCTGGAGAGAGTGTGACTAATTAAAACAACATTGAGAGTCGAGGGCAAGACTTCTGAGGTAGTTTTTATGCCCATCTTGTTTTACACTTCGTCAATTATACAGTGCTTAGTGTCTAGACCTTGCTATTGCGTTACTCCATCAAGGACGACATGTGGCAGGAGGATGCGGCTTGGGTAAGAACCTCACCTCAAATCTCATCAACAAACCACGTCAGTTAAGCCTTTACAGTTTAAACATCCTCTTGCTCTCTCTGTGATTCATCCTATTCATTTATTCAACAAGAATATGTCGATGGTGCATGTATGAATAATAATAACAATAATAAAAACATGTGAGTCCATTCTAATAATATACTGCATGTATCTTTAAATTATTTACTTGAGTCAAATGGTACAATTGCAATTAGGTTTCCAGATTATTTCTTTCCAGATGATTGATCTTTCTATCCATTTGTCATCCTTTATAGAGTATCTGTCGGTCTATTTAGTGTTCAAGCATTCTATCCATTGTTATTGTAGAGTTCTGTCTCTCTAGCCTTGTCTATCGGTCTAACTTTGTATATGTCTTTTTCATTTTATCTGTCCTTCTGTCGGTCTGTCTGTCTAATTAGCATTCTAGCGTTCTATTTTGCAGCATTCTATCTCTCTAGAATTCTATCTATCCATCTATCTATTTAGTGTTCTGTCTGTTTTGCAGAGTTGTTTCCCTATTGCATTCTATCTATTTAGTGTTGTAGCATTCTGTCTGTTTTGCAGCGTTCTATCTCTCTAGAATTCTATCTATCCATCTATCTATTTAGCATTCTAGCATTCTGTCTGTTTCGCAGTGTTCTAGCATTTCCATATACTGTTCATTCATATAAATGTATATGCATGTAAATATTTCCTAAATATATGCTGTATGTGAGTGTATGTATATATACATAATAAATATACACGTTACACACACAGACACACACATATATTATGTAAATAAAACCTTTTATTTTGGATGCGATTAATTGTTTGACAGCACTAGTTAAAAACAACCCAACTTGGGTTATTTGGGTAAATATTGGACAGAACACATGTTGGGTTATTTTGACCCATCTGGTTGAGTTAGTGTTTTTACCCACCATGCTGGGTTGTTTTATTTAAGTTAAGTATTGTTAAAAATTATTATATTGCTGCCTTAAAATGGGCTGGAAATTATAAAAAAAATCACACACAGAATTACTAGATGCAACAGCAATAACCAAAAGATGAACATTTATTATTAAGCAAAAATACAAGACAAATAGAGTTTATTTGGGTGAATATAGCATAGTTTACAATATTACATACATTTAAACGCATTCAACAAGTATTTTAGAAATAAAAAATGTAACATTTAAAAGTAGCATTTTAATTTAAGTGCATTGAACCATTCCTTGTAATCACTTTTTACCGAAATAGTGCTAATTCTCGCGCCGGCGTGTCGCCAAAATCTGAGCCAGTGAAGGGCTGCTGTTCAGGGAACTGCGAACTTCAGACCGCAGCCTTGCGTTTCACTCGTAGCTGAAAGATGCCATGACTGACTCCAAAACCTGCCCATAAACAAACAGTACTGAGATTAGAGAGATTAACAACAAATTAAATTACTGTATTATAAGAATAAAATCCATTTATTAGCAAAAGCATTTCCATCGTGTGAGTAACAACAAATCCTTTTATGTTGCATTAAAATTAATTTACAGCACAGTAACTTTTTGAAATAATGTATACAAACCTTTTATTTTGCTGAAAAATCTATCTATCTATCTATCTATCTATCTATCTATCTATCTAATGAAGTTGCAGTTTATAGTGATTTCTGTAACATAAGCTGAACCGGTAATGGTAAAAACCCATCCACAGCATCCTGCAAGCCCTCATATACCAGGCAGGATCTTTTAAGTACATAATCTCCTGCTGATTCTTGTCTACGCTCGCTCCATATCTATTATCCGCAGCTGCCTATTTCTCTCTCTTTCCTCCTCTCTCACTACACATCACTACTGATTTCCTGCCTGCTTCTGATTGGTCTGCACAAGCAGGAGGAGATTAGGGCAGTCCCTAGTCTGCTGGAAGGGTGTCCAAAGAGCGCGAGGGGAGAGAGAGTGATGCTGTCTCTTTAAGAGTATTTTTAGGCTGATAGTTGATGATGGTCAGTGGTGGGGAAATCAGAGTTAGTGGCGGCAGTGCAGTGGCAGCCTGTGAACATGGATGACAAGGAGAGACGCTGATGTACTGTGGATTTAACAGCTTTTTAAAGGAATTCACACAACCTAACGCCATTAAACACACTGGACTTGGGTTATTTGCATGCGTTCAACCTTAATTTGTTGGGGCTAAAATTAGGTAAGTGTTTTTTTAATTTTTTTGAATAAACTATACTTTATTTTACTTATTAATTTATTTTGCTAGAATGAGTATTTGGATAGGTTATTGGCTCCAAGATTTTATATTCAACAATGTAACCATACACTATCATACATGCAAGCTTTATATCACGCTTGGCTTGCAGATATGAAATTAATTTATGATGGAGGGATGGGGGGTGTTGACCAGTGTGAACTAGCTGTCAAGCAATTTTTTTCTGGCTGGACAACCCGGTCCATCTTTTTCCTCTCCAGGGCAGAAATTTAAATTTAATGAAACTGGCAAACAGTGTGTGATCAAGTTACAGTATTGATTACAGCCTGACCCTCTGCTGTACTCCACATGCAGAGAGGTTTGTGTGCATGTTTGCCTTTGTGTGTGTGTGTGTGTGTGTGTGTGTGTGTAAGTAGATTACAACATCCAGTTAATAACATCAGCATGTGCGCTTCAACTATACTCTTATTACGTGAATGAATAATGAGTCAAAGCAAGACTATTCAAGGCCTAGCGTGATGAGTGCACGTATGAATGTGTATTTGTCAATGTCGCTTCTATTTATCTGGGCTTGTCCATCTGTTTGTGTCCTCGTGTTCTGTACGTGTATATTTTTAGCAGTGTTTATGCATGCTTGCATCGATTTCTAGGTCTACGTTTGTTTATGCATGAAAAGCTGAGACACTTAAAGACACAGAAAAAGAGAAAGTTTATTTCAGGACAAATGTCAAACGGTTTAGGCATGCTTGATGGAATAACATGTCAGGGCCAGCGGAGCAGCAGAGCTAACCGAAAGCAAAGACATTCTCCTACATCCCCAGACATCACTCAAACACATGCATACACACACACATAGACATGCAAACAAACAGCTGATCTATACATATAGGCCTATGGCAAGCTACAGTAAACCAATAAAATGACTAGAGCGGGGTTTTCAAACTTTCTATGGCATGACTTTCTAATGATCATCTAAAACATGAGAAAAATATTAACTGTGATATTATAAAGACGTGTTCTAAATTAAATGACTGGCTTTTATGTTTTCATTAAACGATAGATAGATAGATAGATAGATAGATAGATAGATAGATAGATAGATAGATAGATAGATAGACATTAATATTTTATTTCAGAAATGGTGCATAACATTGATCAAAAGTGACAGTAAAGACATTCAGGATGTTCAATGTCATTTTAGATTATTCTATGCTGTTCTTTTGAACTTTCTATTCATCAAAGAATCCAAAAAACAAGCAAAAAAACTGTTTTCAACATTAATGGTAATAATACTCGAGCACCATATCAGCATATTAGAATGATTTCTAAAGGATCATGTGACTTTGAACACTGGAGTAATGGCTGCTGACAATTCAGCTTTGCATCAGAAAAAATAAATAAAATAAAAAATAAAATGCTTTAAAATGCTAATAATATTTCACAATTACTGTTTTTACTGTATTATTTAAATCAAATAAATGCAACTTTACTGAACATACGAGACTTTGAAAAACATTAAATAATCCTACCAACCCCAAACATTTGAAAAGTTAATATTATGAATATGTAATATTATGAAGATGTATAGTTAATACTATGGTAAATTTTGAAGTTTCTTGGAATTCAGTATAAATATAAGATGTGAATATGGTCTTTATTCAGTACCATGGTATTGCCATTATGTCTTTAAAGTTTCAGGTGAGAACTCAACTACACACACACACACACACACACACACACACACATATACAGTATATATATATAAACAGCAAAGTCTGCAAGATCTCAATATAAACATGAATATTTCTCATTAAATTCTTCTTTCCTTTACTCTTGATGTGACAATCTGATTTGTGTATATTTTTATTTCTCCCTGAGACAAATTTGATTTTGCTTGAAACATAAATGAGAAATCCATTCAGTCTACTGCGCTTTGAAAGAGCAATATATGTTCCTCTGGGTGAGAATGGTGCTGTAACCATGTCTAGAGAAATATGCAATCCAATCTGGCCATGTCTACAGTCACACACCCACCCACCCACCCACAGACAAATGGTGGGAGAGGAAAAATGATTCCAGCTTCCTAGTGTTTCCACTTCCCCACGCATGACGCAACACATAATCAGCAGCATACATGCGTACACGCGGCCCTCCCCCAACACATGACGCGCAGGCCGAGTGGGAGAGTGAAGCGTGGGGGAATGAAGCCATGCACGACTCACTCACGTCCTTATCGTACACACACTCACTCACAGGAGCAGGCTCTGGGGAAACGTGACTCTCTCTGGCTGTCTTGATCTGTGTGTTTTAATGGCAGAATGATGTCTGTTCAGTGACGGAATAGAGATATGTGGTGAATTTCTTGTTTATGTTAACATTACTGCATTAGAGCCAATTTTATTTGGCAACGCATATGTTTCCAGACGAATTCTGGCTCTCACTACATACCTCATTCAAAGCAATTTTATAACATTTTCCAGCATGCTGGTAGAATTTATAAAAATACATTATTTCAACACAAACCACTAACCTTGTGCTAATGTAGCGATTCATATTGGATTAAAGAAAGAAAATGTATTCATCATTTACTCACCACTATATTGTTACAATAATTTTTATTTCTTCAGTGGAATATCTATCTATCTATCTATCTATGTATCTATCTATCTATCTATCTATCTATGTATCTATGTATCTATCTATCTATCTATCTATCATTCGTTTGTTCTTATATTGTTTTAACTCTCATTCTGTCCATCTACGTGTATAATTCTGTCTTAAATCTGTCGTGTTGTCATATTTATGGTTCTATCTATCTATTTATTGTTATATCTGTCATTCTATTGTTACATCTATCATTCTATTAGGTAACACTTTATTTTAAGGTGTCCTTGTTACGTGTTACATGTATTTACTATTATAATAACAATAAATTATGAATAATTACATGCAAATAACCCTAAGACAAACCCTAATCCTAACCCTACCCATATAGAAAGTGCATGTATAATAACTTATTAAATGTATAATTAATGTATAATTACATTGTAACAAGGACACCTTACAATAAAGTGTAACCTTCTATTTTTGTCGATCATTCTATCATTGTATCATTCTGTCAATCGTTCTATCTGTAATTCTATCCGTTTTGTCTGTTATTATACAACCCCAAATCAGAAAAAGTTGGGACAGTATGGAAAACGCAAATAAAAAAAGAAAGTAGTGATTTCTAAATTTACTTTGACTTGTATTTCATTGCAGACAATATGAACACAAAATATTTCATGTTTTGTCTGGTCAACTTCATGTCATTTGTAAATATACATCCTTTCCTGTCATTCAGACCTGCAACACATTCCAAAAAAAGTTGGGACAGGAGCAATTTAGGGCTAGTAATGAGGTAAATTGGTTAAATAATGATGTGATTTGAAACAGGTGATGTCAACAGGTGATTGTAATTATGATTTGGTACAAAAGCAGCATCCAAGAAAGGTCTAGTCCTTTAGGAGCAAAGATGGGCCGAGGATCGCCAGTTTGCCAACAAATACGTGAGAAAATTATTGAAATGTTTAAAAACAATGTTCCTCAAAGAAAGATAGGAAGAGATTTGGATATTTCACCTTCAACAGTGCATAACATAATTAAAAGATTCAAGGAATCTGGAGGAATTTCAGTGCGTAAAGGACAAGGGCGCAAGCCTAAGCTGAACAACCGTGATCTCCGATCCCTCAGGCGGCACTGCATCAAGAATCGTCATTCATCTATAAGCGATATCACCACATGGGCTCAGGACTACTTTGGCAAACCTTTGTCAAGTACCACAATACATAGTTACATCCACAAATGCCAGTTAAAACTGTACTGTGCCAAAAGGAAGCCCTATGTTAACAGTGTCCAGAAGCACCGTCGACTTCTCTGGGCTCGGAGGCATCTGGGATGGAATCACACAGTGGAAACGTGTACTGTGGTCAGATGAATCAGTATTTCAGGTATTTTTTGGGAGGAATGGACGCCGTGTGCTCCGGACCAAAGAAGAAAAGGATCATCCAGACTGTTACCAGCAACAAGTCCAAAAGCCAGGGTCTGTCATGGTATGGGGTTGTGTCAGTGCCCTTGGCAAAGGTAACTTGCACTTCTGTGATGGCACCATTAATGCTGAAAAGTACATAGAGATTTTGGAGCACAATATGCTGCCTTCAAGAAGACATCTTTTCCAGGGACGTCCATGCATATTTCAACAAGACAATGCAAAACCACATTCTGCACACATTACAAAGTCCTGGCTGCGGAGGAAGAGGGTACGGGTACTTGACTGGCCTGCCTGCAGTCCCGACCTGTCTCCAATAGAGAATGTGTGGCGCATTTTGAAGCGCAAAATGCCACAATGAAGACCCCGTACTGTTGCCCACCTTAAGACTTGTTTGCAGGAAGAAAAATTACACCTGAAACACTTCATCACTTGGTGTCTTCAGTCCCTAAACGTCTTTTAAGTGTTGTGAAAAGGAATGGCAACATTACAAAGTGGTAAATTCTTTACTGTCCCAACTTTTTTTGGAATGTGTTGCAGGTCTGAATGACAGGAAAGGATGTATATTTACAAATGACATGAAGTTGACCAGACAAAACATGAAATATTTTGTGTTCATATTGTCTGCAATGAAATACAAGTCAAAGTAAATTTAGAAATCACTACTTTCTTTTTTTATTTGCGTTTTCCATACTGTCCCAACTTTTTCTGATTTGGGGTTGTATTTTTGTATTGTTCTATTTATTGTTTAATCATATTGTTCTACTGTTCTTGTTCTAGCCATCTGCTGTACCTTCATACTTCAAAAACATTTCAAAAAGCCTTATTCGAAGTTAAAGTTCAAAAAGACTTGAAGTTAAACAATTACTTTTATATAATATGATTTTTTTTTTTATTCTACTTCAATACATTTACATTTGAATTGCAAATCTGCATCCTGAATTCTACTGCAGTTCAAGTTCAAATCAAATTCATTAATTGGATCATAATTTAAAATGCATTCTCGGTTCAGTTCTGAGTTCTGGTTTATGGGTGAATAAACCTTTAATTTTCAAGCAGGTGATATCCATTAATGGTATGGTTTCAAGACATGCTGACTTTGCTGGAAGAGACATTATTCCCAATATCATCTGACTCTGCAAATTCCAGTGAGGTAATATATGATTATTCCATAAGCCATTGCTAGACTATAGCTCAGAATGATTGAGGGCTTCTTCTAAAGTGATGAGAATTAATTTGCATTGGAAGGAGTAAATGGCAGTTATGGTTTTGGACTTAATCCCCAGAGAGATACTGAAGAGATGCAATCTGTGGTGTAGCTTCTTGGCAGATTGTTTAGACTGCTCTTGTTCAGCACATTGCAGGGTGACAGGCTTGGTCTACTGTCTTGAATCAAATGTTTCTTGTAAAAAACTCACCTGGGCAGTAAGCCAGGCGCTCCTGATTTATGTGACCTCGATCCAACATGGTTTTCAGTCTGGCTTTTGAGTGAGCAATTGGGCTCCAACTAGACATTTTAGAGAAAAGGGGAAAAATAGAGAGAGAATATGGAGTCAATAAAATAATTTGATTTGAACAGGTACAGGTACAGGTTTGGCTCAGTTCAAAGCCTGAATAAAAATAAAAGATGAGCACTTACTGTATAAGGAACGTATGGCCCTTGACTGTGTGGATGTGATAAGTGGCCACTCATGCTCTGCAAACATTGAATTCAGTGAAAGCAGTTAACAGGCCTTTTTAAATGTAATGCTTTAAAAAAAATTCAGTGGATATCATGGGAAAGAATCACTGTTCTTTAAAGAAGAAATTAACACTTCATTAGATGTTTACGGTGCTTTGCTTCCTTTGTGGTTTGAACACTTTTTAGTTTAGAAATACTGTCGCAGATTGGTGATCCAATGCAGAAAGATAACTATTTATTGCACAAAAATCAACTTGCTAACTATGCACAATTATAATGCAACAAGTTGCTTTTGAGGCAGTAGGAAAGAGGAGATCATATATTGGCCAGTTATTGAAATATTTGAAGTCTGATGACTGTTGAGAGCTCCATTCTGGAAGAAGGATGGGGCAGCAAGACTCAGGTAATGGTGCTGGCATGGCGGCACTGATGGTCTTTTATGGATCGACCATTAGCAGTAGAGTGGAGCACATTAGATTCTCCCAGGACCATATCTGATCCTGCCAGGCAAAAAAAAAAACTATAATGCAGACAGAGAAAAGGCATGCTTCTCACACTCCCTGAGAATTGAATGATGCTGCATGTGAGTGAGTATGCACAGACAAATGACAAGCAGGAATAGAGGAAAAAGTAGAAGAGACAAGTGAGAGCATGAATTGTCATACCTCATCAATGTTTACTGTGAATTTGAAGGTGAACCGATTTAGGCCATTGCCACAGGCTCACTCTTTTATACTGTCTACAGTTGACCTTCTAAATTAATAAACATAAACCAGATTGCATGTCATAGCAGCTTGCATCCAGTGGACACAGTTCTTAGAAGCTGCTAATAATAATAATAATAATAATAATAATAATAATAATTGTAATTTATTTATTTATGTTGTTGTTGCTGTTTAACCTTCTGTTGCACACTATTGCCTAAGGGTTGTATGTATGTATGTATGTATTTTCATTCAAGCACAAAGGATGTAAATGAAGTGGTTATCTTTTCTGGCACAAAAATGTACATATTTTACATATATAGGTTACATATTTTGCTTTGTATAGTTTCCTTTAGAAAAGCATTGATCTAAAGTATCATTGACATTTTTTAGGGATTAATCTTTATTTTACAATATTTGAAATCATACAAATTATGTATTTGTTATGAAGAATTGCTTGTTTATTGGTTAGAAGTATCATTGTGTATGGACAGTGGGGTGGATAATATTGAAGTCGTTTTTATTTAGATTGTTTGTTTGTTGAATTATTCATTACTAAAATATCCACCTTTTTCTTTAAATGCTTTTACATTTAGATTAAAGTAAGATAAGAGGTTAACTAGGTGACAACAATATTAATCATCAATATCATAATAATATTAAAATATAGGCCTGTTTAAACATTTTATCAACATTTTATAAAAAACAGTATTGTGATAATACTAATAATATGGAGCTGCTAATAATAATGTTTTGTTTATTTATTTATACTAATACACTGTCAACATTCTTATGTGCTTTAATAATAAAATGATGATTTTTTTTTTCATTTTTTGCCCAAACGATATCAAACCTCTAATAGACGCCCAAACAAACGGAAGCCGATTAATAGCGGACAGTTTGTCAAAGACGAATGATTATGTCGCTTTAAATTCAATTTTCGCGAGGTGATGTATGCTGATCACCTGTCATGTGCGGCGCATGCGCAGAGGGGGCGACTGCGAGAGCGGGTATGCCCTCAGATCCTCGTAACCTCCATCCTAGACGCCGAGCAGCCGATCACCATACAGCACTAGAGAGACAGAAATGGGAGAATAAATAGGGATGCTCGCACGCTGTAAGGTAGGATGCTGTTTGTACCACTTCAGCTGGCCATTCTGATGAAAATAATCATGTTTTTCCATCTGATCACAGTGGTAGTTTTGAGGAAGGATGATTACGGTGTGTTGTAGTAGAGGAATACTTCTAGTGTGGAAATGCTTTCGGAAGGATGCGGTTTTAGTGATGAGGCTGGGAAATCCAAGGGCAAATGCATCATGATTTGGACAGTGAGGGAACCTCCATTTCTCACCGTTTGCTCTTTTATTTTCCGTTTGAATGCATGTTATGTGGCGAGATCAGTGTGATTACTGCAGATCGTGACTGTCTGAGATTGATCATCTACCATCTACAACCTCATATCAAATAACCAACCTAGAATATTAGTGTTTTTTGGTCAATTGGAGCAAAAACATATCTTGATTTTGTGTAACTAAAACTGCCAATCATGTAAATAACGAAACATTAAGTTTTCATTGACATAAGGTTGTAAACCCATTTGTGTTTTACACATGCAGCGGAGGTTTTACAACCCGGATATGCCGACGGAGGGTTTCTGTAGACAGGCTATAGATGTTGCTTTTGAAGGAGCAGAAGCAGAAAAAAAAACTTAATCTGTCAATATATGTTTGTAGGCTGTTAGAAGAGCACAGTGTGACAATTTAACGTTGATATCAGGTTAATGATCGCCAATGTGGTTGTAATTTTGATGGCGCGCGGTATACTGAGAAAAAAAAAAATTCTACATTTGCGAATAAATACACACAGAAAACCCACTGAACCCACTTAAAGTTCCTCATCATAAATGTGTCCGCGTAGAGTTACTGCTGTGAATGGTATGGCGTGTTGTATTTCACTCTGAAAGGCAGAGAGACGTGATGAATGAGCTGAGCGTAGAGCGCTGTCCAGGGTGCTGAAGGGAAACGTCCAAGCGCTCAGTCAATTACAGGGCGAATGCAGTCATGCTTTACACGAGATTTTCATCGCTGTTACATATTCATGCTGGATTGTTTAAAGTGTATTACACATGTTGATAAACAATATGCGTAGTAAAATTGTCTTTGCCAAACTGCCATTTAGTTTTGTCACTGTAACAGCAGAATATTTACTCTTAATCTTACTGGATTGTAGTAATCAAATACCAAGGGCATGAACTTTTTTATCAATGTATTATTTTTATAGTATGGTCTATAACAGATATGTTGTCAATATACTATGCATTCCAGCACACCAGGTAACAGAAGATCATGCAAACTACATAATTAAAAGGTGCTGATTAAAATATTAGATTAAGTAAAGGGGGAATGCATGATGATCAGGGCAGTAAGGGAGCCTATATCCCTTACTGATAGCTCATTTATTTACTATATGACTGGATGTTATGTGTCAGTGTGGTTACTGCAGATCGTGACTGTGAGATTGATCATCTATCATCTACAACCCCTACATGTCAGTTAACAATTATGAATTATGAAGTTGATAAATGTTTGTTTAAAATGTTTTGCTTATTTTATGTGCCACTCTTTCTTAAATTAGGTTTTTACTTGCTTTGAAGAAGACGACTTGGCTAAACTATGACTGAAAATAACAACACTTTCAGTCAAAATACTATTTTCATTTCACCCCATTTTGTCTTAGGCAGAACTGAAGTATATTTAATTTGTAACATGGTATTAAATCCTTTTGTTTATGGAGTCTGGAACTACTAATATTTTAATATTATTATGTATATGGTATTACTTGATGTTTAATGCATGCACATATATATGCATGCAATAAAAACACAAGTGATGCATGAATTCTCTCTTTTCATTGTCCATTTTCTATTTCCTAGGGGACACTGGAGGTAAATGTGAGGGATATCTGCAACTGGTGAGAGACTCCCTCCTCTGGGCTCCCCCCATCCCAGCCCTCTCCTACACCAGTCTTCAGAGCCCCATTCCCAACAGCCAACATGTTCTCCTCCAACTTTCTGAGTGGGGGGAATCCTCTAAGTGCAATGTCCTCTGCTGTAAACAAGTTCAGTCTTTTTGGGGATGAGGAGGAAAAGCAACAACAGCAGCCTCCAGGACCCTCAAAGCAGAAGGATCCTCAACAGCAGGAGAATGGCCAACCAGCCTCACAGGGGCCTCAGAGGCAAAGTGGACAGCAGACACAGGGTGTGGGAAGGGGAGGCCAAGGAGCTGGACGGGGTGGATCTCAACCACAAGGAGTTGGACGGGGAAGTCCTGTACAGCAAGGAGCTGGGAGAGGAGGTCCTCCACAACAGGGAGCAGGCAGGGGAGGATTGCAACAAGGAGCAGGTGGGGGTGGATCTCCTAAGCAGGGTGTTGGGAAGGGTGGACCTCAACAACAAGGCCCGAGTGGACCCGGGTCTCATCCAGGAGGTGCAGTTGGCTCAAGGCCTCCTTTAGCAGAGCCTCAGGTGAAAGGTGGACCTGGATCTGGGGTGAAATCCCTCTGTCCAGTCTGTAAAAATACAGAACTCAATCTTAAGTCCAAGGATTCGCCCAACCATAACACCTGCACACAGTGTAAATCAGTGGTCTGCAGCATGTGTGGGTTCAGTCCTCCAGATGCAACCGTGAGTGAAAATTCCTTACTCATTTAGTTTTATCTGTATTAGCGTGATGCATGAAGCAGTGTTATACAATATGCATGCCTCATTTTTTTTTATTAAAAAGGAAAAGAAACAAGATCTGTATCTATATGCGTTGCATAATAGACCTCTCTAGATTTACACGTCACTTTTCAAATGAAGGTCCACCACTATGTGTTTCAATCCAGAGTCCACTGTCTCTGAAGCATGTTTTATTGGGCTGTGATGGTTTTAATTCCTTGACAATTTTTTTTTATGTTTTTTCCCCAAAAGCTCATATTTCACAATTATTTATCACCATTCACTAAAAAAGTAAATAGAGTTTTTCATTAATGCAACCATGAATAAGTCATCCTAATTCCTCAGGAGATATTTTTCACTTTATAAATTGTCTTTCTGTGCGGAACAATGCAAAACAACTGATTAATTTGAACTTTTTGTTAAGTTGAAAACTAGCAATTGTATAACAAATGTGTATCCTACATGTGCACAGGCTAAGGAGTGGCTTTGCCTGAATTGCCAGATGCAGAGGGCTCTGGGAGGGGCAGAGAACAGCGGACCTCCTACGATAAAAGCCCAGCCACAGCCCAAGGACTCCGTACCATCACAGAACCCTGCAAAGAAAAACACTCCTCATAGTAAGCAGATGCCCCCATCTGCCAGCCAGCCAACCAAACCAACAGAGGGTCAGAAACCATCAAGCCAGTCCAGCACAAGTGCAGCTCATCCTTCACAGCAAACGTCACAACAAAAACCTCCAGAACAGATGACAAAAGGTGCTCCTCCTGCCAAAACTGAGACACCATCAAAGACTGAGCCCCCTAAAAAAGAAGAAGAGTCCAGTTTCCTTGGTTTCGGTTTTGGTGGCACTCGATCCCGCTCTCCTTCTCCACAGCCTGGTGCCTCTTCTGTTTCTGGAAAGGTTCTAGGCTTTGGTTCTTCGTTCCTTAGCTCAGCATCCAATTTGATTTCAGCAGTCCAGGATGAGCCTTCCACAACCCCACCAACCTCTCGAAAAGGTTCCACCATTTCCCAAACCTCTGCCAAGACTTCCACACCCCCTTCCTCAAGAAAAGGCTCAGAGGCCACTAAGGGCTCCATCAGTGTTCCTAAATCACAGACACAGGAGGGAAAAATGCAACAGCAACAAAGTAAACCCAAGACACTCAAAAAACAACGACAACAAAGGAATCCTCATATGCTCAGGCCACTAAATTAGATCAAAGCCCAAAACTTCCTCCCAAAGCCTGTCCACTCTGCAAGGCAAGCCTGAGAAGAGATCCTCCCAACTACAGTACCTGCACTGAATGCAAGGCCACCGTGTGTAATCAGTGCGGATTTAATCCTGTGCCTCATCAAACAGAGGTAAGAAACAGATGAATGCATTTTCTTGCAGTAGGTTCACATTATGGTTTGTGCAATGAACTGTGGGCAGAAAATGTCAAGAGCAATTTCAGAGGACATGTTCTCAGTGATTCCAGTGATTCTGTTGTAAAAGATGGATGTATTTTCTAGTGTCTTTGGTTTGTGTGGAGGCAGTCTTGTGGAAGGCAGACTGAAAATAGCTGTGAGAGAGACAAAATGTGCCTTGATTCTCAATTAACTCAGACTACTTCCTGCCTAAACTTACAAAAATAAAGTGCTTGACTCTCAAGGCAAAAAAAGAAAACATCAATGTGCAGTTTCACACTGTTTCTTTCTTTTTTAGTTATGCATTAGAGTGATTCACAGATCCATTAGGGCTTTGGGTGATAAATAGATGTTATGAATGAATAGACATTCTGTGCTTAGTGACTTGTGTTATGAAGCTTAATGATCTATCTGGGTCAAACATTGCAGTTAGTGGCTTGTCTTTTTTTCCTGCCAGCTTTCCATGCATTGTGTTGCCTTTAGTCACTTTCCAGACCCAGCAAAGCCATCAAGATAGTCTTGGGGAGGAAGGTTCATTCATGACGATCTTGTGGGCTTTAGTGTTGTATGTTTTGATCCAAGGGGATTTATGATTTTCCTTTCACAACTGAAGTTGTTAGATCTACTGTTTCATTGTAACCATTCTGTTTGTCATTGTTTTCAGGCATTCGTGTCTTTTAATTTTAAGTCCTAGGGAATTAATGTCTTTTATTTTGAAAACTTCTTACCACTGTTGCTGGTTTCACTTTTTATCGCCTAATTTTGTTTGTAAGTTAGTTTTCAAGTGTAGATGGTCATTTTTTTCATTTTCTTTCACTGTGTCATTATGACTTGTCAAGTTTTTATTTGAAATACCCCACATAAAACTATGTACTAACAGATATATCACTGAAATAGATGTCCTGAAAAAATACAATGTTTCGCTTTTTTTCTGCTTATTTGTTTTGTTTTATTTTTTTGTAAAACCAATCAAAAAACTAGAAAACACTCTCTGTATTTAGAATAATATGCTACAATGCCATTACAAATTTAGCCAATATGTCTTTCGAGGGCAAGGTTTTGGAGAGAGATTTAGTGTGGCTGAAGTCAGCAAAACATTTGAAATCTCTTTCATCATGTTTAATATTAAGTTTAGTTGGTTACTTTCTGGTAGTGCTGGGATCAATATTATTCTTGAGGCCATAAACATACACTTTTTACAAATATCATACATTTAAAATTCTAGCATTAATGATGTTTGTGTTTGCAACTATAGATTTTCCAAAACACAGACTAACTTTTGTATCTTGGCAATCAGGTTTTATATTTAGGGACCGGTATAGTCAAGCAAAGGCAAGCAATGTGTCATGTACTTAGTCTTAGCAGTGAAGTTGCTGTAATAATGTATATCCCCCAGAGAGCCCTTACCATCTCTATTGTCATCATCTGGAAGTCCTGAGCATACCAGTTTGACCCCTAAATGTCCATTTCGTCTTTTAAGATGTGTTGAGCACAAAATACACTTGACTCTGTAATTAACCATTCAGTGTGTATGTGTAGCCTGGCAAGGTGACTCCAAGGCTATTGGGTCACATGGGCCGGCTGTGTGACGAAAACTTGGCAGACAGAGGATCAGTGGGTAGTCCTCGGAGATAACATCTAAGACTTTTCCAAGAGAGTTCAAAAGCACAGAGATGAGGAGTAGATTACAGTGGCATCTGCTACTCGGTTGTGCTCAGTGTCAAGTGCTCAGTGTTGTTGAAATGAGATAATAGTGAAAAAATATGTCTCCGATATGAAGGTCACCTTCATTCATGGCCACAACTGTGTGGTTAGTGTTTAATCATGAAATATTCAAACCTTGGAATTGCCTTAAGTCTAGAGAATTAGCAAATGCAACACATCTGTGTATATTTTTATCCCATGCTAAAATTATCTAAATGATTTAGTCTGTTTCCTTAGGCCTAAAAAAGAGTGCTGCTGGCTTTCTCCGAGATTAAATTTGGGCTTCAGGATGAGCCGTGTGCTTGAGATTTGTGCAGGCAGCACACATATAAATAAAACTTTGAGATACAGAGGGGATTTAATTTAACCCTCAGAGATCCATTGTAGCAAAAAGCGAACAAAAGATGTTTAAAACAGTTAATACATATTTAACACCAGCTCAAACTCTGAAATGTATCACAAAAAATGTGACGGGAACAATTACAGTTTTTTTTCCCCAGCATGCCAAAGTAACACAGTGCTATCACTGCCTACTGACACCAATGTAAGCTGTTTTTGATCAAATTTTAGAAGCAGTCTTTTTGTAATATGTCAGTTGTGATTCTCTTTAATGTGCACAGTATGTGTGTATATGTAAGCTTATATAAATAAGACATTTTTTCTGAATGTTGCACAAATACAGATAGCCTTGGTAATCCACATTTTATGGTTGTGTTGTTGTTTGGAACACAAAAAAGCCCATTAACCCATTGATAAATATTTCAAATGATTTTCTGTGTAGCCTAATGGGACTTTATGGGTCATCAGAGGACTGCTCTGATATGAAAATATTTGTTTCAGCCTTCTAGTTTACTGGAAAGTCAGAGAGACTGCACTGTCGGCCTCTAAAACTTGCATTTTCAGGATAATAAAACATTTAAGAGTGTCTTAGGGCTGGTGTGAGATGAACATACTGAGGTTTCATCCTTCTAGCTTGGAAAGTGTTTATAAAAGTAGTCATGTAGGCCTCTGGCAGAATATGCATTTTCAGTATACTTTACAGTTGTCTGTGATGTGTAGGAGTATGTATTCCAGGGTCATGAATCTCGATTGTTGAGAGTTCTATAGTTGTAAGGGCTGCTCTGACATGAACATATTCAAATTTCAGCTTGCTGGGAAGGATTCTCAAGAAAGCATTTGCAAAATTGTTCTAAAAGTAACCAAAATATATAAATTCACATCATGTTTTTTTTTTTTATGTGTGTTTGAAATATTGAAATATTTATATTAATAATAAATATACACTTTCAGAGTACAGAACAATTTTCTACTGTTTTTATTGTAATCAGTCACACACACACACACACACACAATATTTAAAATAATATAAAATAACTAAATATATTTTTTTATAATTTATTCATATTGTAAAATAAATGTGGAGAAATAACTCATTATTTTTTGTAATGTTTTTGCAGGAAATAGAGTGGCTTTGCTTAAACTGCCAGACACAGAGAGCGCTGAAAGGAATAGAGCCTCCGGGACAACCCACTATAAAGTCCCAAATACAGCCCAGCAAATCTCAAAAGATGGAATCTACACATGGTCCTTTAGAGAAACAGCCCACGGCTCAGCCAACAAAGACTAGTCCTGCCAACCAACCTGCTTCTCAGAAAAAGGAAATGCATGAACAACAGACTAGTGCAGCAGGAGCAAAGCAAGCTCCCTCTCCTAAGCCTTTACAGCAACCGACAGCAAAAAATGCCCCCTCTCCTTCTGTGTCTAAAGCAGCACCACAGGCTGAGACTGAGCAAGAACAGTCAGGATTTTTCAGCTTTTCGGGCTTCGGTGGAGCCCGGTCACGATCGCCATCCCCTCAGCCTGCTGTTTCAGCCATGTCTGGTAAGGTCCTAGGATTTGGGTCGTCCTTCCTGAGCTCAGCATCTAATCTCATTTCATCAGCGGTTCAAGATGAACCTTCTACGACACCACCAAATAACCCTCAAGCACCTTCAGTCTCTCAAACTTCCCTCAAGACTTCTACTCCACCGACGTCTCGCAAAGGGTCCGCATCATCGCAAGGGGGTGCATTATCAATGTCTACAGGAAAGGCTAATCAATCAGATGGTCAGAAAGAAGAGAAAAATACAGAGCTAACTGCAGACCAAAAGAACAAAGCACCAATATCTCAAATTAAAAAAGCCGAACCGTCTTCACAGATGCCAAAAGCAGACAAAGGCCCTCAAACCTTGCCCAAATCCTGCCCACTCTGTAAGGTAGAAATCAAAAAGGACCTTGCCAACTACAACACTTGTACTGAGTGCAAAAACACTGTGTGCAATCTCTGTGGATTCAACCCAACACCGCATCAAACAGAGGTACTGTTATGTTGACTTTTAATAATTTTACATGTTTTGAATGATATATGTGAACATATGTTATCCACTTTGTCTTATTTTTCAGTTGAAAGAATGGCTTTGTCTGAACTGTCAGACTCAAAGAGCTCTAAGAGGAATGGAGCCACCAGGACCTCCAAAGCTGGAGACCGCAGCGCAGCCCAACAAAATCCCTACCACTCAACCAATGGCTTCACCCTCAATTCGAAAGAAAGGTATTTCTGAATTAGGCAAGAAAATTGACCCTCCTCAGAAATTACAAGAACAACAAACCAAGGCTCCAAATGGTACTCTGCCCATCCAAAAAGCCCAGCAGCAAGAAAATGAAGCCAAATCTGAAGTTCCTGCCAAGACAGCCAAGGAAGAAACTGGATTTTTGGGTTTTAGTGGTGCTAGGTCAAGGTCTCCATCTCCTCAGCCTGCTATGTCTGCTGTATCTGGGAAGGTTCTTGGCTTTGGTTCCTCCTTTCTCAGCTCAGCATCTAATTTAATATCCTCTGCTGTGCAAGATGAGACATCTGCAACACCACCAACCTCCCGCAAAGCTTCCACAGTTTCCCAGAGCTCAACACCACCCACGTCTCGGAAGAGCTCTGCTGTTCCACAGACCACAAACACAGGGAATACTAAACAACCTACTGCACAAAAACAAGAAAAAAAGATTTCTGAGTCACCTCAGCTATCCAATAAATCTTCTGTGAAAGCAAAAACAGACCAAACATTGTCTGCAAAAGTTGACAAAACTCCCCTGCCTCTTCCCAAAATCTGTCCACTTTGCAAGACAGATATTACCAACGATCCTCCTAATTTTAGCACCTGCACCGATTGCAAAAACATTGTGTGTAACTGTTGTGGATTTAACCCCATGCCTCATCAAAAAGAGGTAAGAGAAAGAGTTTATTTTACTCTACTGGTCATAATTGATTTCTTGAAGGACAATAATGTTGATTTTTGGTTGTAATTTTGGTCATGCAGGTGAAGGAATGGCTCTGTTTGAATTGCCAGATAAAAAGAGCACCTGAACCTTCAAGTCTAATTCCCCAGCTACAGACTAATGCTGGCTCACAACAAGACAAAACAGCTCCACATAAGCCTCCTCCTGGAGCCAGTAGAACTGAGGACCAGTCAAAAACAGCACTTGGAAAAACCACTACTACGTCTACAGTACAAAATCTCCCAAAGGAAAAACCTACACAGAAAGAAACTATAAAACCTCAACAGCCAATAGATAGTAGTGCCCCAGCCAAATCCGAAACCACAACACAATCAGATTCCTCCAAAGAAGGATTCTTTGGCTTTGGTTTTGGTGGTGCTCGATCTCGATCAACTTCTCCTCAACCTGTTGTCTCGGAGAAGGTTCAAGGGTTTGGTTCCTCGTTCCTCAGCTCAGCATCTAATCTCATATCTTCAGTAGTTCAAGATGAGTCCTCCACAACACCGCCACCACCTCGTAAAGGTTCAACAGTTTCCCAGACCTCTGTGAAGTCTACAACGCCGCCCGCCTCTCGTAAGGGTTCATCGGTTTCACAGACATCTCTCAAAACCACATCTGCTGTGGCAGCAGCAGCTACATCCCGCAAGGGATCTACAGCATCCCAAGACTCAACAAAAATGCAGGCTGTAGAAAATAAGCCTCTTTCTCAAAAGCAGTTGGCAGACAAGAAGTCCATGCAATCTCAACCTTACAAAGCACCATCTACACCTCCATCAAAGCCTCAAGCAGCTGATATGTCCTCTCAGTCTCTGCCTAAAGAATGCCCACTTTGCAAAGTAGAGCTCAAGAAAGATCCTCCTAACTTCAACACCTGCACTGAATGCAAGAGCATTGTATGTAACCTCTGTGGGTTTAATCCCATGACTCATCAAACCGAGGTAAGATAATTCAGTATTTGGAAAATGAGCTGTGGCCTCTACAGCAGGGCTCTTCAACTTGGCTCCTGGAGGGCTGGTGCCCTGCAGAGTTTAGTTCCAACCCTATTTAAACACACTCGATCAAGCTAATAAAAGTATTCAGGACTATTTAAAAATGATGAACAGGTGTGTTGGATAAGGGTTAGAAGTAAACTGTGCAGATCACTGGCCCTCCAGGACAGGAGTTGACTAGCCCTGCTCTAAAGTATTTGCCTTTAATTTAAAATACTTTTGACTGTATTATAATTCCACAGCTAATTCAGCAATATTGCTGTGTAAGTTTTTGTATGATCAAACCTGCATCAATAATTTTATTTCAACCCAGAGTTTAAGAGCTTTGTGTAAACCATTTTGTCTGGGGTTTCTCAAACTCTCTTATTTGTTGGCAGGCAAAGGAGTGGCTTTGCTTAACCTGTCAGGTGCAGCGAGCATCAATGCCTTCTCATGCAGAGCCTCAAGATCAAGCTAAGAAAGTAGCCCCAGTGCCAAAGAAGAAGGAGCAAGATGTTCCAGAATCTGTGCAGAAGAAACAAAATGTGGAGGAAGCCACCAGAACTGGTCAGAAAACAGCTGTAATAGGGGGAAAGGAGCCCACTGATGTGACACCACAAGAGTTCAGTCAACCGAAGATATTGCAGCAGGTGAAATCAGACAAACCTCATCAAGAGGAGTCTGGATTTTTTGGTTTTGGCTTCGGTGGGGCTCGATCCAGGTCTCCTTCACCTCAGCCTGCTGTTTCTGCTGTGTCTGGGAAAGTTTTAGGCTTTGGTTCCTCCTTCCTCAGCACAGCATCTAATCTGATATCATCAGCTGTTCAGGATGAACCTTCCACTACACCGCCAACCTCCCGCAAAGGTTCGTCAGTTTCAGAAACAACACCTCCTCCTGGCTCCCGTAAAGGCTCTACAGTATCTCAGTCATTGTTCAACAACAACACAACGTATCCTAGCTCAAGAAAAGTTTCCGAAACCACGCAAGGTTCCCAGAAAGCTCAACCTAGTAAAGATACTAAACAATCAATTGGACAGAAACAAGAGGAGAAGACACCATCACTTCAACAGGCTAAGGAGCCATCAAATACAGTAAAAGAGGATAAATCAGAGACACATATTTCCATGGTCTGCCCACTTTGCAAGGTGGAGCTCAAGAAAGATCAATACAACAGCTGCACTGAATGCAAAAATATCGTATGTAACTTGTGTGGGTTCAACCCTATGCCCCATGAAAATGAGGTAAGAAAATATCACTGTTGTGTTGAACAGTTTGTTTTTTGAATTTTGTTTTGTTAAAGTCAGCATGAATGGAAATTGCAAACCACTTTAAGTTACACATTATTTCAGTAGTCCACTGTAGACAATTAACTGTAAGTAACTTTCCAACTACATCAACTAACTCTCATTAATTTGCATCTGCATGTCAACTAACTCATTAGAGTATCAGTAAACTGTTAGGTTAGGGTTAGTGGGTGTTTGGTGATCATCAAAATACAGTGTTAGCAGATACAGCAGACAACAGTCTACTAATACTCTAATAACTGGTAGTTGACATAGTTGCAATGTTACTTATAGATAGTAGAATGTCTAAAGTGGACTATCAAAATAAAGAGTTACACAGATTAACAAATTGTGACATTTCTGAGAAAACATCTATCAAACAAGAAAAAACAAACAAACAATGAGGGACACCATCGGTTGTTGATTGGATTGTGAAAAGTAAGCATTGCATACCAGAATGGAGGCAGATCTTAAATGCTGTGTGGTCTTGCATATGCCTGCACAGAGAAGAGAGCATATCACAAGAAGAACAAATTAAAACAACAATTGCAAATTCAAAGAAAAAAGCATGAATGAACGGTTTACAATAAGACCAGTGAGTTGCATTAAGAGTGTCAATTTTGAGCTCATGCTGACTTTACGTAATGGAAAACTATCATGATGCAATTTGAGAACCAACAGTTTCATGTTGACAGGAGAGCTTACAATGCTCATCTCTTCTTTAATCTAATTGATTTGATCTGGCTTGGAACATTGCAAGTTAATAAGCAGTGTGGTTAATCCACTGAAGTCTGGGATGCTGTATATTGTAAATTTGAGTAACAAAATGATTAATTCGATATACTTTACAAAACTACAGGTGAAGTGGCTTTGTTTGGCGTGTCATATGAAGAAAGCACCAGAACCTCATCCTGCACAGCTTCAGTCACACGCTAAGGAAGTTGCACCACTTAAAATGGATACTCCCACTCCAGATGTTTCACAGATGAAGCCACATCTTCCAGCAGATGCAGTTCAAAAGGATAAGAAACCAGAAGTGGCAGGGAAACAAGACAATAAGAAAACATTAGCAGAAACTGAACAACCCACCCAAAGAGAAATGAAACAACATCATATTGCAGAAGTTCCAAAGTCAGAATCTCAAAAAACTGATCTACAACCAGACAAACCTGGTTTCTTTGGCTTCGGTTTTGGAGGAGCTAGATCTCGATCACCTTCTCCTCAGCCTGCTGTATCTGCTGTCTCAGAGAAGGTTCTAGGGTTTGGTTCTTCATTCTTAAGCTCAGCATCTAATCTAATCTCAACAGCTGTTCAAGATGAGTCCTCTACAACACCGTCTAGTTCTCGCAAAGCTTCAACAACTTCTCAAATGTCTAATAAGACACCATCAACCTCTCGCAAAGGTTCTGCAGTTTCACAAATCTCCAGTAAAGTTAATACCACTCCACCTTCCTCTCGTAAGGGTTCTACAGTTTCACAGATGTCTGTTAAAGCAACTCCTCCAACCTCACAGAAGGAGTCTGAAGCTGTAATAAACTCTAAAAGCATTGAAAATACAGATGGGGCAAAAACTAAAGTTGCAGAAAAAGGACAAGAAACCACTAAAGGAGCTACCCCACAGCAGCAAGAACAAGGAAGGACCCAAGATGGACATGTTCCTGTCTCCTCTGAAATCCCTGAAGAGTCTAGAGTTAGATCTCAGTCTCCTTTACTTCCACCTGCAGCATCTGCTGTCTCTGGGAAGGTTTTGGGATTTGGTTCCTCCCTCTTTAGCTCAGCAAGTAATCTGATCTCATCAGCTCTAGATGAGCCTTCTACAACACCACCCAATTCTCGCAAAGGATCCACATCTTCCCAACTATCTGCTAAGACTACAACCCCACCCTCTTCTCGTAAAGGCTCATCAGTTTCCCAGACTTCAGATAAGATTACCACTCCACCTTCCTCACAAAAGGGTTCTGGAGTTTCTCAGACATCTCTCAAGACCACCACACCTTCTGCTTCCTCAAAAGGATCTGATGTCTCTCCTAAAATCCTTCCTTCGGATGACAAAAAAGTACATCCTGAAAATATACAAGAACTGATAAAAAAAGATGATAAGAAAGCCATGGTCAGTCAGGCACAGCCAACAATTGTATCAGTTACAAAAAATAGAGATCTACCAGAAACAACAAGGAGAGAGCCCACTAAATCATTTCCCAAAGCCTGCCCTCTTTGTAAAGTCGATTTGCAGAAGGAGCCTCCCAATTACAATACCTGTACTGAATGCAAAAACACTGTGTGTAATCTATGTGGCTTTAACCCCATGCCCCATGAGACAGAGGTAAGCAGCCTTTTTAACTTGAACATAAAACACCTTATACTCATTATTATAATTATCATTTAATTAGTACTGTGGTAGTATCTGGGTATATGACATTATGGGCACCAACATTTATGACTTTAGACTTTTTAAACATGAAAAATGCATTAAAAGTATATTAAAATAATTTAATATTTCAAATATGTTTCTTGTAGAACTCTGTGTGCTCCGTTTTAAACTGATTATTGGAATGCCGTTTCAGAAAAAGGAGTGGCTATGTCTGAACTGCCAGATGCAAAGAGCTCAAGTTGAGTCTGACAAAGTACCTCCACCAGTATCACCACTAAAGAAAGCAACACCAACTCCTGTTCCTCCCCAGAAGAAGCCACTTGATTCCACAGATGCTACTGAAAAAGAAAACACTGCACTATCTGCAGGTGCAACACCACGGTCTAGGATGGCTAGTGCAGTTCCACCAACACAGAAGCCACCCCAGCAGCAGGACAACAAAAATCCAGTACAGCCAACACAGAAGGATGATACTGTATCCACAAAATATACTTCCTCACCAAAGGTTGCATCCACAAAAGAAGAGAGTGGCTTGTTCGGTTTTGGACGCTCTAGATCACCTTCTCCCCAACCTGCTGCTTCCAGTGTTTCTGGGAAGGTCTTTGGATTTGGATCTTCCCTGTTGAGTTCGGCTTCTAATCTTATCTCCACCGCTGTACAAGATGAATCCTCCACCACACTCCTTGAAACTCAGCAGCAGGTTTCATCGGCTTCACATACTCCTGTGATGACTACATTAACACCAGCTACTTCTCAGAAGGGATCAGCAGATGTGTCACCAAAACAGGGAGCTAAATCTGTTGAAAATCTGCAGAAAGAAAAGAAACCTGAAGAGAAAATGACAGAAGTTCAGGGTAAAGCTGTAAAAGAGGGTGACCACACGTCAGCGCCTCCAAAGGCTTGCCCACTTTGTAAGGCAGAAATAATGAGGAATCCACCAAATTATAGCACCTGTACTACTTGCAAGAGCACTGTGTGTAATCTCTGTGGATTCAACCCAATACCACATCAAACTGAGGTGAGAAAATAATTATATTTACAGATTTTTTTCTCAGTCACAATTATTGAAAATACATTTCAGCAAGGTAATATATTTATTATGAATGAGCAGTCTATAATATCTCAAAATGAAATAATAGTGGTCTTTATTTCTCATAATTATATGGTTACCTTTTTCATCATCCTACAGGTGAAGGAATGGCTGTGTTTGAACTGCCAGATGCAAAGAGCTCCCGAACCTACAGTTGTAAAACCAGGAACTCAGACTACTAAATTACCTCCACCTGCATCACCAAAAAAACAAGACACTGTTGTAGCAGAGGATCAGAAACGTAATGCTTCTGCGAAACAAGAAGGCAAACCCAATCTGGCAGATTCCAAAGAAACTACATCAGAGGCCCAAATCCAGAAAAATGTCTTACCTGCCAAATCTGATCAACCACCTAAATCTGATCCTGCTAAACAGGATTCTGATTTTTTCAGCTTTGGTTTTGGTGGTTCTCGTTCAAGGTCACCATCTCCTCAGCCCACTGTGTCTGCTGTCTCTGGGAAGGTACTAGGCTTTGGTTCCTCCTTCCTTAGCTCAGCATCCAATCTGATCTCCTCAGCTGTCCAGGATGAACCTTCTAAAACTCCACCAACTTCTCGCAAAGGGTCTACAGTTTCCCAGACTTTGAATAAGACAACACCAACACCTCCCACTTATCGAAAAGGATCAGTAGCTCCACAAGACACTAATCTAAATCTTACTGCAGCAAAATCAAATCCAACCCCTTCACCAAACCAAGAACAGAAAAAGCCACCAGATGCTCAATCATCCAAACCTCTACAAGCTCAAGTGAAAGAGGAGCATCCAAAAACTTGCCCACTCTGTAAAGAGACCCTTAAGAAGGACCCACAAAACTATAGCTCTTGCACTTCTTGCAAAAGCATTGTTTGCAATCTCTGTGGATTCAATCCCAATCCACATCAAACTGAAGTAAGTCTGTGTTTTTCACTTATTATATCTCATAATAAAGACTCTCGTTTTGCTATCAGAAATGATTCTGTACAGATTTTGTAATTTAAATAATAGAGATAAGGTTAAAATTATGGGTAAATAAGTTTGTTTGGCCATAGGTGGTAATCTTTCTTATTATCTACAGGTGAAAGAGTGGCTATGTTTGACCTGCCAAATGCAGAGAACTTCAGGTCCTCCCCCAGCTCAGCCACAGTCTAACAAAGTACTTCCACCAGCATCTCCACAAAAGGAAAAGACTCCAGAAAAGAAGCCAAGTGTTACAGCTCAGCAGGAAAATAAACCTCTTATAGAGACCAAAACACCAACAACACCAAATACTCAAATATCTATAGGTGATGCTTCTCCTTCCAAGTCTGCTCCACTACCTAAAGGTGAACAGATTAAAGAAGAGTCAAGTTTCTTTGGCCTTGGTTTTGGTGGTACTCGATCTCGGTCTCCCTCTCCTCAGACTGCTGTCTCTGATAAGGTTTTTGGTTTTGGATCCTCCATCCTCAGCTCAGCATCTAACCTGATGTCTTCGGCTGTTCAGGATGAATCCTCCACCAAAACTCCACCAACATCTCGCAAGGGATCTACAGTTTCCCAGACTTTAAATAAGACCACACCAACACCACCCACTTCTCGAAAAGGATCAGTTGCTCCTCAGGATGCTAAACAAAAACCACCTGAAGGGGAATCAAAGCCACTTCTTACAACAATGCTAGAACCAAAGCCAGTGCAGAAAACCCCAGATCCTAATCTGGCCAAACCTCCACATGCTCCAGAGGAGCTTCCAAAAATCTGTCCACTTTGCAAAGAAACTCTGAAGAAGGACCCACAGAACTACAGCTCTTGTAGTTCTTGCCAGAACATTGTCTGTAATCTCTGTGGATTCAATCCCAATCCCCATCATACTGAGGTACCATATGTCAATGCCTTTAACATTTATATATGTAAAGACTCTATTGAAAATGTAAAAAAAATAATTATTTTGTGTAGTAATTGTATTTTGACTTTTAAAAGAAGGTATGTTTAAAGGTTCATTCACTTTTTTTTTTTTTTTAATAATCAACAGGTGAAGGAATGGCTATGCTTGACCTGCCAGGTACAGAGAACCTCAGGACCTCCCCATGCACAGCCACAATCCAACAAAGTACCACCAGTGTCTCCAGAAAAGAAAGTGGCTCAAATTCCAACTTCCCCAGAAAAGAAGCAGAGTGTCCCTGCTGAGCAGGACAAGAAACCTTCAGCAGAGACTAAAAAACCTACAATTACTCCAACTCCAAATGCTCAAAAGTCTAAAGGGGAAGCTTCTCCGTCCAAACCTGCTCCATCATCTAAAGTCGAACAGACTAAGGAAGAGTCTAGTTTCTTTGGCTTTGGTTTTGGAGGTGCTCGATCCCGGTCACCTTCTCCTCAATCTGCTGTCTCTGAGAAAGTTATGGGTTTTGGGCCATCCTTCCTTAGCTCAACATCTAATCTGATATCCTCAGCTGTTCAGAATGAGTCATCCACCAAAACTCCACCAAGTTCTCGTAAGGGATCCACTGTGTCCCAAAGTTCTGTTAAGATGACTCCAACACCACCTACCTCTCGAAAAGGTTCAGAAGCTTCTCAAGCCACACAAAAAAATAAACCAGCAGAAGAAGCCAAACTTATTACTGCACAGAAACGGGATGAAAAGGAAAAAGAGGGAAATAAACCACAGGGTGAGATGACCAAAGAACCAGTCGCTGATGTGAAAATTAACAGACCAGTTCCGGAGCTTCCAAAAGCCTGTCCACTCTGTAAAGTGGACATAAAGAGGGATCCACCAAATTACAACACTTGCACTGAATGTAAGGACACAGTGTGCAATCTTTGTGGATTTAATCCCATGCCACATCAAACTGAGGTAAGAGTACTTCATTTGTTTCTTTGAATCTCTGTGAGTTGCACATGCATCAGTTATTGCATTAATTCAATTAATTCAGTGTCAAATCAGTGTAATTTCAAGAACATATTTTATTATTTTAATTCGAATTATCCTACAGGTTAAGGAATGGCTGTGTTTGAACTGCCAGGTGAAGAAAGCTCAAGTGTCTCCCTCTGCTCAACCACAGCCACAGGTTAGCAAAGCATCTCCACCAACAATACCAGAAAAAAAGGAGGCTCTCATTCATACTCCAATTCCAGTGTCTCCAAAAAATAAGCCAGATGTTAATGGGAAGATAAGCACATTAGTTTCTAAAGAGAATCAAGAGAACAAACCTACACAAGCTACAACACAACCAACTGAAATTCCAAAACGTGATCCTTCTCCTGCAAAATTGATTGTACAACAGAAACCAGAACCTTCTAAAGAGGAATCAGGTTTCTTTAGCTTTGGTTTTGGTGGTGCTCGATCTGGATCCCCTCAGCCTTCAGTGACTGCTGTCTCAGGGAAGGTTGTAGGATTTGGATCCTCCTTTTTGAACTCTGCATCAAATCTAATCTCCTCAGCTGTTCAAGATGAGTCCTCCACACCGCCACCAACTTCTCGTAAGACTTCCACAGCTTCTGAAATGTCTGCAAAAACTACAACACCACCAACATCTCGCAAGGCATCTGTGGTTTCCCAAACTTCAGTTAAGACTACACCAACACCACCTGCTTCTCGGAAAGGATCTGTTACTTCACAAAAAGTTCCACCTACTGGTGACACAAAATCACCTATAACAGACAAAACAAAGGAGGACAAAACAGATGAGAAGCAGGTGCAACAGCCTTCAGCAGTACCTGAAGCTTCAGTAGTAGCAGTGTCAGCTCCTAAAGTTGAAACCAGAGCATGTCCTCTTTGCAAAGTGGATCTAAATGTGGGTTCAAAGGACACCCCTAACTACAATACCTGCACGGAGTGCAAGAACATTGTTTGTAATCTATGTGGATTCAACCCAACACCCCATCAAACAGAGGTAAGGGAATGCTACTATTTTCTTATAACTGTTGCTAGCATTAGTGGTCTCCATGCAAAATCAATCTCATGTCAATGTTGCATCAATATCATGGAAGAAAGAATTCCAGAATTCCTTTTAATTTTTCTTTACAGGTCAATGAATGGCTTTGTTTGAACTGCCAAACACAGCGAGCATTAAATGGAATGGAACCACAAGGACCTCCAAAAATAAAGACCCATGAACAACCTGAAAATGTCTCCATTTCAGCACTGCCTCCAAAAACAGAAAGTATAACACCAGGGGCACCATCATTAGTTTCAACCGAAGTTCCTGATGTTGCTGAAACCCAGAAGAAAGAGATTCAAGCTGTGGCCATCCCTGATAAAACTAAGATTCCTGTTTCAGTGGATGTCCAAAAGAAAGAATCAGTTTCAGCTTCACCAAAACCACCAGAGACTAACATAAAGGCACAACCTGCATCCTCTCAGAAGAAAGAAACATCAGATTCAAAGAGAGACAAAGAAACTGATACACTCTTAAAGGAGTCTGACAAGTCTAAAGAAAAATCTGCTCCACCTCCACAGGCAGAGCCACCAAAACAGGATTCCAGTTTCTTTGGTTTTGGATTTAGTGGTCCTAAGGCCCAACCTGCTTCCTCTAAGCCATCTGAGTCAACCACAGGGAAACTCTTTGGCTTTGGTGGCTTGACAGAAACAGCTAGATCACGATCACCTTCACCACAGTCTGTTTCTGGGAAAGTTCTGGGCTTTGGATCTTCTATATTTAGCTCAGCATCTAATTTCATTTTACAGGATGAACCTTCCACAACACCTCCAACTTCTCGAAAGGCATCCATAGTTTCCCAGACCTCTGCTAAGACTACTCCTCCCACATCTCGCAAAGGATCTGCAGTGGCACAAGCCTCTAGTAAGATAGGAGACACCAAACCACATGCAGGACAAGATGCAGAGAAACCAGCAGAGAAAAAAGCAGAAATCAAGCAAGTCACAGCACCCAAACCACCTCAGAAACCTGCTCCTGAAGAAGGCAAGACCAATTGTCCATTATGCAAAGTGGAACTCAATATTGATTCCAAGGATGCCAAGAATTTTAACACATGCACAGAATGCAAGACAACAGTGTGCAGCCAATGTGGATTTAATCCAGTGCCTCATCAAACAGAGGTAAGACATTTAACCTCTACTTTTAACACTTTTAAGATCATTCTTGTTGTCTTTTATTCCATTATACTGTGGATACAGTATTTATGTACAGTAAGCCAGTATAACTTGCATTGTCATCATATAACAGAGCATAACAATGTCACTGGCATTTTGGATTTTTTTTTTAAATGTAACTATTTTTTTAATTTTTTAGACATTCCAAAAAAAGTTAAATTCAAAAACAGGACATTTCACCATGCATTTTTAGTCTTATATCATTAAGCTCTAAATTCACTTATAGTTTTATGTCTATGTTTACTTTGAATGCTGCTAAATACAGTATATCTTTTACTTTGTGTCCACTAATTGCCTATTTGCTTTATTTTGTTTTTAAAACCAATATTTAAGAGGGGCCATTTGTAGTCATGATGTCAGTGTGGCAAGCCATTGAAATTCCCAAGACATATTCTGTAGCAGTGTTACTTGAGGCAGTTATTTTGTGTAATTAAGGAGTATACAACTAAGTTCAACAACAGTTCAACTTTGACCCTCCCCAGCTTTTTTATGCATTTCACTTACAGATATGTAAAGTAAGGATAAAAAAATTGTCACAGAGCCAATGTTAATGATGTGAATAAGTGTTCATTTATTTTAATTTGTTATATTAATGCATGTTGAAACAGCTGTTTTTTTGTAGTTATTAGGTTTTCTACATATAAACCTACTGCAAGACATTAGAGTAGAGGATGAAATATCTTATTGCCAGTAATTGTCTTATAATTATTGCAGGTTGAGGAATGGCTCTGCCTGAATTGCCAGGTACAACGGGCACAGGCAGGTATGAACACATCTGAAAGTCCCACAGTGAAACCTCAGCCAGTTCCCTTAGTGAAAGACAACCAAACTCCATCCAAAGTTGACAAGGTATCTACAGCTCCAGTTGAGTCTAAACCTGATGAGAAGCCTGCTGCAGCTGAAAAGAAAGCTGCCCCTGCTCAAGAAATAAAGAAAGAGATCTCAGTTCCATGCCCTCAACAAAAGGCAGGTACTGATGCTAAGGCAACTGATACAATCACCCCAAGAAAAGAGCCTCCTAAGCAAAACTATACTCAACCAGATCCTGCGAAAACACAACAACAGCCATCCAAAGATGCAGCCAATCCTGTAAAATCTGCTCCACCTGCCGAGGTTGGACACCCAAAACAGGAATCAAATTTTTTTGGTTTTGGATTAGGTGGTCCTAAAGCACAGCCTTCTTCTTCTAAACCATCTGAGTCAACCACAGGAAAGTTATTTGGTGGATTTGGTGGACTGACAGAAACGGCTAGATCTCGGTCACCCTCACCACAGTCAGTTTCTGCTGTCTCCGGGAAAGTTCTGGGCTTTGGATCCTCATTATTTAGCTCGGCGTCTAATCTGATCTCCTCAACTGTTCAAGATGAGCCATCCACAACACCTCCAACTTCACGAAAAGGCTCCACCGTTTCTAATGAGTCTGGTAAATCTACCACAGCACCAGCTTCTCGCAAAGCCTCAGTGGCCTCTGCCAAGGCTACACCGCCAACATCTCGCAAAGGATCTGTTGCAACAGAACCCAACAAGGTACTTCCTGAAAAAGAGAACAAACCACCTGTTGAAAAGAAACCAGAGCAGCTCAATGAGGCCAACGTACCAAGGATACCTACTTCAGAAAAGGATAAACCTGAAACTGGACAGGATAAATTAGTAAAAGATCCTGAAAGTGCACCTCAACCATCCACCTGCCCACTCTGCAAAGTGGATCTTAACATGGGCTCAAAGGACCCTCCTAATTACAACACCTGCACTGAATGCAATAGCGTTGTTTGTCATCTCTGTGGATTTAACCCCATGCCTCACCTTGCTGAGGTGAGTCATTGATTATTTTGTTGTCTTATGTCTTTGTTTCTGAAGGTCTGGTTTTAATATGTGTCTTTAGTAAATAGATAATAAAAGCATTGATTGTTAATTTAATTTGATTTCCTCACTGAAGTACTTTAGACTTTTGTTTGGGAGTCACTACTCGAAAGGCTCTTCTGACTGATATCTAAGTCTGATATCTTTCTTAACTATTATGTATTGATGACTAATTAGCCAATGTTCTTGGGTGCATGAGTCTGACAGACAGAAAATCTGGAGTGGTGGGTTCTCCAACATGCAGTTCGTAACCTCTGTTATGCCCACTCATTCTCCAGATGGCTCTTTCCAAATGATTGTAATTTCACTAAAACCCCACAATGGCTGAGGATGCAGTAGAAGAGCCAATAAATGAATTAGCATTCTGCAGGGACCAATGAGTGATTGGCATTCTTTCAGGTTTGGCCAATAACAGCCTGTGTACATTGAGTCAACAAAACCCAACTAAGAAATTAAGTGACTTGTGAATCCAAAGCCTAGAAAATGAAAGTGGGCTCTATTGTCCCTTTGGTGATTTAAAACTGCTAATAAATGAAACTGTTTGGGAATTCAAAGCATAAAAAATGAAAGTGGGCATAGTGTTGCTGTGATGATTTAAAACTGGTGTTTGTATGCAAAACAAGACAATTTAAAATTATTTTTTAAATTATGCATGGCCTCTGCATTGCAAATGTGGATAAACTTTTATTTGGTGAGATGCCCAGGCCTTGAGTAAACACTAAGCTTGGAGAGCAGAGGCAGTAATCTGCATGAGTGGTATTTATGAGAGCGTAGCTTCACGCTAATGCTGAAACGTGCTGAGTGCTGACTCCGGGGGAAGAATCCCTGTGTTTGGACAAAATTTGTGATTACGTAACATGCTGATTGAAGAGAGCCACAGCTTGCAGCACACTGTTAAAGTGATCGAGGGTTTGAATATGGAGACGGGTGGTGTGTCTCATGATATCCCAATAAATGGAGGTGGTGATGAGGGTGGGGGCTGGGTGAGTTGTCAGATGTCTTTCTCGTGCTTGTGGACTGATGGACTAAAGCTCCCATGCCATCTGCAGCGTGCGCATGGCCACTTCCACAGCATGTCAGCCGTCCATCATTTATGCTAATCTGACTTCCTGTGCTTGTGACCCCAACAAGCTGTGTTCATTGCTTTCAGCAGAGCTGTGATTGCAGAAGTAATTTAATGAGAAAACTGTTTGATTTATGGATTGGTGGATTATTACAGCACACTGAAGGAAATGGCATGAGAATAAGGCATGTTACAGTATTTAATATTCTGTAATGATCGTTTGTTATTTGTCCAGCTGCAGCTCTTCTCTGTCAGTGGTGTACTGCAAATCATATACGAGTGTAGCAATCCTGAGTTTTTTTGTGTTTTTTTCATTTTGAAACACTTGTATTTTTTTAGATTTCAGTTATTTAGAAAGTGTAAATATAATGGGCTAACGTTTGGAGATTTCAATTTTGAATTAATCAGTAAACACTTGACTGTGTCAGGAAGGCAGTTAACTTGGTAAAATCTTGCTCCTATGGTGCCTTTACTCTGACAAAGTATAGGAGCTCTGTTTTGACAGTCAGTTTGCATCTCATTTTCTGCGTGCTGTGCATGCTAATTAACTATTGCCTGTGATCCACTGTTTCCTAAAATTGTGGATCAGTGCAAATACATTTATGCCACGTCTTTGTAATCAGTATATTTGCAGCTGAAAAATGCACCATGCATGCAGTGTAGAAACAGATGTAGATGGGCAAATTTAACTATAATATAATTGACTTTGTTGGGGTGTTCTGCACCCATGTCCTCTGTAGGTCCAGTTACAGGATAATATCATCTGATATCAATTTATAGAACAAGTATGCACTATTATGTGGATGTTTTATCAGTTGGTATATTTCCAGTGTTTCTGTATAGTTTAAAAGTTAGCGGTTTATAAATATACCTTTTATTATTCAGTCCATGGGGTCACACTGTCTAGAACATTTCGTTTTATTTATTTAAATATATTTTTTTAAGTATTTGCAGAAGATGGCCCACTTAGAAACACACAGCCTTGTATTTTTATGTGCTAAATCATATTTGGCACTGCACTGTCATCCTGCCCTTTTGGATATGACACAGTCAGTCTCTTGTAATATGCCCTTAACATGAGCCTTTAACTCTGGCCTCTACAATCCTGCACCTTCACACAAGAAAACGGACCCTGTGCTTCTGATGTTAATTGAAAAATACATTGTATGCCCAAAAAGCCTTTTGAATGACAATGCACATTCACATATCTGTCATGCGTAAGGCTGTAGGCATAGCTTCAAACGTTGATGCGTGATATTAAGACATTTAGTGATATGCCGTGTTCGCATCTGGCACACCGTTGGCCAAAAATAGCTTTAGATTTTAATCTACCTCAGCTAGCATTGTGAGAGCGGCTCCAAGAAAGCTGTCGCTGGACCCAAGGGGACTTGTGTATTTTTGGATGCCATCTAACAGTCTATGCTGATGTCTTACTTTTTGTAATCGCAGAATTTGCAAAAAAACTAAAAATAAAAACATTATTAAGAAGTAGTTAATTATGAAAGATAGAATAATGATGTTATATTTAGGTGAAAGTTTAGGTTGATAATCTATAATACATTGTCATACATTTTAAAGGGGTAATATTATACTAATTTAGCATTTTATATTTATTTATTTATTTTTACAATTTATTAGTACAAGTCTATTTACAATTATAGTCAAGGTTTCTTGCACCAAAATATGTGATATTTAATTTTACGCTAACATTTCCACCTTAGAGCAGTGATGACCTGCGCTAGACAATCAACTGCCATTGACATGAGTGAGACTGCTTATCGATAGCTTTCTCCAGGTATTATAGATTTTATTTTTTCTGATGTCAGAAATCCAACCATTTCTGATTTCTTTAGTGCAGCTTTATTGCAATAGATAGTCTGTTTGTATTTGATTAAGCTTTCAGTTCCTTTCAGTTGTATACAGAGCTATTGTATAAGAAATTCTTATTGCTAAAGAGAAATTTAATTTTGTCCACTAACATGTCCATTTATAATGATAGTCAAGGTTTCTTGCATCAAAAACATCTGTGATATTTAGTTTACAATACCATTTCCACCTTAGTGCAGTAATGTCCTTTGCTAGCCAAGCAACTGCCATTAAGATGAATGGGAATGCAAATCGATAGCTTTCTCCAGGTATTATATATCTCTTTTTTTTTCTGATGTCAGAAATCCAACCATTTCCAATTTCTTTAGTGCAGCTTTATTGCAATAGATAGTTTGTTCGTACTTGAGATTAAACTTTCATTTCCTTCCAGTTGTTTACGTAGCTACTATATATGAGATTCAAGATTTTTTTTTCAAGATTCAAGATTTTTATTTGTCACATACACAATTATATGGAGAGTATATAACCAGCAGTGAAATGTGAGTCAGGTCCGCTCCATGGACAGTGCAAATATTATAGATATAGAATACAACACAGAGGGAATATACATAAAATGAAATAAGTAAAAAATAAGATATAAAGAACAAAATATAAAATATAAAAGAATATGCATGGCAGTATACTGTAGACTTAAATATTAAGATAAGCAGGAATGTACAAGAGAGGAATGTGCAAACAGGTTGTACATGGTTGTCATGTCATGTAGCAGCAATACCAAAAAAATAAAAAATAAAAATACCAAAACACAGAAAGTGTTATGTGCAAATGACACTGTCAGTATGAGGTTGAGAATAATGAATATCTTACTGATTGTTAGTGATTATAACGTGGAGTCATGTGATGTTAAGAGGCTGAGTTTGAGTTTAGGAGCCTGATGGCCTGGGGGAAGAAACTCCTCCTAAGTCTCTCAGTTTTTGCCATCAGGCTGCGGAAGCGCTTACCAGATGGCAGCAGAGTGAAAAGACAGTTACCAGGGTGATTTGAGTCCTTGATGATTTTGACAGCTCTGCTTCTGCAGCGTTTGAGGTAGATGTCCTGCAGAGAGGGGAGAGCAGACCCTGAGATGCGCTCAGCTAAGCGCACAACTCTCTGCAAGGCTTTGCATTCTTGACTGGAGCTGTTTCCATACCACACTGAGATACACTGAGTCAATACACTTTCTATGGTCCCTGAATAGAAAGTTTTCAGGATTGTTGGTGAGACCCTGAATTTCCTCAGCTGTCGCAGATGGTACAGTCTTTGCCTGGCTTTCTTAACCTGTGTTTGAATGTGTGTAGTCCAAGTCAGGTCCTCGGAGATGTTTACACCGAGGTATATGAAGCTGCTCACCCTCTCCACAGGGGTCCCACTGATCATAAGTCAGTGTAGGGCCGCAGGTGTCTCTTTCTGAAGTCCACAATCAGCTCTTTAGTTTTGCTCACATTCAGAGAGAGACAGTTGTCCTGGCACCATGATGTAAGTCTCTCTACCTCATCCAAGTATGTGGTCTCATCATTGTTGGAAATGAGGCCCAGAACCACAGTATCATCAGCAAATTTGATAATAGATGTGGAGCTGTGAGAGGACACGCAGTCATGTGTGTAGAGAGAGTAGAGCAGGGGACTCAGGACACAACCCTGTGGGGCTCCTACGTTCAGGGTGATGGAGTTTGAGGTGAACTGGCCTACTTTCACCACTTGAGGTCTGCCGGTGAGGATGAAACTCTTATTGCAAGCAATAAATTCAATTTCATATGATATGCCTCTTTTAAAGAACAGAGTGTTCTGTTTTGTCTTATATGCAGTAATGGACTGAGCAGCGGTGGTTACTGTCTGCTGTGTTTCCTATTGTTCCTCTGGTGGTAATACACTGGTGCCCAGCTGTGCCTGAGAGAGTTGTGTATCCTCTCGATGGGACTGAGTTTTCTATGGCATGTCATTAACACGAAACAATGCTCTGGTGGTTTACACAACATGGCCATTGTCACCACGCACACAGTTTCTCTCTTCCTCTTTTTCTCCTTTTAGTCTTGTGTGTGCACATATGTGTGGGTGTGTTTTGGTGTGTCTGTGTGTTTGTGCCCTGGATGCTTTATGCACAGTAATATGATCATCCCAGTGGTGCGTTGCGTGGAAAAGAGTTTAAGGTGTGTTCTGCTTGCTAATAAGTGATGTTTATTATACTGAGACTCTGAGAGGCACGTAAAACCCGCTAGACTAATTTAATGCCATTAACTAACTCGTATTGTATAACCTCACCTGCAAGGGGCTACATTTGATCTTTTTATGGGGCCAAGCACCAAAGGCGTGTGGGCATATATTGTATCTGTTAGTCATCTTAATCTTGCTCTGCTGCTTTTTCTGTCTGTAGTGGCCCCTAGAACCATATGGTAAATCATTGGGAAATTTGGCACATTGGTTGGAGGAGTGTTTTCTTGATCCTGATGGCAACATTCTTCCACCTACAGTTGAAAGTTTTAGATGCACTATTATTCAAAAGTTGTTCATAAGTTTATTTTTTAAGAAATTAGTAATTTTATTCAGCAAGAATGGATTACATTGATTAAAAGTGACAGTAAAACATTTATAATGTTACAAAAGATTTCCGTTTCAAATAAATGCTGTTCTTGTGAACTTTATATTCATCAAAAACGACTGAAAAACGTATCATTGTCAGAGTCCAAATTCTGAACCGGAAGTGTGCTTTTTAGCTTTATTACTTTTTTAACCAAATAGTATAATTTTTCTTTGAATTTTAAAGAACTGCCGATTTCAATTTATTCCCAACAGATATATCATTTTTAATTTTGTCGAAAGAATACTTTAACCTCATCTAACAGTTTCCATTGGATTATCCCTCCTTTTTTGGACATACCAAATAATTTGCGTGTATGGGTCAACAATTTTGCAAATCAGGAAGCGAGGCTATTTTTCACATTGCTGTGATGTATTTACGTTGAAATGACTAGCAGAATTATTCTGGTGACGGCCACCTACTAGTGTGGAAATGGCTCAGATTGACTGCAGCATTGCTACAAAGTTAACAATGAGGATGCTAAATGTTGAAACAAAAGATTTCATACTGAAAAGGAACTTCTTTATTTGCCATTAACACTAAGCTTTAGGTCAAAAGCAATAATGCAATAATGAATCTGCTTTTAGCCTTTGAACCAGTTGTTTTCAAAACACTAGCTGTCAGAGGTTGTCATGACTACACAAATCTGTGCAGCCTTAAAAGGTATATTCCACAAATCTACTCTGCATTACAATATTCCATTCCACAAGTGTGCTTGGCTCCATAATTGCTGCTTGCAGCAATGTTTTTAATGCACAGGCATATAAATAGATGATGAGATGTAAGTCTGTTGCTTTCATTTATTTCTACAAAAGATATTGGAATGATTTTAGAGCGATTCTGCAGCAAGCACAATTTTCAGGAATTACACTGCAACAAATCTAATTCTCCTAATTTTTGACCTGCACAGTCATAATGACATTTATAGGTTGCACACACCCCAACGCATGAGATTGCCTCTGTCGCAAATGCTGCAGGAATCACAGACAGCTGCAGGAAGAGATATTTCATATTCTCGAAAGCAGACGGCAACTGTTGCCGAGTCAAAAAGGAGAGCTGCCCTGGAGGAGACGGTGGGTGTATAAATAGTCTGAGGCGAGACTAGAGATGCACCTAACCTTTTTTTCCCTTCTTGCAAGCTGCTTTTAAAGCAGTGAGCTCTCTAGATGCTCCTACAGCGTGTCTGTGCATGTTTGGCTCTTTAAATGAGAGCAGTTGAAAGAACATCACTAAGGCACAAACAGAGCTTTTTGAAGCATTCAGCATAGTTTGGTAATTTATAAAGAAAATTGGAAATATTTCATCTTCTGTCTTTCAACCTGCACCCGAGATAAATTGCATGTCTTCAATTATACTTTTTGCTGAGGCACGCAAGAATAAAAAGAGGATATTGTTTAATAAAAAAAAAATCTCTACACCTCTCTCTCTCTCTGTTTATCTGCTTTCTGTCACACCGGTGGGCGGCACGGTTTGGCTCTGTGCCTTCAGTGCCGAGCACTCTGCTTATTACAGATTAGTAGGTCAAGATTCTCTATTATCATTGGGCCTGATTTATTGGGACTGTACCGCTGCGGGGGTGGTTGAAAGCTCACTATATTAGCCAGTTACAACCGTTGCCAAAGGCAGCTGCCAGGAATCAATACGGTGTCAGACGCTGCTCTGCAGTGCAGTGGTCCCGTGGAGGAATAGCACCTCTAATATATAACTTTGGCTATAAATTCATCTTACTTCTCAAATGCAAATCTGTTCCAGCTTTGTGATACAGGCAGGCTGAAAAATAAAACAAACTCTGACTGATGCTTACTGGTCTATAGCTTTATTTCACCTGGAATATGCCGTGAGATGTTTTAGAATATTCTGCAAACTTGTGGCATGTTACTACTAAATGCAATTGTATACTTTTTGAAAGAGCTGCAGCTTGGAACGCTGTTAGTATGCATTTATTTACAGAGGAAGCTTTTGCAGCAGTGAATGTTGAATACAAAGTGTTATTATCCTAATGGCTTTTGGCATTGCAAATTGTACTGCCCTTAGCAGATGGGAGCTCTTAAGGAATAATGCAATTGTCTAGATGGCTGGAGAGTAACAGGTTGCAGTGAGTATAGCTTTCAGACATTGAAAATATGCAACTTATATGGCTAAGCCATTCGCTATTACCCCAAGTCATCCTGGCTGGTTGAAGTTTAACAGATTTAACAGATTAGAGCTTGGTAAAAGGTCAGATATCTCCTTCAGTGGAGTGTGCCTTGTTGTGGTGCTGTAAGGCTTGATGAGTCTTATCATCAGAGAGCTGATGTGTTTTTCTCTGGGGTTAATCGCTGAGAACAAAGGCGCATGTGAGGCCTGTCTCCAGGCCTGCTGGTCCTCGCTAGTTGTGTGTAATTAAAGAGGACTTTGCATGGCGTTCAGCCAGGCCCGGCTGGTTCAGAACCAGCTGCGGCGGACACAGAGATGCATTTGCGCAACAGGAAGGACCAAGTAATAATACTATTCATGGTCATTCTACTAGGATGCTACCAACGCAACATAAAATTACGGTTAAGGACAGCCAAGAACACTGGACATAAGAACATAATGCAGCAGTAAACTTGAGTATACATAAGTATCTAATACTTATATAACCAGTGATGTCAGATATTTTAAAAAAAATTGTTTATATTTTTATATCATGTTAGTATTTGTTGTATTATTTACTAGATTTATTGAGTACTGAATGTTGAACCTTATTAGAAGCACTTTATTCCTTGTGAAGCCTCTCTTGCTCAGCAGTGCCCTTGAGGACTGAAAAAGGGTGGGAAACGAAAAAGAAAACATTTATTTTCAGGGTGTTCATAAAAGCATGATTCCCAGGTCTGGAAAAGTTATGCAAATTTAATAGATTCTTAAAAGGTCAAATAAAATTCATTTTTGACAAATTTCTGTAGTCAATGCATTTTTGGTTATAGTCAGTATTTCAAGAAATTACTATTTGTGAGTGCAATTGTGACACACACGCATGAATCTAAATAATAAATATTAACTAGTCATCACAAACAACTGAAAAAGTCATGAAAAATTACAGAAGTTCTGAAAACGCTACTTTAAACATACAAGAGAAAATCTTTGTCAGTCAAACATTGTAAATTGTAAGATGGAGTTTGTACTAGTAGTTTTAGCATTTCATATTCCAGAGTAAATGGCACAAATGTCAAAACAAGTGCAACCAGCCTTACTAACACTGTGAGGTGGGAAGCTATGATGTTGGGTAATGTTGCGTGATCTTCCATTGCTGTTGCATGAAAAAAAGTCATAGTAAAACAGAGTGCAGAATTTATTGTTCTTGTTCTTATGTTGGCTGGATTGCTATCTTTTATAGCATTGGTAAGAATGTGCTTAAAATATAGGTGTTTGTGCTTTTTTTTCTTGTGAAACATTATTTCCTCATCTATCAGAGACAGATTGTTTCTGTTTCTTACCTATCCTTGTTGCAGTATTTCCATAGTGTAAGATGTGAAACTAACAAATATGCAATATAAGCCCATTTTTCCCAGATAAGTGTTAATCACCCACAAATGAATCATATATGTATCACAAAGGAATCATGGCTTTGTTAATCAAGGACATTGATATTTCTTCCCAAATGCTTGAGCAGACATAATTGATCTTAGAGAGTAATATATCTCCTTGACTGCTCTTTGTAGAATAAATGCAATCACCATGGCATGTAGTCAGATTGATCTGAAAAGCATACTTCTGCTGTTGCCCTTTTCTCATTTCTCTACTGTAATAAAAAGCAGACAAAGTAAAGATGAGGAAGATAATTTAGATAACATAAAGGAAGATTTTTTATAAATTACTGAATATAATCTCTGCAGCTTTAGATTGTGAATGCTGGCAAAATATTCTTAAAAAGAAAAACGGTCATATCCCGACACTATTGGAATCACCATAGTTTGCATATCTATTTATTCTGCAAAAATAAGAAAATAAAATTCTGTGTGCTGATTGGAGTTATGTGAATCCCAAAATAATAAGACAGATTAGTCATGTAGTTAAGGCAACACACAGGGTAATTGATTTAAAAAATATGCAGTTTTGCGCATCCTTGTTTAGCACCTTGATTCCTGTTTGTAGCACCCACAATTCATTCTTTTTGTTTTTGCAGTTTTATTTGGTGCCGTGATCAGCACTCTACATTGCCTGCATACACACTGACAAGCAGCAGTGATGAGGACATTCTTTCACAAAGTCATACATGCTGGAAAAGATGATTGGTTCCTTTTATTGTTAATTAATCTCCTGATTGGTCTCCCTGCTCTGATGGTCCTGTGCGTAGAATCAGGCTTCTCCTGATTTGCATATGTAAAAGCTGTCAAGTTTTCAATTAGAGGTGATGATTGCACCTTTTACTAAAACCATAGCTAGTGTTGAAATGAGCTTGTTCTCATTTATTTTTGCAACCATGGGCATTTATGTTCATGTTATGGCTGTGTTTGTGAGTTAATTTATCTAGCTCTAATAGGGAAATTTGCATATCTACACTGAACAAAATTATAAACGCAACACTTTTGTTTTTGCCCCCATCTTTCATGAGCTGAACTCAAAGATCTAAGACTTTTTCTATGTACACAAAAGGCCTATTTCTCTCAAATATTGATCTATCAAATACAGATCTGTCTAAATCTGTGTTAGTGAGCACTTCTCCTTTGCCGAGATAATCCATCCACCTCACAGGTGTGGCATATCAAGATGCTGATTAGACAGCATGATTATTGCACAGGTGTGACTTAGGCTGGCCACAATAAAAGGTCACTCTAAAATTTGCAGTTTTACTGTATTGGGGGGGTCCGGGGGTGGTCCGAAAACCAGTCAGTATCTGGTGTGACCACAATTTTCCTCACGCAGTGCAACACATCTCCTTCGCATAGAGTTGATCAGGTTGTCCACTCCTCTTCAATGCCTGTGCGAAGTTGCTGGATATTGGCAGGAACTGGAACACGCTGTCGTATACGCCGATCCAGAGCATCCCAAACATGCTCAATGGGTGACATGTCCGGTGAGTATGCTGGCCATGCTGCAAGAACTGGGATGTTTTCAGCTTCCAGGAATTGTGTACAGATCCTTGCAACATGGGGCCATGCATTATCATGCTGCAACATGAGGTGATGGTCGTGGATGAATGGCACAACAATGGGCCTCAGGATCTCGTCACAGTATCTCTGTGCATTCAAAATGCCATCAATAAAATGCCCCTGTGTTCGTTGTCCATAACATACGCCTGCCCATACCATAACCCCACCACCTCTATGGGCCACTCGATCCACAACGTTGACATCAGCAAACCGCTCACCCACACGACGCCATACACGCTGTCTGCCATCTGTCCTGTACAGTGAAAACCGTGATTCATACGTGAAGAGAACACCTCTCCAAAGTGCCAGACGCCATCGAATGTGAGCATTTGCCCACTCAAGTAGGTTACGACGACGAACTGCAGTCAGGTCGAGACCCCGATGAGGATGACGAGCATGCAGATGAGCTTCCCTGAGACGGTTTCTGACAGTTTGTGCAGAAATTATTTGGTTATGCAAACCGATTGAAGCAGCAGCTGTCCGGGTGGCTGGTCTCAGACGATCTTGGAGGTGAAGATGCTGGATGTGGAGGTCCTGGGCTGGTGTGGTTACACGTGGTCTGCGGTTGTGAGGCCGGTTGGATGTACTGCCAAATTCTCTGAAACTCCTTTGGAGGCGGCTTATGGTAGAGAAATGAACATTCAATTCACGGGCAACAGCTCTGGTGGACATTCCTGCAGTCAGCATGCCAATTGCACGCTCCCTCAAAACTTGCAACATCTGTGGCATTGTGCTGTGTGTATTAATAATTGAGAGAAATAGGCCTTTTGTGTACATAGAAAAAGTCTTAGATCTTTGAGTTCAGCTCATGAAAAATGGAGGCAAAAACAAAAGTGTTGCGTTTATAATTTTGTTCAGTTTAGTTTATAGTAAGCCAGTATATCATGTTCATATTTGTTGCTTTATTTACAGGATTTATTAAGTACTGGATGCTGAACCTTATTAGAAGCACTTTATTTCTCATGAAGCTTCTCTTGCTCAGAAGTGCCCTTAAGGGCTTTTCTCAATAAACAAGCTGCTCTAGGCAGTTGCCTCGCCAATGTGACTCCATTACTACTTATTATTCATAAATTTGCCCAAATTTACAAGATCTACAAAGCTTTTCCAATCTGTTTCTGTTTATTATGTTTGTGGATTAAAAGGTAATTTGGCTTTTGGAACACTCTTTACCCCTCATAAGATTTCAGTAGAATTTGCATGTTCATGTTCACTAGCATGTTGCTAAGAGTACAGTTCAATAGCATAAACACAATATTGAGCCAACTAGTACATTTTGATAATCATTTTGAACTTAATTTTTTGATTAATTTTGCCTTCTGTCTGAAGAATAGTTACAATGCTTTCAGCCTGCCTAAGCACACCTAAGGGGCCTTAAGATGCTGTCTAGGAAGGCAGCTCACTAGGTTTTGGTACAGAGCTAAAGGCTCAAGACAGACTGTGCTGTTGGGGACATAAATCGTATCTGGTTTCCATGGTGACACTTTGTAATGACCCAGTCAAACCCTTGTTCTTTAGTCTGGTATTTTATTGTAATTCATGCGTTCTGAAGAGGAAGGCTGTCTTGATCTACCTCATTGACTTATCCTCTTTGTCTGTGATTACATGTGTCTACCATCATCTGGTAATGGCTCATTTATTCTTTCTAGTACACAATGTTAAAAAGATCCAGAATACATCTGTCAGCTTTCTGTTGCATTCATTAATAAAATGTCATTAGAGCAAGAGAGACTAAATACAAATGATTTACAAATAAGGAGATTTAGCAGCATTTTTAATAGAATAGCTATGTTGGAAAGGAGTTACGGCTTCAGTCTGGAGTTAGTATTGGGAATTGTCTTTCAATTTCTTTCCTTTGGAAATGCATTTGCATACACGTTTTTTAAATTATTTGATTCACAATGCAATTTCTAAGAAAATGTTTTTCTATAATCACGGCTTTGTGAATAAGCCTTTGAGTATGACAAAAGAGACAGAGGGGGTGTTACATCATAAAGAACAGTGTTCAAGTCAGACCATGTGCCTATGAATTATGGTTTGTTTGCGTCACTAGACGTGGGAATAAACCCTAATCTCCTGTTAAGACTCTGTGTGTGTGTGTGTGTGTGTGTGTGTGTGTGTGTGTGTGTGCGCGTGCGCATGTTTGAATCATAGCATGTCCTCAGTGCAAGCATTTTTTTCTCATTCTTTCTTTCTTTCTCTCTCACACACACACACACACACACACACACACACACACACACACGTGTAAACACCTCTAAGCGCTGTCCCCTGTAGGAACAGAGACAGGTGTTTTACTGCTGCTTTAACTTGCCAGAATAATGAAAAGAAAAGGGCCTTTGTAAAATTGCTGAGTACTGTGTATTTATTGTGCATGTGCTAAATTACTAATGTTGTTAGTGATTTATTCAAACATATTTAATTTTTTTTTTGGGGGGGGGGGTCTAATATTATGGTGCAGCTATAAGGACCATCAGAATATTTGGTGACACTAAATTAATAGGATGTCTTTATTTTTGAGATATTTTCTTAATATTATTTAAATTAAAAATTATTTTCTACAGTTTATTTATCAAATCTCATTGTATGTCTTTTTTCCAGGCTGAGTGGTTGTGCTTGAATTGTCAAACACAGAGAGCTCTAGCTGGGCAGCTGGGAGACATGGGAAAAATACCAATATCCAGCTCAAAAGACAAGCCTACAGTCACATCCAAAACACAGCTGTCTGAGACTCCTGCATCTGCACAGGCACCTATTCCAAAATCTGAACCAAAACCATCACCTGGAAATCAGGCAGAGGAGGAGAAAACCATCTCTACTACTGTTGCAAAGGGAGCGGTGACCACTCCAGCGGTCCCTGCACCTCTCTCTGTTGTTCCTACCACAGATATGCTGCAGACAGAGATGACAGCTGTGGTGGCACCAATACCAGCTGCAGAGATTCAGAAAGCTGTTATTACTGCTGCTGAGGTCACTTTGAAAGAAACAGACAAAGACAAAGTCCCTGACGAGACACAAGTAGAAACAGAACCGATGTCTCTGCTTCCAGCAGTGCCAACTGAGGCAGATGTAGTAAAGGTATAATATTACATATACATTATTGAGCAATGCATTTTTTATTATATTATTCAAACATTTGTTTTATATTATTTTATTGTAATGTATTTAAAAAAAATGTTAGTCATGAATATGAGGCAGGCATGTTTTAAGAAAAGAGCTACAATATTAATTTAATGTATTTGCCATTTTTCTTTCTTAATTTTTCTTAGGTTAAAGAGGATACATACACTCAACCTGCAATAGAAGGACAACAGAAAGATGTTGTGGTACAGATGGATAGCAGTCTTCAAGAAATGTCTAAAGTAGACACCTTAAAAGCAGATATTAAAGAGAAACATAGAAAGGACATCTTGCCTGTATCAGTAGAATCATATAGCTCGGCTGAGGAGGAGCTTAAGGAGATACAGAGAGTAAGTGAAATGGCCATAAAAGAAACTGCTACAAAACTGTTGCCTGTCAGAGCACCAGATAGTGTAAAACAATACCACGAGGACAGCAGTGAGAGTGAACCCTCCCCTCAAATACAAAGAAGAAGAGTGAGGCCTGCTTCCTCCAGCAGTGAGGACTACAAACTAGACAGTTCAAATTCTGGAGATGACGAAGAGTTCATACGAAGGCAACTTATGCACATGGGTGAAGACGAGAACCTGCCTTCTGATGAGGAAAAACACAGAGAAGAACAGCAAACACAGCAAGAAACCAGAGAAGTTGAAAAATCAGATGATTCCATGAAGCCTAAACGTGCCCTAAAGAAACTTACTGTACAGCCTGAGGAGATTTCTGATATCACTCTGTCTTCTCATGACCAAGATGATCAAGTTGCCCAAGTCATCCCTGTCTCAGAAGCATTAGAAGAAATCAGAGTGGAAATAGATTTGTCAAATGACAATGAGAAGATCATAGCTACTGACACCACAGCAGTTGCCATCACACAAAAAACTCCTGTTAGACAGACAACGGAGGAGCATGAGAGTCTGATTGAAGACTTGTCCAAGGGTGATGGGTCATCCAGTGTTCAGGTGTCTAGCATCACACCAGGAACAGCTTCACCTACTTCTGTGTCCTCTATTGATGAGGACAGTGATAGTAGCCCAAGTCATAAAAAAGCAAGAGCGGAGAGTAAACAGCAAAGAAAGGCAAAACACAGACCTCATGGCCAGGCCCTTCCCACTATAGAGGACTCATCGGAGGAGGATGAGTTACGTGAGGAGAGTGAACAGATGGAGCAGGAAGATGAAAGACATGATCAGCCACAGTTAAGAAAGGTCACAAAAAAATTAAAGACAGAAAGAGATGCAAAGGGCATGCAAAGGAGACATCATTTGACTAAAACTGATAAATCAAGGCAGGCAGCGGGGATGGAGGAACGGACGTCCTCCTCCTTCTCTGACTTTTCACCTAGTTTTGAATCTGAACCAGAGAATGCAGAATATAGAACATTATCATCTGAAACACATGATGCTGCAGAGAAGCCATTAAAGACTGCTGAAGAGGTATATGAGGAAATGATGCAGAAAGCACAGGAATACAAAACATCAGAGAAATTCACACCACCTGATATTGAACCATTATATGGAGGCATGTTAATAGAGGACTATGCTTATGAAACTTTAGTTGAAGAACAAGAACAGGCTGCAACAGCTCTTGGTAGTGTCACCCATGAGCAAGATTTGAGAAAGATGTCTGAACATGAGTCGGTGAGGATACTTATGACACCAGATGAGGCTTATGAAGAGATGGTGAATAAAAGAAGCAAGATCTTGCAAAAAGAGAAGGAGGCTCAGAAAGGCTCATTCTTGCCACTTGATGTCAGTGACACTTGTTATGTGAGTATTTCTGGAAATTATGCACTTTCTACAGATAAAAATGCAAAGCCACTGTTGGAAGCAGAGGATGCATATGAAGAGCGATTGAAGACACAAAAAGATGTTTTAACACCAGGAACAAGCCCTACTCGGTCAACTCCTGTGTCTCCTGCCTCCCCTCTGACTGTGTCTGAGTCATCATATGATTCCCCCGAGGTGATACTCATCCCTTCAAGTGGGGAAGAAGACAACCTAGCTGAACCTATTGAATGCATTTTGGAGCCTTATATTACAGATTCTACATCTACTCAGGATGTATCTGGGAATAAAGCTTTATATCCAATTCCTGACTTAAAGATCACTCAGTGCTCCTCTGGTGAAGAGGAAGTTGAAGAGGAGGACAGTGTCACACAAGAAAAAATGTCCCGTGAGCCAACTGATATCCCTCAAAGTGAGGAGGAACCACAAGCCCTAGAAGAATCATTTGAAACTGTTCCCATTTCTGTAATATGTGAAATTCCTTCATCAAAACATGTTGTGGAGAAAACAGCAATATCACCACTGTCTCCACCAACATCTCCAGCAGTCTCATCCCCAGATTCAAATATGGAACTAACAACAGCACCATCATCCTCTCCAGTTTCTGGCCATACATCTGAATTAACTACTCCAGCTAGCCCCAGTGTTGCTGAAATTTCTGCCCCAGTTGTAATTCACATGCCAGACTTGGTGTCTGAGCAAGCCACAACACACCCATCAGCAACTGCTCCTGTTGCATCATCCACGCAGTTTATTGGATCCCCTTCACCGGTCATTCCAGCATCACCACATGTTTCAAAAAATGCTGGCACTCCAACTCCTTCTGAAATTCTTGTTTCAAAGCCAACACCAGGTCCTAAACCAACTCCTGCACCAAAACCAACAGTTATATCAAAACCTACACAGGAAACAGTCCCTACTCCCGATAGTGTTTCATCCTGTACACTGGATTCATATCTTCAAGATTTAGCTCAAAGACCTTTGGCCGGTGCAATACTTGAACCACTTTCAGCTGCTGAATCAGCCACTACAGACAAACAAGCTGTCGCACCAATAATTCCTCCAAAAGTCGACCACGGAAAAACTCCTCCTACTACAGTTGCTACACCTATTGTTCAGTCTCACAAAGGACCTTTAACACAAACTTCTGTTATTGTTCAAATGCCCGATCTTGTGTCCCCTGTATTAGACCATCCAGTTCAAGAAAAATCTACAGTTTCAGTGCCTTCCCTGCCATCCACTGCACTCAGGAATCAGATTCCTACAACTACACCCATTGTTGCACAGATGCCAGACCTGGTTACATCTCCATCTCAATCAATATCTGTGACCTTTCCAGTACCTTCTCTAACCTATTCCCCACTTCCAGCTATAGTTTCAGCAGTGGATCAAGTACCTATTTCTGTTCCAACAATGGTATCAGCCTCAATACCAGCAAAGGTTCTCTCTACAGACCAGACCAGCTCAGCTGTTGAACAAGTGGCCACACCACTGTCTGCTCAATCCAGTATTCCTGCTTTAGCAAAAGAGATTCAGCCACCAACCAGTGTTTCTATTCAAATACCTATTCAGAGGCCAGCAGAAACCAGACCACACATGACACCCCAATTAGGGCAAGGAGCCACTGTTTCACCTCCAGCAAGTCATGGAGAGCATATTGCTGCAAAGACAGTCTCTGTTGTTTCTCCCACTGTTTCTAAAACTGTTGCTTTTGGAGCTTCACCCTCCCAACCAGTTCAATCAATGCTGACCAATATTCAGGAAAGGATGGTGGAAATACAGAAGGAAATGGTATCAGATGATGGAATTTCTTCACAACAGTCAGTTTCACAAATCATTTCTCCTGTTGTACAGACACAGCAAGGTCAAGTTGTTGTCAGACTGCCAAATCTTGAAAATGTGGCAGTTAAAACAACTATTGAAGATGGGAGAGGGCACCCTGTTATTGTTAGTGTTTCTCCTTTTACTTATCCAGCCACAATATCAAGTTTCATCACTGATTCAACAGTTCCACCTTGTGTGACATCTGCAAAACCCCATGTTCCTCAAGAAAGAACAGATAAACCAGTGATTTCATTTCCATCACCTCCTCCAGCTTCACCACCAGAATTGCCATATAGCGCAGTACCCAAGTCTGATTTTAACCAGCAAAAGTATATTCCAACTCCTTCATCAGTTACAGTAACTCTACCTGAACCCCCACCAAATGTGGCCAGCGTAAATATAAAACCAGCTGTGACCCCAACACACAAATCACCACCCCCTGTTCCCCCAAAACCTGTATGTATTCCCCCAGGACTGGTATTTAGTCACAGATCAAGAGAGAGCGTACAGCCACCAGTTAGCCCTGAGCCAGTAGTTGTTCAAGCAGTTCGTGCTGCAACGCTGCCAAGAACAAGGGAACCTCCAAATGCTTTGCCACTAAGTTTGACTGCCCCTGTAGAGACCAAGCACAGTGCTTCATCACCAAAATCACCTTTGTCACCCAGATTTGCTAGAACTCTTGAAACATATGTGGTGATAACATTACCCTCAGAACCAGGATCACCTGTTGAGGGCATTACAACTCAAGCACCGATGAGAAGATCATCACTGCCAACTCCCAGACAGTATGTTCCATCTGATGCCCCAAGAGTGTTTGCTCCATCTGCAGTGGATGCACCTGTGTCATTAATTTCAGCACAAATTGTAGCAGCCCCACCAAAGCCTACCTCAGCTTTAAATACAGCAGTGCCCCTTGAGGTGATGGCACCTGACTTTGCTTCAGTCACAACAGAGACTCATCATATTGCACTAGCTGCAGATTCAAGACAAAGTATTACAGAACCTTATGTAACGGTCCCAGAGCTGCCAGTTGCTTCTGTACAAACATTTGTTTCAGCACCTCTTGTAGTGGCATCATCAGGACTATCACAGACTATGACTGTTGTTCCTCATATCACAATGGAGAATACAATGCACTCCCCATCTACATTTATAACACCACATGTTGTAATGGCACCTTCTGCTTTGATTTCAGCAGCACCTGTTGCAGCACCACCACCACCACCACCGCCCATTGCTATGGAACCAACAGCATATCCGGCAATGACATACCCCACACCTTCCTTGATTTCTCCTCTTGCCATGGCTCCAGTCTCAGTGGTGCATACATCAAACCCGTCAGATGAGGTACCAGTAGCCTTAGCCCCAGTGTCAGGAGTTTCTACTGAGTCAGTTCCTCACTATACAGGGAGTGATATGCAACAAGAACTTGAGATGCAACAAATGCAAAAAACATATTCTGCTCCAATAACAATAACCCAGATTCCAATCCCAGCTCAAAATAAAGATATTCCTGGTTTGGATATGGAGGAAGTACTGATAGTCTCAGCTTCTGAAGAGGCCTTAACTGAACTGGGTCCATCACCAGTACCAATAACACAGCTTCAAGAGCAGCAAACAGTTTATGAGCAAAAACAAGAAATTCCAGTAGTGACCTCTGCAACAACTGTGCCACCAGTACCAGTCACATTTACCCAATTTACTAAATCTATTGAGAGTCAAGAAATTTGTGGACAAGATAAAGTTATATCAAGCATGAGCCAAGTCTACTCTGCAATCTCAAAAACTGAGCAGCGTCCTGATGCATTGCCTAATCTTGTAACCCAAGTTGTCACAACTGAAGTACAAAGAACAACAACCGTGTCAGTTGTCCAGGAGAGGATTCCTGTCGAACCCATACCTGAACCTGTGGGTGCTACAATCACAATCCAGCCAGAAGTCCATCCAAAGCCTAAACAGAATGGAAGAACACAATACCCTAGTGATGTAATAGATCTTACCACATTTAAAGTCAATGTTACAATGACTGACCAAGGAATGGATTTGACAGCCCCAGATTCAAGTAGGTCTTCCTTGTCAACTGAATCAAGTGGCCGACAGGCCACTGCTGTACAGCCCGAAATTGTGAATCTTAGTGCTGAAATAATCCCCACTACAACACTCTCTGTTGTAACTGACAGCATAACAATCGTTACTTGCACAGCTACAATTGCCTACAACAACAACAACACAGTTGACAAGCCTCTGGACCTGGGAAATGCTACTTCAGTGCCTCTTCCACTTACCACATACAATCCATTTGAGCCACGTGCACAGATAGTGTACAGACCTGTAAATTCGCAACCTAAGGCTACAACCAGTGCAGAGATTCCTATTAACCTTTCATACAGAGCTGTTACAAGCACTCTTATGCCTGTTACTATAGCCCCGGTGAGCTTCACAAATGGCACTGTTGGTATACCAATACATACAGAGCCAACGGCAGTTGGACCTGTAGACCTCACCACGTCTAAGCCAATGAAAACCATGGTTGCTTTGTCCTCATCTTCTGGAGTGGTCACAACTGTTTTGGAAGAAGACGGTACACCAGTTGATCTAACATCTGGAAGACGGACTGTTTGCTGCGATGTAATTTACAGGCTTCCTTTCACAGGGAGCTGCAGAACACAGCCTCCTGTGACCACACAACCAGACAATCAAATTGGCTATCAAATTGATATTGCCACAACACCTGTCATTGAAGATCTCAGTACCATGAAGGCTTCAATATCTGACAGTAATTTCAAAGAGGCTGGGCTCTTTAGTTATGAAAGGAAGAATGGCTTCACCTATCAGAATGGGGCATCTGAGGGGGCTATTGATTTGACATCAGCTAAAATGTCAACAGGTCAGTATGATGGTGCGCATGTATCCTTAATTGATTTGTTTTTTTATTTGTATGTTAATGTATTATTTATTGGTTATGTCCATATTTTTGTGATGTTCTCTCTAAATGTCTTGATTTTCATTTTTGTCTTTTTCTGTTCTTTTTTTAACACAGATGCATGCATTTGCCTCCGTGTTGTCCCTCAGTGTTTTGGCTTTGCATCCTGCTAATCTGATGATACTGACAAGATCTTTGCATGCTCTTTGGCTTCCATTTGATGTTTTATTAGTTAATGTTGCATGAAACAGAGCAATTGTTCATTTAGATGCTGATGATGCTGCTATTTTTGTTTTCCTAACATAACAGAAGAGGCCTTAGACTACTCAAAGAAAAGCACTTTGGCATTTACTGGGATCACCACTACTCCATATTCTCAAGGAACGTCATTTGGCTTCAATAGTTTACTAAGAACGACAAATGGCATTGTTTACTCATCGGTTGCTGAACCCGTTCCCTCCACGTATGCAATTACTACCCAACCAGGTTCAGTATTTAGCACAACATACAATAGTCTCACCAATTCTACGGATCCACTTTCAGCACTTCAAAATCAGCCTGCTCCATATGGCTTTGTACACACCACAGCCACAGACCAATCAATATTCCCACAGTCTGATATATTAAAGGATATCCTACCTTCCGCATTAGCTAGTCTCCTTCCCTCCCTGACAACCTTCCCTGAGCTCTACTCGGATGCTACTCTTGAGGCAATAGCAGCCTCACTGGACATGCTGGTATCCCCGAATTTCCCTGATTTAGATGACAGCAAGAGCCAGCAGTACAAGGCTGAACATGAGTTCTTACAGTTAGAGAAGTTGAAACAGCTGTGTCTAGCTGAAGAGCTTGAATGGGAGAGGCAAGAGATACAGCGTTACCGTGAGCAAGAACAGATCATTGTTCAGAAGGAGCTGGACGAGCTTCAGAACATGAAGCAACAACTTCTAATGCAGCAAGAAGAGGAACGCAAAGCCCATCTGATTCTTCAGCAAGAAACCTTTGCACAGCAGCAACTTCAGCTAGAGCAAATCCATCGATTACAGCAGCAACTCCACCAACAACTACAAGAGCAAAATATATACCCATATGGGTTCGGGCCAAGTGAGGGTATGTCCCCACCCTTGAGATCAGACATCATACTTGACTCAAAATATTCCGGGGGAGATAATGGACAATACTGGCCAGTGAAGGATGACAATTCAACATCATCTGCAGTGTCCACCCATGACTCCACAACAGGTCAAAACTGGCTAACAACAACTTCTGGGGCTTTTACACAGTATAGTTCAAGCATTCCTGTACCAGTGAGTGCACAGACAAAGGATCAAATGCAGTTGTCCACAAACCTGCTAGATACAGCCAAGCAAGAGCAAAGTGTGGGATTAAGTGGAAAGAAATTGATTGATAGTGGTGTTCAAACAGATGATGAAGATGGGGTTGAAAAGATTCCTTCTGGTAGAAGGAGAAGAAATAGGAGAAGTGTAGATAGTTGTGTGCAAACTGATGATGAGGATCAGGATGAATGGGACATCCCCGTTCGAAACAGACGCAGGTCTCGTTCCAGTAGATATGCTGATGGAGAGAAGGGCAAAAGCTCCAAGGTATCAAGTATTGCGATTCAGACTGTAGCAGAGATTTCAGTTCAGACAGAGCATTCAGGATCAATTAGGAGATCTCCTGTTCGGGCTCAGGTGGACACAAAAGTAGATTTACACAGAGAGGGCCAAACAGAAAGTGATTCAGATATTACATCAGACAGAGGTAAAAGACGTCCAGCTCCTGCTGAGATAAGTGTTAGCACACACCTGACAGCTGATGATGTTGGAGCATCGTTAGTTACCAAATCTCCAAAGGTATTATGCTCCCCGGTTTCACCAGTGTCCCCTGGGAAAAGTTCACAGAAGATGCTTACCGCTGATTCATCAAGGCATCTCAGTAGTCCAAGATCATTAAGGGCCTCACAACAATCTCTGTCTGACCCCAAGTCACTCAGTCCAACAACTGAGGACAGAATGATGTACCAGTACTCAGACACCTACTCGGTAAGTACTGCACTTGTATTCACTCTTTTCTTGTTATCTAAAGGACCAAAAAATACATTTGATTTCCTCTCCAAATGATTACATGTCAAGTGTCCATCCTGGATATATCATGTCTATCGCTTGCTTGTTTTTCTTTTTATTTCTGTTTTATATTTTAATCAACAGAGCAAAGGTTCTCAGAGTGGCACACCAGTTGGCACTCAGAAGAAAGTAAAACGCACGCTACCTCATCCACCACCAGAAGAAGATACCCTCATTGGCCTCTCTGGGTATACCACTGCTTCTGCCAGAAGACGAATTTGCAGGAACACCACTATGGCGCGGGCCAAAATCCTCCAAGACATAGACAAAGAGCTGGATTTAGTTGAACGTGAGTCCTCAAAACTCCGTAAGATACAGGCAGAACTTGATGAGGAGGAGAAAGAGATAGATGCTAAATTGAGATATCTGGAGATGGGTATAAATCGAAGAAAAGAGGCTTTACTGAAAGAGAGAGAGAAGAGGGAGAGAGCCTACTTACAAGGAGTGGCAGAAGAGCGAGACTACATGTCAGATAGTGAGGTCAGCAACATCAGAGAGGCACGAGGTAATGGTCATGGACTAGAACGGCCACGGACTGCCCCACAGTCAGAGTTTAACCAGTTCATTCCACCACAGACTGAGTCTGAGTCCCAGTATGCACAGCTTACAAGCCCATACTCCCACTATCAATATGCATCCCAAACAAGTCAGTATCCTCAGCAGACATTGTACCCGCAGCAGTCTCTTTACCATCAGCAGGTGTCCCCCTACCAATCCATCTATTCATCAGTGCCCTCACTCAATCAGCAGTCCCAGCAGACTGGCTATGACCATTCCTCACTCCTTCTGATGCAACAGAAACCCCGTCAGACTACTTTGTCTGACTTAGAACCAAAGATTACGACAAACTATGAGGTCGTACGCAACCAGCCCCTCCTAATTGTCCCTACATCCACAGAAAGTGCCTACAGAGTTTCCCATCTCGGTGGTAAATACAGTAGCCTTGACCTGAGGATGGGCCTGGAAGAGAGAGCCAGCATGGCCAGCAGTCCCATGTCCAGCATATCAACTGAGTCCTTCTATGCAGACCTCGATCACCATAATTCCAGGAACTATGTCTTGATTGATGACATCGGCGAACTCACAAAGAGCTCCACGGGCCTTGGTTCAAGCTTCAGTATTGCCGATAAGGATATCAGCAAAGCTGACCGACTTCTCCGGACTGCTGATGTTCGTCGGACTGCAGATGTGGCAGATTTTCTTGGTCCTCTCCAGGCTGCTTCTCGATTGCATTCATATGGTAAAGCAGACGAGGATTCCATGGAGGAGCCATATGAATTAAAGATGTTGAAACAGCAAATTAAGCAGGAGTTCCGACGCGGTACAGATAGTCTTGAACAGCTTACAGGCTTGCCTCACTACCTCCAATCTGACACTAGTTTTAGGCATTTCCCCAAAGCTGAGAAATATAGCATCGGGAGACTAACTTTAGAGAAGCAAGCTGCCAAGCAACTTCCTGCCTCAGTTCTTTACCAGAAACAGCTAAAGAATAAAAAAGCACTAATTGACCCCAAAATTACAAAGTTTTCGCCCGTCCAAGAGAGCAGGAACCTTGAACTAGATTACAGCAGCTTTTTGGCCTCTGCCAGCTCAGTTGGTGGACTGTCTGCCAGGGCAAGGCTCTTGCAGGATGAGATCACATTTGGTCTTAGGAAGAACCTAGCAGAGCAACAGAAATATTTGGGTTCAGCTCTTGGCGCTGACCTGGCTCAGTCACTCAACTTTGGCCAATCTCTCAACCTAGGGCCAACCACAAGGTCTTCCCTTCACGATGATGGCACCTACCCCAGTGGCACTCGGTCAAGACCTTCCTCTAGGCCTTCCTCTGTATATGGACTGGACCTATCGATCAAAAGAGACTTGTCAAACTCCTCACTACGCCTGAAAACAGAGGGTGAGGGCATGGATTCCCAGTTCGTATCTAGGGCTAAACCAACAAGTCTGCCAATTAGTCAGAGCAGGGGTCGAATTCCCATTGTTGAACAAAACTCTGAAGAGGAGAGTCCACTGAGCCCTGTTGGTCAGCCCATGGGCATGGCCAGAGCATCTGCAGGCCCACTCCCACCCATCTCAGCAGACTCACGGGACCAGTTTGGCTCTAGTCACTCTCTTCCAGAAGTCCAACAGCACATGAGAGAGGAGTCCAGGACAAGTGGCTATGAACGAGACATTGCCTTTAAAAAGGATGACATTCAGGGGGCCATGTCAGACAGCGAAGGTAAATTTGTTATGATATCTGTTATCTTCAACCCTAGCTTCTGTTGATATGCATCTTTTGTATGGCTCTGAATGCATTATTTATATCTGTGTGAAATTTGAATGTTACATTTTGCTTTACTCTTTTCATCTTTTGTCTCGGATTTTGCTTTACACGTTGCAGGCTGTCACATTTGCATGATGTCATCTTAAATTTACATTTTCATCTACATATGTATACATAATTGTTTTTTATGTATAAGCATTTGCCTTGTGTTTCTTAATGAATTTGCATGCTACTTAAATGCAAAATGAAATTGGTTGTTTCCTTTGTCATTATTGTTCTATCATATACAGTGGGTACGGAAAGTATTCAGACCCCCTTAAATTTTTCACTCTTTGTTATATTGCAGCCATTTGCTAAAATCATTTAAGTTCATTTTTTTTCCTCATTAATGTACACACAGCACCCCATATTGACAGAAAAACACAGAATTGTTGACATTTTTGCAGATTTATTAAAAAAGAAAAACTTTTAGCTGTGTGCTTTGGGTCATTGTCTTGTTGGAAGGTAAACCTTCGGCCCAGTCTGAGGTCCTGAGCACTCTGGAGAAGGTTTTCGTCCAGGATATCCCTGTACTTGGCCGCATTCATCTTTCCCTCGATTGCAACCAGTCGTCCTGTCCCTGCAGCTGAAAAACACCCCACAGCATGATGCTGCCACCACCATGCTTCACTGTTGGGACTGTATTGGACAGGTGATGATGAGCAGTGCCTGGTTTTCTCCACACATACCGCTTAGAATTAAGGCCAAAAAGTTCTATCTTGGTCTCATCAGACCAGAGAATCCTTCAGGTGTTTTTTAGCAAACTCCATGCGGGCTTTCATGTGTCTTGCACTGAGGAGAGGCTTCCGTCGGGCCACTCTGCCATAAAGCCCCGACTGGTGGAGGGCTGCAGTGATGGTTGACTTTCTACAACTTTCTCCCATCTCCCGAATGCATCTCTGGAGCTCAGCCACAGTGATCTTTGGGTTCTTCTTTACCTCTCTCACCAAGGCTCTTCTCCCCCGATAGCTCAGTTTGGCCGGACGGCCAGCTCTAGGAAGGGTTCTGGTCGTCCCAAACGTCTTCCATTTAAGGATTATGGAGGCCACTGTGCTCTTAGGAACCTTAAGTGCAGCAGAAATTTTTTTGTAACCTTGGCCAGATCTGTAAGGTCTTATATAGACAGGTGTGTGGCTTTCCTAATCAAGTCCAATCAGTATAATCAAACACAGCTGGACTCAAATGAAGGTGTAGAACCATCTCAAGGATGATCAGAAGAAATGGACAGCACCTGAGTTAAATATATGAGTGTCACAGCAAAGGGTCTGAATACTTAGGACCATGTGATATTTCAGTTTTTCTTTTTTAATAAATCTGCAAAAATGTCAACAATTCTGTGTTTTTCTGTCAATATGGGGTGCTGTGTGTACATTAATGAGGAAAAAAATGAACTTAAATGATTTTAGCAAATGGCTGCAATATAACAAAGAGTGAAAAATTTAAGGGGGTCTGAATACTTTCCGTACCCACTATAAGAAGAGAAGCAATTAAGAAGATCTTCAAAACTATTAATTCAGCTATTTAAATTCATTATACACTCAGTGCCTGTGCTATTTATCACAGCCCTGCAGTTGACGAGGAGATTGATCTGATTTCAGTCTGTGAAGTTACAACATCCTATAATTCTGTCAGAATCATTTAGTGACTGGTTATCTTATGAAGGCAGTACACTGTTTATGAATTATATAAATGGGATTGTGATCATCTTGTTTTGTGCTGTATTTGGGGAAAAAAATAAAAAAACAGTTATGCAGTTGATTGGTAGAATATAAATTTGTCTACTAGCTGCCAGTGTCTTTCACTGTCTTTCCAGCAGCTATGGGATACTAAGCTCTTCTTGTGAAGACATTCTCAAATGTTATATTCATGCGAGTACCTGGTTTAGTTTGTCTAGTTTTCATTAATCCAGAATATTTCATATTGCAAAAATGCAAGTATGTCATCACAATGATTGGACAAAATTAATGTAGTGAATTTAGATTTTCTCCTTTTCTGTGCTTGTGGACAATTATATAGACAAATATGCTTTTGACAAGTGATGATATAAAGTTGTAAATTAAATAAGGGACTCTGTTTAGACAAATTTAGGCAACCTAGGCTCATTGGAAATACGTGCCTCTACATACATTTCTGCAAAACTGAAAAAACTTACCTATATGTACGATTCACTGCAGTTTCCAGTTGAAATGAACACTAGAGGCAGTAAAACTCTGACAACTTTTATTCCTTTTCACACGAAGTGTGACTTACAGGAACAGTTTTGATTATTTTCTCACAGTTACTTGCAGAATGGTATGTTATGACTTCAAAACAAGTTTAACATCCTGCACGATATGAAAACTGATACTTTTGAACGTTGTCGTCACATATACAGCTTCATATGTATGAGTTTACTAACTCAGTAAGTTTACTCGGAATCTCACGTTGCACTTAGGTGATGAAGAGCTCCGGTACGAATCCCGTCAAACTACAGTTCAACAAAACAGCTCAAATCTGCATAAGGAAGTTAAAACAGCATGGCTGCATCAGCGAATACGTTTTTATATTACTTTTGCATTTGTTAACACTTTCGGGTAGGTTTGGGTTTGGTGTAGGGGATACTTCCAACTTCATAGAGCTTAATCTTTAGTGACACTCACCGGATATTTGAATTATGAATGGCCGCAAAACGTACCTCAAGCAGCATAATGAAAACACTGCAATACGTGCCTGTACCAACGTAATAAAAACGTGTGACGGTCACGTATTAAACGTGTGTTTTAGCGCCACTCTCTGGACATTTCACTTTGAAACTGCCGCGAAACGTGCTGCAAGGTACATAATTATGGTGTTGCAGAAATGTATGTAGAGGCACGTATTTCCAATGAGCCTGGGTTGAATTTAGAAGTTAATCTGGTTATAACATACATTCACTGGAGCTTAGTTTTCCATTACCTCCAAATCTACTACGTAACTCACTTGTTTAACAATTTTCTTCATGTAATGTTAATGTCTCTCATGGGTGTTTCCAATTTTCATCCTCAATAAATTATTGCTATTTCAGTTTTTATTTGCATGGCTTATGAATGGGAATTTAAAAACATCTTGCATGCTACATGAAGAATACTTTTTTTTCAGTGAATATTCTATTAATTCTCTTTCTGTGTGTTTTGTGTATTTTGTACTATATCATACTATATATTTTGTACTTTTTATTGTAGTGAACATTATGCAAGTATTACTATTTAAAATCACCCAGGTATTAAAGTGTTTTAAGGTCAGTCTTATAATATGTGAAATCATCACACAAATGGTTTGGCTAATAAATATAATGCTTCATTTAAATTTATTGTAAAACATATTTTTAATCTTTGTGCTTTCATGGCGCTCTCAATACCAATAAGACTATAGCATTGAGAAACAGTTTAAAATCCACTCTATAGTGTACTATTGTGTTAAACGTCAAGCTGTTTGAGAAGTTTAACATAAGCCAGGTGTAAAGATGGTATAAACAAACAGAGTGCAAAGTGTGAATGTATATTGTTTACAACACTAAATGCTCTGCTGGGTTTGCACAGACGTAACCCCAGCCTCTGTCTTGAGAATATCAGAAATGATTTGTGTTTCTCAAGCAACCCATTCTGAAGCAACTTTCAAGGTTCAAAAAGCTCTTTCAGTAGTCTCAGTTTGTATAAACACACATAAGCAATAAATCACAGCTGTTTTAAAGCCTTCCATTTTACTTTTAAACATATTTTATGTGGTTTCTGCAAATGTGCCATAAATGCTCTCAATGGAGCTTAGTTAGTTTTGAACCTGGGACATTTATTTAACACCACCAATGCCGGGATTGCTAAAGAAATAATTGCCTGTATAGCTTTGAGTATACTTTTAGCACATCTTATAAATTTGAATTATCATTACTTTTATAGGGCTACCTTACAGAATGCAGAATGTATTTAAAAGGCAGAGTAAAATATTGACTGCAATGGTGTGTTTTATGTATTTTAGAAAATGAGATAATTGCATGAAATTAGATATTTGCAAAAGTACATCATCCACTTCCACTGCAAATGTAACTGTTTTTTATTGGCAAAACATAGCTCTGTTTTAAGACTAATTTTACTATGAATTCTCTGAAATGCAATGTTTGCACTACAGCTGGAGGGCCTAGCTGGATTGTGAAAGGTGAGAACTGTTGTTCAACAACCTTCAAAATATCATTAAGCATAAACCTACTTTCATGCGTGCCATAGTCTTGAGTGACGGGCATTTCTCAGTGGTGCACCTCAGACCCATCCTGGTGTTCATTATCACTGCACTCTGATATGGCCTGATCATATCAACCAAGGCACATACATGTCTACATACACAAGTACATATGTGTGCATATTGTAGCAGAAGTTACCTAGAACAAGTTAGTGTCATTAGAAAACAACACTCTAGGAACTTATCTTGCCCCACCAAAATACCACTAATGTAATGGAATCCTTCGAAACTAGTTGACGTCTCAAATACAGAACAAGGGTGCTGTTTTGGTGATGCAGGATAAAAGTCATTAGAGAGAAATGTCCTTCTGATAGCGTGTTGGCCAGAATGCCAGTTTTCCACAGGCCATAGGTTCGCCATGGTCAAAGCATCCTCTAACCTGGGTAATAAAGTGAAGGCACTGTTGATTTAAGGTGACATTTCCTTGCAGAAGGACAGCACGTCAAGATCTTTATTGCAAAACTCCTGCAGACAGATCCAGTTGTCAGTTTTCTTCTCACTCTATTAGGAGTTAAATGATGATTTGTGGCATACTGTAGTGCTGCCTCATGAATAAAAAAATGCTTCGCTTACACAGTATTGTAATCAAGGCACCTGCAGGTTGTGCAAAATACCCAGTAAACAAAACAGAAGATATTGCTCGCCTGATCTATTTTAGGTACGTGCTGACATGTCTGCCCTAGCTCGAGTTATGAATTATTCTAGGAATTCCCACTGTCTTTGAAGAAAGTGCTAGACTACTTGAAATGCAAGCTGAAAAAACAGCAGCAGGCCTATATACGGTCTCATAGGATGCAAATCTTATACAGTATATTAGCATTGCGACTCTATAGATGAGAACAAGTACACCTAAAAAAATCCTTGTCTTAATTGTCTTGTTTTTACAATAAAAAATATCTAAACATTCTTAAGACAAAACAAGATCAGTTTACTTGAGAGCCAAAATTGCATATTTTAGAAATGCATCTTTGATTGATTATTTTTTCTTACACTCTTAAAAATAAAGTTTGTTTATTGGCACTGATGGTTCCATAAAGAATCTTTAACATCCATTAAACCTTTTCCATTGTACAAAAGGTTCTTCATACTTCTCAATAAGAAAAAAAAGTGTTTATTTTAAGAACTGTTCACTGAGAGGTTCTTTAGGGAACCAAAAATGGTTCTTCTAGGTCATCGCTATAAACCCCCCTTTTGGAACCTTTATTTTTAAGAGCGTACCTGCTATTTTCAGCATGAATCTCACAAAATGTAATGCATTTTTTATGCTTAAAAGGATTTAGGTTTAGATTTGTTACACAATTTTGCATCTCATCTAAATTTATCTTTAAGAATGTTTTAAAATTTTTACTGAAAAACAAGATGAAAACACTAAGAAAATTTTTATTTTTCTGGAGTGCAGATTGCAATTTTAAATAAGTAAATTGCTTTAGCATCATGAAAGTCTGGTGTTATAGAACAAAAGCTGTGGTTTTGTTTGAGTAGTGTTGTATATGCTAACTAGTGTACTAGAGAGTGTACTAACAGAAAATGTACTAATCATCACACATTTGATAAGGCATTTCATCATCACACTGTTGTATGATGGTGTGTGTATGTGCGTATATCTGCTGTGGTTCGTTCCCACAGCTGTTCTCTATCAAATTCTCGACTCATGACATGTAGCCCGGTCCGGAAGGGACACAGTATGCATGTTCATGTGTGCATGCCTCGACACACGTCTCAGATCATTGCTTTTTCTGCCCTCACCATCCTCTGTCACTGCTTCCCCTGGGGTCAGGCTACTTAGTACACTTAGCATTTATCTAAACAAACACTCTTGATTTGAGACCTTGTGGAAGGGAGGTTAGTGTCCAACCCTTTTGAAACATAGATATTGTTGTTCAACAACTCAGTTCAAGAACTCTAGCAAAGAAGTGTCCCCAACTGGGGGTGGTGAAGGGATGGTTGTCTGGGAGAAAAGTGGTGGAGTGGGACACATGCCCTAGTTTTGTCACTTGTGATGGTACAGCGGATGCTTTCTTCCTGTCTTCTAGCATATCACCTTCAGCATGAGGAGACAGACTGGTTTGACATACCCCGCCAGGGACGTGGTGGACCAGAAGCCGGGCCAGAGAGAAGACAGGTAAAGTGGCACCCGCAGGGTGAATGTAAATTTGCCAAGTAGGATGTGTTCCTGGAAACGTTTGTCAATCCTGGAACAACATACCTATAGTTTTAAGCATAAAATCTCAAAATATGTACAATTATAGGTCAATATCAATGATGTTTTAGCCACAACACAAACTGTAAGGCTAACCCTTACAAAATCTGAATGTTATTCCAGGAACATGTTCTACTTAAACCACATTCACCATGGAAACACATGGATATACTGCACCAATCTTTGAAAGAACACCAGACTGCATTGGCAAAAGCGCTGCTAGAACTTCAGCTATTGTTCATTTGCTTGAATTGTTTTCGTTGTTGCAGATGAAAGGCAGCCATTACCCCTTCCCACACACTCGCATCAAACTGCAACGGGACCCCAAGGACCACACCGTCTCAGGTATGTTTTCATAGCAATTACTCCACAAGATACACAGCGAATTGTAGTCAATTAGGCCTGCAAATTAAATTACTGGAAGGAAAAGCAAAACAACAATTGTAATCTATCTCAGGGTAGTCGTATTGATGAAGCGATCATGTTTAAAATGATGCTGAGATACTCTGATTAGAATCCAATTACTCAGCCATTCATCAGCTAAACTGAACCCGTCTGAATTCAGGGAGTGGGCTGGGAATCAGAGTTGTGGGTGGAAAAGAGATTCCAGGGACCAACGGAGAGATCGGAGCCTACATCGCCAAAGTTTCAACAGGAGGATGTGCTGAGCAGATGGGAAATGTTGTGGAAGGTAAGAACTTCTGAATTAGTCAATCTGATAACATTAGCAAGTTAAATTTTATTGCAGACAGTAAGGGCTTAATGAAGCCAAAGAGATGTGATAAATAAGCAAGTTTGGTTTCAAAAAAAGTTTACATTCATGCATTTTTTCAATTCTTAAAGGTTATGTTATAAAGTGTTTTAAAGCAAGCATCAGCCAAATCATTCATTTTAAGCATTCAGTATTCTTTCAAAGGGAAAAGTGCCTAATTTAGAAGGCCATTTCTCATTTTAACCGGGATGCTATTGTTGCGGTATGATTGCTCTCCTTGTTGACGAATGCTGGCTCAGCATGCGGTGTCAATTTAGATGAGCTCCTCTGAGAATAGCTCAGCTTCTTGAACATGTTTTTGCTTGTTTGATTTTTATTATTTCGTAACTCATGATTTTAGCAAAGACTCTTAGTATTTAATTTTTTTGTTATATAGTGTCAAATCTTTTGTCTATTTTATTTGTTTCATCCCTGAAATATGCAAGCACCGATCTGCTGGCAGATTACACAAGCATCTGTTCTCTATCTTAAGTATGCTTTTCCCTTGATACAGTATAATAATGTCTGCTGCCACAGTGGAAAATATGCTAGAGAGCAGATTTAATATCTGATAGCTGAAGCGATTGCACAATGCATACTCATATGCATGCGCTTCAACTTAGAAACATGAAGCATGCTTAATATTGAATAAAACATGGATCTTCCATATTTAACCAGCGACTCAGTAACACATTGGCAAGTTTGACCATGATTACCTATACCGTTCATGAATAAAAATGGAAAATATTAAAACATTTTTAACATTAAAGCCTTTTGGAGATGATTTTAAATGTTCACTCCTATAGCACAAAGTATTTTCAACAAATGAGCCGAATCAGATTCCCAATTATGCATGAATCATTTAGATACTAACTTCAAAGCTGAAATAATGGTTTTAGCCTAGTGGTAATCTTGCAGAGGATTATGGAGATATTACTGACATGCTTGCTGAACATTTGAGAGGTTTTTGAGTGGAAACTGAAGGGATTGATTGTGTGGAGAATAACAGACATTTGAATGATGTCCTGTTGTTATCAGCCGCTGAAGCACTCCGAATGCAAAAGACCTATCTGAAGACTCGCTTTCATTTGTGTAAGTGCCTGGGGTTTGGCCTGAAGTGGGCTTGAGTTTGCAGTGATGCTTTTAAAATAGTTTTTTCCCTCTCTGTTTTCTGCACTTGTTTTCATTCTCTGATGCTCCAGGACTGTTTTCTTGTAGTGAGTGAAGTGCTCAGGGAAGTGTGCTATTGAAAAAGTGTGTGTGTGTGTGTGTTATTTATGTGTGTAGTTAATTCAGTGATTGTTTTTCCTGAATTTCTCCTACAGAATCACAATAGCATCTATCTGTCTATCTGTGTGTGAATCTATCATAAGAGTGTTTTGACGTTTCCCCAAAATAGAGTGCACAGAAACCAAACTTTGGTTCTAGATTTGAGTTTTTAAAAATAAACATACAGTAGGTGACTTTTATAAACAACACTTCTTTTTAATACATTCCATAACAATATGCAGACAAATTATGTTTACTTTTGGCTAAGGTGCACTGTGAGTATCTGTTTTTACTATTCTAACCTAATAAATGTATTTCACTCACTGGTTCTGATGGCATGTGTTGTGTTCCTCAGGAATGCAGGTTCTGGAGTGGAATGGAATTTCTCTGCTGGGAAAGACATATGAAGAAGTGCAAAGCATTGTGGGTCAGCAGTATGGAGAGGCAGACATATGTGTGCGCCTGTAAGTTGCAATAATGTATTTTGTGTTCAAGACTCAATTTAGTCCAACAACACAGTCCAACAAAAAATACCATGTTAATGCCACGCATTTGTTGAACAAAGACAATAGTAGTACCATGCACACTACTGTTGCATTTGTTTGATAAATAAAAATATATACGTATATATATATATATATATACTGTATGTATATTTGATATATATATTTGATCGTCATATTTTCCTGTGATGGCAAAACTGAATTTTCAGCAACCATTACTTCAGTCTTCAGCATCACTTTATCTTTCAGAAATCACTCAAAATTCCTCCATTGAAAACATTTGTTCTACTTAATATTTTTGTTGAAACCATGATCATTTTCGTAACAATATAAAAGTCTTTACTGTCACATTTGATCAATTTAATGTGTCATTGCTGAATAATTTCAAATTATTAAAAGTATTTTAAAAGTATTAATTTTGATATAAATGTAAAAAAAAAGGACCAAGGCACCTCACTGTACAATGGTAGTACAGTGCTTTTTTGTAAGGGCATATAATTTGACTATTGATTTAACTATCAAGTATGTATTATATTGCAGTTTTTGGTCTTTAAGCCAATATGCTAATATATTTGTTATCTTGACTGCTGTTTAGAGATCTAAACATGCTCTCCGACACAGAACACCCTCAACAACTGGAGCTCCATACTCAGCTGAGAGCTGGTGAGTCTCTCCAACATTTTATATTCTTCCCTTCATACTGTGCTTACATGTGTTGCTTCCTTTAATAAGCTTTTCACACTAAAACAAATCCCTTTAAGGTAAATCAGTCAACTCTGCAGCCATCTTGGTCATGGACAGACTAAAAAATACTTGGAAAATCTATAAAAAAAATTGGCTAAGCTTATGTTTCAATAACATATTTCAGTGGCATCAAAAATGAGCTTTTTAAGCAGGCTAAGGTCCAGGTCAATATGCATGCACCAGTAGGTACAAATGGTTATTTGCTATTTTAACTGGAAGTTGTGACTTCCTCTCCTATAGCTTTCCTTAGCACTCATTTTAACTCCAGGTCATGAATCTGTGTGTTAGTATGGTGTGTGTGTGTGCACTCCTGACGGTGGAAAAGGTGTCTGTATTGATCAGAAGTTTGAAATGGGTTTGTTTTGTGTGTGTGTGTTGTAGGTGAGCATCAGCGTTCTCCAGGTGTCGACCCAAAGCAGCTGGCTGCAGAGCTGCAGAAGGTTTCGCAGCAGCAGGCTCCTGCCTCCGTGCTGTCTGCTCTGGAGAGAGCGGGACACTTGCATTCTGGCACCGGATCTGCCGCTTCCAGTGGGGTCCCCAGCCCTGGGCAACCCGGGTCCCCTTCTATCAACAAGAAACGCCATAGTAGCAAGGTGCTGTATGTGTAAAAATGTGCAGGAAGATGACAAATACTGTATGTAGAGCATATACCAAATGTTGTGTCTAAATTTTGGAACTGCAAATTAGGTTTAAAGCAGACAGGGATTTATTTATCATTATTTTCTTTTTCAGTCAGCAGAGGTTCTGAAGCCACAACCGCATCCAATCACTGGTGAAATACAAGTGAGTCTGTGCACCAATTTCACAGTGACCAAATTTATATGTACTGTATAAGACTATTCTAAAAAATAATTTGAATTACATGATTGTGTTTTGACTGTGTGTGCAACATGTAAAACATTGCCATAACCAGATTATTCCCATTTCTACTTATCTGAATAAGACAGCTAACTATATTGTTTACAATTTTGTAAACATAATGTAAAATCATGTAACTGATTTTGGAATATCTATTGTAACAGAATATCAATTTATATTTTTAATGTTATTTAGTTATTTATTTAATGTGCAAGCAAAACAATTTGTGCAGGATGAAAAGTTGTTTTCAGTTTTTGAGGGGAATTCTTCATGAATAAGAATTGATTTAAATAAATGAAAAATGCACTAAAAACCTAATTTTTTTTTTCCTTTGAAATATATTTAAAATGCACTTTATGCAGAAAAAAATGGAAAATTATGATCTATCAGCCTTACTGACTCACTCCAGTATTGACTGCTTTATTGAATTTAAATTGCAGCCTTCCATCCATGCAGCTTATTTTAGAGTGAAATTAAATTTGAATAGACTATCATGCATCTCATAATGTATCTTTTCCTCAGCTTCAAATCAACTACGACAGGAATATGGGCAATTTGATTGTTCACGTGCTACAAGCTAGAAACCTCGCTCCTAGAGAAAACAACGGATATACAGACCCCTTCGTTAAGGTCTATCTCTTGCCAGGGAGAGGGTGAGTATCCCTGTGCACATGATTCTGTGTGTGTGTGTGTGTGTGTGTGTGTGCGCAAGTGTTAAAGTGATAGTAAGAGTGAAGAATGAAAGATTTAGAGAGTCTCTACAGTACGTACTACATGTATTTATGTTTGTCCTTGTCCACATATATAAATGTTGTAATTGTGGTTAATTTATTGTCTGATTTTTTTTTTAAGTTTCTTGAATCTTGAGTCACTTAATTTAGTTCCTTTACCCTTTTTTTGGAATCGCTCCTGTTATTGTTTTACTCTTGGTCTTCTAAAAATCACTTTTTTCTTCAATATCAAGATTCTGCAAAACAATATCAAGTGCGCTTGTAGCTCCGTTGTACTAAATAAACTTTTACTTGTAATAATCTTAAATGCTGGATGGCGGAATAATTTTTTTTTTACTGATAATAACTTGCATATCAAGTGGGCTTAAAGGTCTCCCTTCCTGGGCAGAAGTCCTCACCTCTTTAGTACAGAAATGACTTATTGGAAGGCTAAAGTGGAAGAGATCTTCCTTAGAGAAGTCAATTTTTATTAGCTTAGCCTTCCTCTCTTAACATGCTACCTAGTAATCAAGCTCAGTGTCTCGGACTGTGGAGACAGCACAATCGATATGGCTTCCACCAGTATGGGGTGTGTAATGCTATCTGCCATCTCCTAATGGCCATATCTGCAGTGTTTATGAGATTAGTTCCTATTACCTGCACAAATGATCCTTTCGTCTGGCGCTAAAAGCCCCACAGCCACGACTCCACCTGGACTGTGACTTTTTTGAGGGGTTTCTGTCTACCCTTTCCTTGGATTCTCTGACTGTTGTCTGTTTGTCTGTCTACTTTTACTTTGCATTCCATACAAATCTCCGGATTGGTTCAGCCAAGTCATGGTTGTCCAGAACGCAAGGTAGCGTGGCGTTTCTTTTCATTTTGCTTTTTCATTGGTGCGTGTATGTGTGTGTGTGTTTGGATTTCCTTTCTTTCATTATCTAGCTGTCATTCATGTGGTGAAACCTACTGCGTCATCTGTGCGGTGTCTCAGATCTACCTCAAAGCAACATCTACCTCTGAAGTTTGTTTGATGTCAATAAATTCCCTCAAAGTCAGTAAATATTAAGTACAGTTGTGCAACTCTACCATTATGCAAATTCACACCAGCTCATTGTAAGAGTCAAGTGCTTCTGTATGCTTGCATAGATTGCCCATAAACTCATGTAGAAGATGGAATTTTTCAACATTTTAGTCTGTGATCTGATAATGTCATTCATCATCATTGGTGGCATGGACCGTAGATGTATCGGTGTTGCCTCTTGTAATCGCTTTATGAAACTCCACTAGCCTCAAGTGTGGCTATAAATATGCTACATAAACATTTGAAATCCATAATCTAAGTTTATTGGTCCTTGTATCCTGTCTCCACATAATAACCTCACAGTGCTGAGAACAAGAGAAGGATAAAGTATGTTCAGAAGACTCAGAACCCAGAGTGGAACCAGACCGTCATTTACAAAAACATCCATCTGGAGCAGGTAAGTACGACATACATTATTATATATACTGTATATATATATTTGAAATATAAATATTTCTATTTCATGAAAATGTGTGAAAAATATTGAAAAAATATTTATATTTCATGAAAATGTGAATCTTTTTAATTATATTATTAAAAATATTCTATACATTTGTATTTATTTATAACTCTTAATTTTTATGTTTTCATATTTATTACTGTAAATGTATAGTTGTTCTGTACCTATGCATTTACTTATAAATGATCAGATTTTATATAGTTATTTCCTATTTGAAGTATATAAATTCAGTTCATGCATATTGTTTCAAAACATTAGCCAGTTCTGCTGATCTCTTCTAAAAGATAATATTTATATATTCAGTTCCTATATAGTTATTTCCTGTTTGGGGACCATAAATTTGAGTTCAAACAAATTGTTTCAAAATATTAACCAGTTCTCTTATTTCTTCTAAAAGATCATATCTATATAACAAAACTCTCCCTGTGTGTGCTTTTTTTCTGTTTTTCCTCTTTATTACAACTCATCTTTCATCTCACTCAAGCTCTATAAAAGGTTACAGCCTATATGGTCCAAGGAATATGCACAAATCTTTTTACATGTAATTAAAGTAGTCAAAAACACAAGGGAAGTTACATCACAGTCACTTCCCCCATGTGTCCCATTTTTTCAATCCAAACTTGGCTTTCCATGCTTGAAAACTCTGAAAGTTGGCCCAGTTTTGCTGTCATTGCTATGCTGTTTACTGAGTCACAGATTTCATGTTAAAAGATGTTTATGCCTTGATGAATTATGTCTTTTTCCTGCATCTGATTGAAAATGTTTGTGTGTGTGTGTGTTCGGCTCAGCTGAAGAAGAAAACTCTGGAGGTTACTGTGTGGGATTATGACAGATATTCCTCAAATGATTTCCTGGGAGAAGTGAGTGTTATAAGATAAAAGTGTCATTCCGTGCACCCTAAAAAAAAAAAACTGATGGCAGAGATAAACATCATTTGCATGATTCCTTAGATGTGATTTAATGTTAGCTAGCATTTTGTCTTCTCTTCCAGGGTTTATTGCTATGAAATTTGTTATTAAGTCAGTTTTTGTTTCTGTCAGTATCTATTTACATTATTATCCACCAAAGAACAGTTTATAGAAAACAGAAATGTCTATGAAGTCAGATGAGTACATTTAAATCTAACACATTTTTTATACTTTTTTTTTTTTTTTAAGGTGCTCATTGATCTCTCAAACACGGCTCAGCTGGATAACACGCCTCACTGGCACCCTCTAAAGGAGCAAAGCGAGAGTATCCACCATGGAAGAACCCACCCTCCACAGGGGCCCGGTGGCTCTGGGGGACTCGGAGGTCAGGGCGGCCCTGGCAGTCAGGAAGGCCCTGGAGGACCAGGAGGTTCTGGAGGTCAAGGAGGCCAACTGGGGAACCAGCAGTCCCCTAAAACTTCTGTCATCAAGAGCCGAAGTCACGGCATTTTCCCTGACCCCGCTAAAGGTAGGTCATGCATACTAAACAAAAATATACACAGGAATCACACAGGTGGTAACTAGTGCAACTTTCTTTAGAATACCATTCAAAAGTTTGGAGCCAGTACATTTTTTTAAACTTATTTTTTTCTAATAGTCTCTTATAAGTCAGTAAGGCTGCATGTATTTGGTCAAAATACAGTTAAAAAATATTGTGAAATATTATTGCAATTTAAAATAACTGTTTTCTATTTTAATAGATTTTAAAATGTAATTTATTCCTGTTATGCCAAAGCTGAATTTTCAGTGTCACATGATCCTTCAAAAATTATTTTAGTATGCTGCTTTGGTGCTCAAGAAACATTTCTTACTTTATTAATGTTGCAAATAGTTGTACTGCTTAATATCCTTGTGGAAACCATGATATATATTTTTTCACAAATACTGTAGAAAGTTCAAAAGAACTTGTAGTTTACATTTATGCATTTAGCAGACGAAACTTACATTGCATTAGTTACATATTTCTTGTCCCTGGGTACCCTATGGCGTTGCTAGCGCCATGTTTTACTGTCACATTTGATCAACTTAATGCATCCTTGCTGAATATATGTATTAATTTCTTTCAAAAATAAAAAAAACATCTTACTGACTTTAAACCTTTGAACAGCAGTGTATAATTAACAGGTGATGGAAGGTTTAACATTTGGGATCAGTGCTGGATTAATGGAGGGCATGTACTGTATGTTCACAGACACACAGGTCCCAACAATAGAAAAGTCCCACAGTAGTCCCGGCAGCTCCAAATCTTCCTCTGAGGGCCACTTGCGCTCCCATGGCCCCTCACGCAGCCAGAGCAAAGGCAGCGTCACTCAAGCCCACCTGGAAGAAGCCGGGAACGCCATCGCTGCAGCTGAGGCTGCGGTGCAACAGGCCCGATTCCAGCCAAGTAACCCTTACTACTTCACATGAGCTCACAGCCTATCTGTTCTCTGTCTTTCTTTCTTTCTTTCTGTCTGTCCTCTCGTTCTTGCACTCTTCCGCTATTCTTTTCCATTCCCTCTCATCCTCACCTTTCTGACACATTTTTTTTTTCATTTAGTTTAGTTTTTGTTTTCATCATCTTATGTTGATAAATTAAAGTCTACAACTAAAATCACTAAATGAAAACATCTAACGTAATATTTAATAATCCACAAAATAGAAAATATCTTATTGACTATTCAAGCAATAGTTGGCCCAAAATTATAAAATTTGTTGAAATTTGTACTCATCTTCAGGTGATCTCTTTGTTTCTTCATCAGAACAGATTTGAAAAAATGTCATTACATCACATACCTTGCTAACCAATGGATCCTCTGCAGTGAATGGGTGCCGTCATAATGAGATTCCAAACAGCTGATAAAAACATCAAAATAATCCACAAGTAATCCGCACAACTCTAGTCCTCCATCAATAAATGTCTTACATCATGAAGATATGTTTAACTTCAAATCATTGCTTTGAGCTAAAATATAAGTCTATCTATAATATTGCTATCTAAAAAAGAAAAGAAAAAAAGCTGTCTCATCTGAATAAAGAGAGATATATGCACAGCTCAAGCAACGTTTACAAGTGAAAACAGTTCAAAACAATTCTAAACAAATATGTTGGTAGATTTTTATGTGAGAGGAAAACAGGGGATGGACTTTTTCACTGGACATATCAATTCACTGGAGAACCTGTATTTTGGCCAGAAACAAAGGTTTAAAATGCCTTAATGATGAATTTGTTTCTGACAAACACAGCTTTTTCGCAACACATTACATTAACTGATGGACTGGAGTTGTGTGGATTACTTGTAGATTATTGTGATGTTTTTATCAGTTGTTTGGACTCTCATTCTGACGGCACCCATTCACGATCCATTGGCAAGCAATTGATGTAACGCTTAATTTCTGTTCAGATGGAAAAACAAACTCACCTACATCTTGGATGGCTTGAGGGTGAGTACATTTTTGAAATATTAATTATTGGGTTAACTATTCCTTCAAGAAAAGTGAAAAATTAGATTATTCTAAAGTACTTTTTAAACCTCCCAGCATTTAAATGTACATTTGCATACTGAGTGGCAAAATAGAAATGATCTCATTATAAAGATCTTAATTTTTAATAAAGCCTATAAAACCCTAAAAAATTTAACAACCAATGTCTGTTAAACTCCCGTCCGTAAATCGAATATCGCAAACCTGCCTTCAGCTGTAGTAAAACTTGGGTCAGCAATTAAAGATTTTATTTCCCAGATAAAATTTCATGCCAGACATTCAGGTTTAGTGTTTCTTTGTAACACAGCCTTTCCTGCGTCATAGAGATGCTAAATTTGGAAAACACTTCACACTGACATCCAGAGCATGATGAACCCCTCTGTTACCTCATTCCCCCTTGCAAGTAAAATCCCAGGCCCTTACCCTCAAATCAAACCCATATCTATGTCCGCATGACTGTGGTGTGTAAAAATCATGAGCTGGTTTCATGTGAGGGCGACCATGCAATCTCTGGATGAGTTTGTGTAGAGACAGCCCCATCTAAAGGCAGAACTGGCCCCATACTGATCACACAACATCTTCCAGCCAATGAGAGCAAAGTATCGAGTCAGATGACCATCATGGAGGGATCTCTGCTAGAGGAGGTGAGAGACACGTGACTCCTCCCTCTCTCTAAATATAAGACTAAAATAAGCACTAACCACACCTCCAGTATAGAAGCAAAACACGAAAATGTTTAAATCTTAAATCAAGGCAGCCATGATATTTGCATAAAAAATCTATTCTGTTTTTAAACCGATGTTTAACATTATTTTAAAATGAGTGCATTACCTTTCATTTCACTGTGATGGTCTCTTTTCTTTAGTTCTCTTATCTTTTCTGTCCATATGTAACTTTGTGTGCAAAGTGCATATCCATTCTTTTTTTCTTTTTCTTTTTTAGTATTGTAAATAATGAGTCCCTTGCTTAATATGGCTGATGTCTAATTGTCTGTTTGTGTATGTGTGTATTTCTACAGATAAAACAAACCACAGAATGACTGATGGGGATGCATACACTCTGGACAGTGAAGAAAACTTGGGCACTAACGCTGTGGACATTGCCATATTTCAGGTCCCTCAGCTGTAAGTATGCCTCTTCCCTCCTGTAATTGCAATTAATCTGTATTCTGTGGATTCTAGTGTATCCAGTGGACTGATAGATTGATATGTTGGATGATATTTGGCTGTTTTGAGATTATCTGCATTGGCCTATAACCATGCTGGGCTGCATTTCCCAAAAGCATTGTAAGCCTAAATTGATCGTAGCTCCATTGGTTTCAATGGGTCTACGATGTACTTAAGCTTAAAATGCTTTTGGGAAACCCAGACCAGGCCTGGATTAACAGAGTGATAGTGCCACCAGTTTTGCCAATGTATACTGCACATTTTTTGTTTGTTTGTTTCAATAATCTTTGAACGAATTCTGAGTAAATATTGTGTGAATTAGAAGTTGTGACACTAACCCATTTTTTTAACATTTGAGTATATCTCTTTTGTTTTTAATCCGCAAAAGAGATAATAAATCAAATAGTAGGGTCCAAAATTGTTGAGACAACTAGTGAAAATGCTCTATTTTAATAATAAGTAATTATATATTTTATTTAAAATTATATTTAGATTAAATTAAATAATAAACTACCTTTTAAAACTAGTGTCAGTAAAGTTAATGTTAAAGGTTAATGCATTTATGTAAACAAAAATATAGTAAAAATAGTAATATTGTGAAATTACGGTTTAAAATAACTGTTTTCTATTTTAATAAAAAGAAAAATCATTATAATATGCTGATTTGGTGCTTAAGAAAGATTTATTTGTATTATTAGTCGTGTTTAATATTCTTCAGTGATTTTTTTTTTTATTAATATTAATTCATATTAATTTTTTCAGGATTTTTTTTATCAATGGAAAGTTCAAAAGAACAGCATCTATAACATTTATAACATTCATGTTATTGCTGAATAAATTGGTATTAATTTAAAAGAATCTTACTGACCCCAAAGTTTTGAATGGTTTTGTATGTTATCATAATTTGAGTCAGAATTCTGTTAAAATATGCAGAGTCTGAGATATTTCTTATTCATTTTATGTAATATTTCTTTATTTTAATTAAAAAACTGTTTATTTCTAAGTTTAAATACGATTTGAAATGTAATATTTTTAGCTACAACTGTATATATATATCTGCATTAAGAAACCCAAATAGTTGACATCTAATCTTGTATATCCAAATAGTTCTCACACTTTTCTTCTCCATCAGGAAAAACATTCCGAATGGAACAGATAAAAGCAGAGGACTTGAATCTTTGAACCTGTCTGATTTAGAAGGTAACAATCAGTTTTATATTGCAGTTTCATTTACATTTTCACTTCTCATGCAGTCTACTTTTAGACATTTCCGTGCTCATAGCAGTGAACCTCATGAGAACGAAATAAAATTGGCAAACTGTGAGTCATAATAGAGCTTTGAACCGTGTTCTACAGGTCAGGTTCACCCCTGAGGTTGAATTAGTGCTTGTCTGAAAGCTGTTGAGGAGAATAAGAACCTGTTAGACAGAGGAAAACAGCAGTCATCCCCTTCTGTTCCGCTCTACTGCGTCACTGCCATACACTGCTGAATAATTCATCACAGCACAGGGTGTGTTTTTGTCGCTGTCAAAGGAGACAAACGTCGGCACAACAAAACATGGACTCTAAGTGTGTCATGAGCATGGCAAAGTGTCAAAAGTGCATTAATGAACATTTTTGTTTATCTTTGTGCAACATAATGAACATTACACAAAACATTGTTTTGTATTTATTTGCCACTGATGTCTTGTTCTGTAATCTATTTTAGTATACAGCTCCATGTTTTATATAATGTATATATATACTGTATATTGTACAGTATTAACAGTTAAATAAATATTTTGCCTGCTTAGGTTCCCAGCTTTTCCATTCTGCTCAGTGTAAAATTGTAATTCCACACCTGCCCAGTATTATTTCCCACCACTTATATTAACTTATATTGAACAAATCTATCTATGTATCTATGGCTGTAGATAAGATGATGGGAGAGATCAAGGTTGCTCTGAAGAAGGAAATGAAGACTGAAGGAGAGCAGCTGGTTCTTGAGATCCTGCAGTGTAGAAACATCACCTACAAGTTCAAATCTCCAGACCACCTACCTGGTAATGAAACTTTCCTCAAACACATCCTCAGAAATGACGCTGATATACAAATATTGCAGTCAAGATAAGTGAAATGTCCATTGAGAAAGACACTGATAGAGTATTTAAATCTGTAATATTTCAACTGTCTTTTTAGACTTGTATGTAAAGCTTTATGTGGTGAATGTGGCAACTCAAAAGAAGATCATAAAGAAGAAGACCAGAGTGTGTCGCCATGACAGAGAGCCATCATTCAATGAGACATTTCGTTTTAACCTGAATCCCGTTGGCCACTCTATTCAGGTGAGAGAAATTATAAACTGAGGCTAATTCTAAATGACAGACAGGCAGTATATCACAATCCATGACGATAACCAATCTACGGAGAGGACGTTCAAATGAATGACTTCATACAACGTGTGTGCGTGTGTGTGTGTGTGTGTGTGTGTGTGTGCGTGAGTGTGTGTGTGTGTGCGTGAGTGTGTGTGTGAGTGTGCGTGAGTGTGTGTGTGTGTGTGTGTGTGTGTGTGTGTGCGTGTTAAAATCGGGGGTCGGTAAGATGTTTTTGAAAGAAGTCTTTTCTGCACATTAAGGCTGCATTTGTTTGATAAAAAATACAGTAAAAACATGAATATTGTAAAATGTTATTACAATTTAAAATATTTTTATTTTTCCTTTTTAATATATTTTAAAATGTAATTTATTCCTGTGATGCAAAGCTGGATTTTCAGCATCATTACTCCAGTCTTCAGTGTCACATGATCCATCAGAAATCATTCTGATATACTGTTTTGATGCTAAAAAAAACATTTTTTTTTATTATTATCAAGTTTGAAAACAGTTGTGCTCCATGATATTTTTGAGAAAAGCGTGATACATTCTTTTCAAGATTTTTTTTAATGAATAGAAAGCATTTATTTGAAATAGAAATATTTTTCATAACAATGCAAAAATCTTTACTGTCACTAAATAAAACATTAATTTCAAATATGTCTTAATTAAATAATCTTACTGACCCCGAACTTTTAAACGATAGTGTATGTATTATATTATTTAATTTATTTCCACTGACTTTTTGGTTACCATTTCTCCTGCCTTTTATCCCCTTCCTCTTCACAGCTGTTCCTGGTGTCAAATGGAGGGAAGTTTATGAAGAAGACCATGATTGGCGAGGCCTACATCTGGCTGGACAATATGGACATGCGTAAGCGGGCAGTCAGCTGGCACAAGCTAGTGGCCACCACCAGTCAAACGCAGCCGTAATCACATGCCGTCCATCTCCCATCGGTGCCCTCCAAAAAAGAGAAATAAAACAGGAAAAGGTGGGTTTGTGGATCTGGAATGACTGATAGATCATGGAAAGAGAAAATCAGTTGAGTTAAATACTGTGATGAAGAGTTTGAGGCCATTCACCAGGATAAGTCTATTTCCACTCCCAGAGCACTGCACATGTCTATTTGAGGGAGTCATTTCTGCAACTACATTCTACATCTAAAATATCTTAGGCATGAGCCAATTATTACTACCAATTATTACATTTCAATGTCATTTCAGCTGTTATCACATGTCCAAAATCATATATATTTCTTGCAAAAAAAAAACATTGTTCACAAGGAGATAGACGTAGCATATAGTTCTTGACACAATCATGTGATGTATAATGACCATATCAGACTATGTTATGCACTGTATGGAGGGTAGAAAGAAAGACAATCGTAAATATAATGGATTCCCCTTATTGAATACAACATCCAACCATGCACAGTTCGAGATTCCTCCGTTTATAATGTCTTGAGTGTCGTCTTCAATGTTTAGGGAATGTTGAAACTTCAGGTTGTGACTGACATCAGCTATTGGACATGGATCCATCAATCAAGTCGAGATGATCTGGTTTTCACACAGTCTTGATTATTTCAAGAATGGCTATTTGTTGGATGCTAAATGAGGGCGTGCTTTGTTTTTAGCGTCTCAAGCCCTCACATTTTGTTCTCTGAAGTTAAAGGGCATCTGTTTTCTGTCTAGAAGTATGATTGTACGTGTCCACGATGTGTGTTTGTTTTATGAACAGCATCTTGAAGTAAATGTCATGTTAGTGGTCAGATGTTGTCATGAATAGTCTCTGTTTTGTGACCAAGTTGTATGTGGAATCCAAATATGCAATGACAAAAAAAGATTAATAATGAAAATGATGATAATTAACGTACATTTGAGTCCTCCTTGGCTTTTATATAAGGGTTCTGGCTCAATTGGCTCAATTGAAATCCTGATGTAACGTTTGTTGTTTATTTTAATGGTGCAAGGTGTCTGTCCTGCGTCACGTGTCACTGTTCCATGGTGGTGCAATATTGTGTCTGTTCATGTCAGTTTAGTTATTTTTCATTATGATCACTGCCTCTTTAACCTGCACCATATCAGTGTACAGCTACACTAGTATGTGCCATTGATGGATAAAGGCATGTGTTTTTGTCTGTCTAGGATCTCAACACCAGACAGTAATTTTCTAACTTAACAGTCAGTGTTTCCATTATCAATATCAGTGGACATATTTCACACATGAAAACTGATTGTTTTGTAACCTGGCTAATATGATTTAATCTGCATCTTGCACAAGTGGTGCACAGATGTACCTGAATATAAGGTTGCTGTCGTAGTAAGATGAACTATCGTGTGCCAACCTGATGTTTTAACCAAATCCACTGGTTCTGTTTGGGTAAATCTATGCAACATGGATTATGTTCTTTGAATGCATAAACCTTAACATGTGACATCAAACGAGTGTCTGAATATATGTATATCTGTTAAAGAAAAAAAGAAATTAATTATATGAATATTGTATAGTGTTTATTTTTATTTATTTATTTTTTACTTCCTCTTTATGGCACAGTACATATTAATCATATGCACTTTACATTGTTGTTTTCATAGGTTTCAAAATTTCATCGTAAATAATGACAAAAAATATATATATGCTGACCAAAAAAAATAGTTTTTTTTTTGTAAAGGAAAACAAAATAATGCATATTTTATGTTGGTGCATAATTATGATGGCCAATTAAAACCTGTAACAAGTGTCATCAGTTTTATTAGATTTTTTTCTTCTGTTTTTCTCTTTAAACATGCACATTGATTTTGTTTCACTACTAAATATCATCTTTTCATTCTAATACCTACCCCATTGCTTTTAAAATCATGATGCGTTTGATGAATTCAGTTGCCGTAAACCGTGTGAATGTTGAATTTTGATTTTGTAAATATATAGGATATTTTCTACAAGAAGAGGTCTGAATATTTATTTGGTCTGACGTTGAGCATGTGATTGTGATCAAGGTCAAACTCTGTCTGTACATATTGTATTTGTCTAACTGTGTAAGAAAGTAATATCTGGATCTGTTTAAAATCATGTTTGATCAATCCATTCCAACCTGTTTGACGAAATCAACAACATCTCTCAGAATGAAAACGATACGGTAAAAAAAAGAGAGGAAAAA